>CAJQUW010002609.1:0-321214 GCA_907163375.1 Prostheceraeus crozeri | reverse complement strand
TTAAAATTTTCAACTTTTTAGCACTACTTATGAAATTTTATAAGTAGTCTATCACTTAGGGCAGGTCAATAGCGACCGAACCTTTTTTGAATCAAGTCAAACGGACTTGTAGAAGCAAAGTTAAAAGCCTTTAAAGTTTTGGAGTCTTTTATGGCCTGGAGACGAAGGCCATCTCCTGGCGAACCTCTAAGTCTGACGCCTTAGCTGATATCAGCAATGAAATTTTCTAAGTCGGTTTCTTATAGAAACTTGGAATTTGGAATGTCCGAAGCTATCATCGGAGCTCAGAGAGACGACCTACCTCTGACAGTCGTTCTCCTCTAAATGACAAGTCTCCGTTGGTTCCCAGCTTATATAGTGTGTGGCGATCAGCTGATGACGTAATACCCATCATCCAAACACTAAAAATCCCGTCTATCTCCGGTTCTAGTGCTCCGATTGAGCTGGAAATACACCATTTCCATGTAGAATTTGACGCTGAATCCGAATCTGGCCTCCGTTTTCCCATCCGATGCTTCGTTTTGGCTCTACAGTAGGCAGCCATCGCAAAAATTCTAACTCTGTCGTTTTTCCGAAAAATGTTGAAAATTTTTCTCGCCGATGACTTGAAACTCTCCGATTGACATGAAACTCACCATATAGATAAAGAATCTGGACGCTGATTCCAAATCTGAAATCCGTTTTCCAATCCGATGCTTCGTTTTGAAGCTAGAGCCCAAAACGTCCCAAATTCTAACTCTGTCGTTTTTCACCAATGTCCGAAAATCTTAAATGGCATCTCACATCTAAACGAAGACAGATAGGAACAAGCCGATTCTTTCACTGAATTTGTCTCACTCTTAGCTTTCAAACGAGCTATCGCACGACAAAATCCGTCCACTGGAAGCAAAAATCGAAGCAAGCTGTCCAGAGGGGGGGGGACGTCAGTGAAAATTTTTTCTCTCCGATTGAGCTGGAAATACACCATTTCCATGTAGAATTTGACGCTGAATCCGAATCTGGCCTCCGTTTTCCCATCCGATGCTTCGTTTTGGCTCTACAGTAGGCAGCCATCGCAAAAATTCTAACTCTGTCGTTTTTTCGAAAAATGTTGAAAATTTTTTCTCTCCGATTGACTTGAAACTCACCATACAGATAAAGAATTTCACGCTGATTCCAAATCTGAAATCCGTTTTCCCATCCGATGCTTCGTTTTGAAGCTAGAGCCCAAAACGTCCCAAATTCTAACTCTGTCGTTTTTCGCCAATGTCCCAAAATCTTAAATGGCGTCTCACATCTAAACGAAGACAGATAGGAACAAGCCGATTCTTTCAGTGAATTTGTCTCACTCTTAGCTTTCAAACGAGCTATCGCACGACAAAATCCGTCCACTGGAAGCTAAAATCGAAGCAAGCTGTCCAGAGGGGGGGGGGGGACGTCAGTGAAATTTCTAAATTTGATGAAAAATGTTTTGGTGACGGTCCCAGGTCGAAATTCCACACTTTGGAAAATTTTCAAAATTTTACCCATACAAAGTCACTGTGACACTTAGGATTTTTTCAGGTAAGCGAGCTCCGACCTAAAATCTTGTAACCGCTCTAACTTTTGAACGAAGACAGATAGGAACAAGCCGATTCTTTCAGTGAATTTGTCTCACTCTTAGCTTTCAAACGAGCTATCGCACGACAAAATCCGTCCACTGGAAGCTAAAATCGAAGCAAGCTGTCCAGAGGGGGGGGGGACGTCAGTGAAATTTCTAAATTTGATGAAAAATGTTTTGGTGACGGTCCCAGGTCGAAATTCCACACTTTGGAAAATTTTCAAAATTTTACCCATACAAAGTCACTGTGACACTTAGGATTTTTTCAGGTAAGCGAGCTCCGACCTAAAATCTTGTAACCGCTCTAACTTTTGAACGAAGACAGATAGGAACAAGCCGATTCTTTCAGTGAATTTGTCTCACTCTTAGCTTTCAAACGAGCTATCGCACGACAAAATCCGTCCACTGGAAGCTAAAATCGAAGCAAGCTGTCCAGAGGGGGGGGGGGACGTCAGCGAAAAATTTTTTATCTCCGATTTCGCTGGAAACATCCTTCCTAACCCAAAATTTCACGTAGATTCCGAATCTGGCCTCCGTTTTCTCATCCGATGCTTCGTTTGGGCGCTACACGCCAAAACGTCCCAAATTCTAACTCTGTCGTTTTTTCGAAAAATGTTGAAAATTTTTTCTCTCCGATTGACATGAAACTCACCATACAGATAAAGAATCTGACGCTGATTCCAAATCTGAAATCCGTTTTCCCATCCGATGCTTCGTTTTGAAGCTAGAGCCCAAAACGTCCCAAATTCTAACTCTGTCGTTTTTCGCCAATGTCCCAAAATCTTAAATGGCGTCTCACACCTAAACGAAGACAGATAGGAACAAGCCGATTCTTTCACTGAACTTGTCTTACTCTTAGCTTTCAAACGAGCTATCGCACGACAAAATCCGTCCACTGGAAGCCAAAATCGAAGCAAGCTGTCCAGAGGGGGGGGGGGACGTCAGCGAAAAATTTTTTATCTCCGATTTCGCTGGAAACATCCTTCCTAACCCAAAATTTCACGTAGATTCCGAATCTGGCCTCCGTTTTCTCATCCGATGCTTCGTTTGGGCGCTACACACCAAAACGTCCCAAATTCTAACTCTGTTAAAATTTTGAAGAAAAATTTTTTCTCACCAATTGCCTTGAAACTCACCCTACCGATGCAGAATTTTACGCTGAATCCGAATCTGGCAGCCATTTCACCATCCACGACAACCTAGACGGTCGCCCACGTCAACCTAGACGGTCGCCCACGTCAACCTAGACGGTCGCCCACGTCAACCTGGACGGTCGCCCAAGTCAACCAGGCGGTCGGACCAACTCACTCGAGTCTCACACTCTGACGTTCCAGAGGGGGGGGGGAGTCAGCGAACATGTTGTGAACCAACCTGGCCGGCACACCACGACAGACTCTGTCGTTCCAGAGGGGGGGGGGGACTCAGACACGAAGCACCACGGCGGCCGACCACGACACTCTGCCGTGCCAGAGGGGGGGGGGACGTCAGCCACGACGGCGGCCATCTTGCGCTATCCAGAAGTGGAGTTTTACTTACTACTGCCGTGCGCCCTGCAGCATATTCATTTTTCGAGTCAATTAAGAAATGTTATGTCAAAAACATACGAGGCCTAGGCCTGGCCTACGTGTAAGTCAACTTGTCACCCTTACGCACACGCGTCAACCGGTAGGACTATAACGCTTATTAAATTCAAATAGCCTACAAGCTTGTGCCATTCAATTCAAGCTTTTATGGTCTCAAAGGCAAATTTCTTTGAACAAGGGTATTTGGAATTTGGTAAAAGAAGTCAGAGGTATACGTTCGTTAAGCCCATTTGATCCCCTTATTAATTAGTATGGAAATTTGCAAACTTTCTTGTCTTTACTAAACGATGAACTGTGTCGTAATTACAACTTTAAAACACTACCTCATCGGTGCGATATTCGTGATGAGTATTGGGATCCCTCATTTTCGATTTCTGACGTCAAGCGCTATCTTTCATCTGTCAATACGAGAAAATGTTCTGGAAGTGATGGCATCCCAAACAGGCTTTTGGAACTCAGCTCAGACTTGATATGTATCCCTCTAAACTTCATTTTTCGGAGATCAATTGAAACTTGAGGGAAAATAGCGGACATATCACCTATTCCGAAGGTGAGAAATCCTAATTTTGGTGATTTTCGTCCAATTTCCCTGTTGCCTACGTTAGGAAAAATTCTGGAACGGATAATTTTAAAATCGATATTACCATCGATGGCGCAATTATACGGTCTACACCAAAGTAAGTATATAAGTGAAGTATGCAATCAAAGCATGATTGGTGGGGGGGTTTCGCCAGCTCTTATAAGCAGTTTTATTTGATATCTCAATTGATAACAGAAGAGCATTGAAATATTAAATGGAATAGCTATGTCAAAACTATGAATCAGCAGAAAGTTACATAGCTATCCTTAGACGTTTGGAAGACAAAAACATAGATAAAGTTCCATTTCTATGGCTAGAATGTCAGAGTTGATTTGGCATAGTCGTCTATTAAGTCAAGGTACTTAATAGACGACCGTAAACCACTCATTTATCTACACATTGATGTGGGCGTTATATGATTGTTTTCCTATATTAATGCATTTGCCAACTTTTGCCCAGTGAACATATTGTAATCTTTGTCTGGAATCTACAAATACTTCATCTTCTTGTTGATAGCCAGTTGTGCATGCATTCATTGATCAGTTTTAGATTTCAATTCACTAAATTGATCACTAAAATATCGATATATCACTTCAATGATTGATTGTCAGTTAGTGACCGGTCTGATGCAAATAAGGAAAAATGATGAATGATGATCCTGCCTTAAGCTGCAGATGCTATGTATTAATTGCATTTGAATATATTGAGCAATTAACACAATAGTTCCTCGGCCTCCGACAAATCGCTGAAAAATAAAACTATATTCACAATAGAAAAAAGGAAAGCAACACGAAACATTCAGATGATGAATGATGCTCCTCCCTTAAGCTGCAGATGCTTTGTATTAATTGCATTTGAATATATTGAGCAATTAACACAATAGTTCCTCGGCCTCCGGCAAATCGCTGAAAAATAAAACTATATTCACAACAAAAAAATGGAAAGCAACACGAAACATTCAGAAGGAAGTTAAAACATTTGGGACATCGGACACTGAATTAAGCAAACGTACAGTAGATTTGATTTTATCGGTTAGAATATTATAGGCTGTATCAATTCACAAAAGGTCTTCCAACGAAATTTATATTATAAAGCTATATAAAATAAACCAACGTTTCGCCTTTGGTTTGATCACTTATTCAATGGTTAGAAAACTGATGCATTGCGTATTATTGGGTTTGTCAGGGACCTTTTGCAGATAGACGATGATTGTGACGTAGAATTTCTGAAACCCTAGGAGAACTCGGCGCTACAAACCATGGTTCAATTTCATCAAACATTCTCGTGCATCGTCGCCGATTCCCATTTCCTTCAACTCAAGTTGATTTTCAACCAGGTAGACGTTGATGTACAGGGTGAGTTTTTAGTAACGCAATGTTTTATTCAATCAGAAAATCAACATAATTGAAGATACATGCAATTTTTTGTATTCGGCATGTAGTATACACGTTGGGATTTATGTGTGAGTGGTTAAAATTGTTCGTATGTTTCGATAAATTATTAAAATTTACTTTGTATTATGTACTGAAATTTACACTTATATTTTCGTGGTTTTCGCATGTTATCATTAAAAGAGTATAAATTGATTCCCATATTCTAACCATTTAACGTCTCACTTATTATACTAATCAATGAAATTTAATAAAGAGGCGATCTAAATAAAAAAACACATGTAATTCTCGAATTACAATGTCATGTTAAATTTAATCATGTCATGTTTAAATTAAATCATGTTAAATCAATAAATGCCTACAACAAATGTTCAAAATGACCGCCATTATTCTTTTGCAAGCAAAGCAAACAATCAATGAGGGAGTCATGAACCGATTGTAACGTTGCAGAAGAAATTGAACTAACCGCAGAATTGATCCTTTCTTTCAGATGACTGACATCTGTAATTGTGTCTTAATATACAGAATCTTTAATGGCATCCCACAAGAAAAAATCACATGGGTTGATATCTGGTGAACGTGGTGGCCATTTGTTATCAAAATGAAGGCCGATCAGTCTGTTGTGGAACTGCCCTTGTAAAGTTTAGCGAGAGTTCAAGACAGTATGTGGAATAGCACCATCTTGTTGAAAGATGGTGCTACTAAATTTTCTCATCTTTTTCAGTTCTGGAACAACATGATTCAAAATCATATTGCAGTAATTTGCTTGGTTTACATTTTCTTCGAAGAGGAAGATTGGGAGAAGGAATTTAGCCGTAAAACCTGCCCAAACTGTTACTTTTGGTGAATTCGACGGCAACTGAATTGGATTGGTGGGCGGTGACGATCCCCAAACAATGCTGTTGTGTATATTTACAAGACCATGTAAATGAAACACGCATTCATCAGTCCAGAAAACATTTCGTGAAAATTCTTCATCCTCACCAACTTTCAGTAGAAACCAATCTGCCAATTCCTTTCGAGTAACCTCGTCACGTGTATACAATTGATGTACAGTTCGTAATTTGTATGGATACAGTTGAAGACGATGTCGCAAGATCCCGTGAACTGACGTCTGCGATATTCCCACAGTTTCAGCAATTTGACGTGCTGAAGGTAATTGCAGCTTTTGAAGCATATTTTGCTGAGTCAAGAACATCTTTAACTGCTTCCACCATATCACCGTCATAAGAAGGGCGATCGGTTCTTGGTAGATCGAAGACTGACCCAGTTGTCTCAAATCTATCAACAGTTCGTATTACGGTTGACTCATTGAATGGCTTATTGTGTAATGTTTTAAATGTTTGGAACTTGCGTACTACTTCATTTGGACTTCTGTTATTTTCGTAATACAACTGAATTATAAGGATTCTATCTTCCGTCGACAAGCGTGACATTTCATCAATTTAACAGAATATCAATGCAGTATCATAAAACCCAATGCATATAGAGCAATGTGACGGCAAATTTCATCAGCATTGTTGGGATGGGTCGATTTACTGATCATGTCAAACAATGCGTTACTAAAAACTCACCCCGTACTTCACGCTTTGCTTTGAACTCGTTGTTTGACTTATCATAATTCTATTGATCAATTTCTGAAGAAATTCAACCATTCGATCGTGCAGTACATCGATCATTGTCTGCCATGACTGAAGTGATATCATGACGTCATCAAATGTGGTCGCAGCAAAGGAGAGAAAATTCAATATCGTCACCATCGTTGGTTGTTGCAATCCTGTTTTGATCTTGATATATCGTGTTTTCTTCATGTCATCCGGCAGATTCTTGGGAATGTAGACGAGGAATTACTCCCTAACGGACTCCCAGATTTCGAGGAGACATATTTAAACACTTTGGTCTACACCAACATGCATTCCGGGAATTCGGGTCAACAGATAGTGCGCTTTTTAAGATACATGACTCTGTAACATTCTATCTTGACATGCCACAGGTAAATTCTGTGAGACTCACCTGCATTGACCTCTCAAAAGCCTTTGAGAAAGTACATCATAATATGCTCATCGATCGCCTCTATCAAGGTAATATGAACTGTGGTTTTATTCTGTGGCTTAAAGACTGTCTATCAGATAGACATCAAAGAGTGAAAATCAATGATACATATGGTCCACTTTTTCGTTTGCCCTCTGGGGTTCCTCAAGGTTCTGTGCTCGGACCTTACTTGTTTGCATGTTTCATGGGTTCCCTTGATATCCCAGCGCCGGCTACAATTCTGCTTTATGCTGATGACATTTCTCTAATAGAACCAGTCTCATCAGACAAGTTACCAGATAGTATAGAGATCATCCAGTGCTGGATTCAAGACAGTGGACTGGTTGTTAACCTCAGTAAATCAAAGCAGCTTATCTTTCATCGAAGCAATACAGATGTATCCTCTGATACACATTTACCGGTTGTGGATCAAACCAAAATTTTCGGTGTATATTGGAGTCAGTCTTTAAAGTGGGATCTACACTTTCGTGAAATGATCAAGTCTGCTTCACGGAGATTGTACGTTATAAGAGTACTGAAACCTCTCTTACCTAGATGTGAACTGATAAAGGTTTATCACAGTCTCATAACGCCACTGCTACTGTACGCTTCTCCCCTACTTTGCTGGATTCCTGTACATCTTAAGGAATCTCTTGCAAAGTTTCAGAACTGCTCCCACAGACTTATTTGTGGAAGACAGTGTAATTGCGAATTATTCAAAGATCTGAGATGTCTCCGAAAATCCGGAGTACTGAAATTTTTGAATTTATGTGAGCAGAATGTTCTCCATCCGTTGCATTCTCTTTTACCTGGCCGTTTACAACACTGTGGCCACTTTTGCTTACCCCACATTTCAATCTCCCGTCGCATGCATTCTTTTGTACCGTGGTCGTGTATAATTTCAAACAATAATCCTTATGACAATATGTCGTGATTTTACTGATGATTTTTTGGCGTTAACTCTATTTCTCTTGTATCTGCAATTGATTTCTGTAATGTCTTGATTTCCATTCATAACGAATAAACGCTTACTTACTTACTTACTTACTTACTTAAGGCTACCTAATGTGAATATCAGAAGGAGTTTCCAATGGCTCAACCGTAGGCTATTCTCAACCATCGATATGCAAATTAAAGGACAGTAGTTATAACTTAAGACTACATCGGAGATTTTGTCGTAGAAAAATATAATCCGGAAACACCGAAAAGTCGGTAATTTTCCGGTAATTTATTTCAACTTTACCGGTAAATTACCGGTGATTTACCACACTTCAAACACTAGGTGCTCCGCTGTCTACATCGGATAAACGGGAGATCTCTTCAAAATTAGGACAACTGTGCACCGACAGCACATTGATATCCCAAGAGTTGCCGTACTCTATGTTAGCAAACCCATCTCCTGTTGTACTAAAGCCATAGACATTAAGTTTGTTGTTACACCTTTTTTCAGTTACATTTTAAGTAATAGATAGAGGATGGCTATGCGATTCTCTGGGACATAAAGTATACCAGATTATTGCATAGTTGTAGAATCGGATTTCAGAATCCCTTCTATATCTGATAAAATTTGTTCCCAAGGAAAATCTTGGTAGAGAGGGATTTTATCACGGATATCTATGGTCCTAATAATCTGGCATACTTTATAACGGATAGAGGATAGCTATACGGATAGCGTAATGTCTAAACATGCAGACGATGTTGTGATAGTTTTACCAATTTTGTCGGTGAATGTTGAGAGTTTTGTCAAACATGTAATTGATAATGTAAATAATTGGTGTCAGACTCATGCACTATCTTTGAATAGTCAAAAAACCAAATGTTCTTTTTATAAAACGAAAGACAGTGATGTTTTCTCCTTTGAATGTTAATATTGTCGATCACTTAAAGATTCTTGGTGTTTTTCACAACGCAGATCTCACATGGGACACTTTTGTGAATTATTTGTGTAAAAAAGCTAGTCAGCGTCTATATGTAATCAAGCATATGAAAAACTGTTTGACAAAACATGAGCTTATCATGATTTACAATGCCACCGTTTTGTCAACTCTTGAGTATAATTCACCTTTATTAACCGGTATCAACATAAAGTGCTCAGAAAAATGGAAAAAGTTCGGCGGCGACCTCACCGCATTATCTGTGGAATGGATTGTAACTGTGACAAGTTTACACCAATTTACATCAGAAGAAATGTTGCTGCCTTAAAGACCTTTCATGATATTCAGAACTCAAATAATCTCTTGTTTCATTTAGTCCCTCCTGCATTTACCAGATCTCGACATCGTCAAAAGCTGGTTGTGCCCTATTCTCGCACTTTAAGCCGTCAGTCATCGTTCATACCATTTTGTACAGAACTATATAATCGAAGTTGTAATCTATGATCATTTCATCATTGTCGTTCGTTCAATTTATCTTCTAAAGCTATTTCCATATTTCTATGTATATCTTATGAAATTGATTGATTTTTAGGCCTATTGATTTGAAATATACACTTCGTATCCTATCCTATCCTACACGATTCTCTGACATAGCTCGTGAAATTATTTGATATATCCCTCGGTTTAAAGTCTTCGGGATTCATCAAATAATTTCCTATAGCCATATAGCTATGAGATTCATACGACATCTCAAAATATAGCACGAGGCGCAGCCGAGTGCTATATCTTTGAAATGGAGCATGAATCGAATTGGCTATATGGCTATTATTGAACGCTCCATAGAAAGTGACTATAATGTTTATTTCTATGCATTAACACCACAAAGTCATCTATGGACTATTATTAGGATCTGCCTAAAAGGCCCTGATATCCAGCTAGAAAAATATGCCCTAACATGGAAATGATTGTTTTGGATTTTCAAATTTGATTCTGGATAGCTGCCATAGAAAAGTTAATACATGTACCTTCATAGTTAATATTTGCAAAACTTCTTTTCATGATGGCAAACAAACGAAGCTTTCTGCTGTACACAAATACTCAAAGAGAAGATTTATTGTCATTAAAAGTTTCAAAGAAAACCGTATATGCCGAGAATTCTGCTGTAAATGCTTTGCGTGAATATCTGGGGTTGCAAAGTCCATCACTTACTTTGGAAGAACTTGGGCTACCTGAGTTAGATGATGTGCTAGCTAATTTTTTTCCTCATTACGAAAAGGCGATGAATATTACAAGAGAAATACATATCTCACCATGCGACAGGGTCTCAATCGTTATTTTAAGATAATTTATGGAGAAAGCAGGATCGATATAGTAAACGATTCAAGAACATTTCCAAAATCAATTGAAATATTTTCATGTCTTTAAAGAAAGTAAAAATGGAGGGATTTGGAAACACTGTGCATTACAAAAAAATACCAATCGATGATCTGAAAAAAATTACCGAAACGTTAGACTGTTTTGTTCCTCAACAACTACAATGGATGGTTTTCTTTTTAATTGGGATATTTTTTGCAAGGAGAGGGTGTGAAAATTTTGACAGTAGGCCTATGCAGAAATCCAATATTGTCATACAAAAAGATCAATCTGGCAAAAGATTTTTTCACTTAAAAAAGATGAACTGACGAAGTGTAGCCGAGAAAATAGTACAGAAAGAGGAAATAATGGACGCATATATGAGACAGGGAGCACCAAATGTCCTGTGAATATACGATAAAAATATGTGTAATATAACGATAAAAATATCTTTTTGTGGCAGCGGCCAAGAATCTCATATAGAAGTGATGATGCGTGTTGGTTTGAAAACAAAAAGATCGGCATCAATACTTTTCAGAAATTCATGGCTAACATCAGTCAATTTTGTCAATTATCTGATGCATATACCAACCATTCATTTAGGGTGACAACCTGTACAATACTTGGTGAAAATCATGATGAAAATGATATCAAGGCGGTGTCCGGTCAGCAATCAAAATCATCTTTGGGCATTTATAAGAGAATCAAAGATTCCAGAAAGGAAGAAATGTCTCTTGATATAAGCAAGAAACTTGGATTGGCACCATCCAGTTCGAGTTATCAGAATTTGGATATTTCCGACAATTTTGGAGATGAAGTCTCAGACCAATGGCTTCTCAATGAAGTTATCAACTTCGAAAAGAAAGATTCTGCAAAGGAAAAAGTCGTTAATCTGCAGTTCAGTAATTGTGTTTTCAACAACTGTTCCTTTAATTGAACAGACAGATTCCACTCACCTTAATTGTTTGTTTTTTATTTCATTGTTTAGGCTTAGCCTAACATAAAGTAATTTAATTGTGTTGTTTACTGTATATTTAGACATCGTCTACCATTACTATCTCCCGTTTACCATTACTGGTAATGGTAAACGATTTCTATATCTATTTTCAATGATATTCAGTAGAGCAATCATTCAGCATTGCAAAATATAACATGAGTTCTACATAAGAGAGGAATAGACCTAGCGTTCGATAATTCTCTATATCCCAGAGAATCGCATAGCCATCCTCTATCCATTACATAGAGAGGGAAATTATTTGATGAATCCCGAGGGATATATCAAATAATTTCACGAGCTATGTGAGAAAATCGTATAGCTATCTTCCATCCGTTATAAAGTATGCCAGATTATCAGGACAACAGATATCCACGATAGAATCCCTCTCTACCGACATGGATAAAGTTGTTACATCATCCATTTTTTCCTTTAATTTGTCCAATTTATTCAGAATTCTTTCTTCCATGAACTATTGGCCTTTCCCTCCGCCATAATTGTAGATGTTGAAAGTGAGAAGGAATGGAGGAGTAGATATCATAAATCAAAAATTGAATAGACCAACAGTTCAATCAGAAATAATTTATTCTGTGTTGTTTGCAAGCGTTTTCGATGTATAATGCATTTTATGTATAATTTTATAATTTAATCTTAGTAATGGGCAAAAGACCGTTCCAGGACACCATAAAATCAAAAAAATTGGTATCTTTAAAAACGACATAAATTTATGAATTTGAACCCTTTTTCAGGTTTTTAAGACCTAAATACATGAATTTAGTCCATTCAAAAAGTACCATTTTTTCAAAAAATGACATTTTTAAAAACGACATAAATTCATGAATTTGAACCTTTTTTCAGGTTATGAAGACCTAAATTCATAAATCGGCTAAAGCCAGAGGAGCTTCGCTCCGATTTGGGCGTTTTTAAAAATACCCAATTTTCAAATTTTTCAAAATCTCAAATTTGAGAATTACAATCGGGCGAAGCCCTAGAACCTTCGGTTCGATTTTCACCCTTAAAATCATGACCGTTCCAGGACACCGAAAATCATAAAAGTTGAAAATCTCAAATTTGAGAATTACAATTTTTACCTTGAAAATCATGACCGTTCTAGGACACTAAAAATTATAAAAGTTGAGTATCTCAAATTTGAGAATTACAATCGGGCGAAGCGCGAAGCCCTAGAACCTTCGGTTCGATTTTCATTGCTTAAATCATGACCGTTCAAGGTCATCTAAAACCGGACACCGAAAATCATAAAAGTTGAGAATTTCAAATTCATGAGTTTAGACGTTTTTCAGGTTTTTAAAATATATCATGTGACTAATAATATTTCTTTAAAAATGGAAGAAACAAAAATGGAAGGAACTTCAGAAATGAATGAAACAAAAGTGGAAGGAACCTCAAGAATATATCCTTCGTTATCTCAATTAAAAATAAGTGAATTAAATATTGAAAAACACAAAGATAGAGTACGTTATATGAAAGATAAGGAATCCCAATTATTATTAAGATTAGAGCATTATAAAAAATTAAGAAAGAGATGGACTAAAGTTAAGAATGTAACACAAGGAATTGGCATATTCTTAACAATAAGTTTAGGTACGTTAACAATTGTTATATCTTCAGGTGTTTTAGTAATTCCAGTAGTTGCTACAGCTTTAACAGGTACGGGTGTTTTTGCAACTTCACTTGTTACAATGTTAGATAAATCTTTAATAACTAAGAAACGAAAATCATTAAAAACTAAGCATTTACATATTAAAGAAGTCTATGATAAACTACATTACTACTTTCAAAGAGTATGTGATGATAATGTTATTACGTTAGATGAGATTGAAAAAATTTGATCAAATAGCTAATGAAGTAAATCAAATATCATTTCAATCACAGACAGAAAAAGTTAATGATAAAAATAAAAAGGATGGTAAAATTTCTAGTGATGGTAAAACTTTTAGTGATGATAAAATTTTTTTAGAAGAGCTAAAAACTTTATTAGACAAAACTTTATTAAACAAAACTTAATACGAGAAAACTTTAAACGAGAAAACTTTAAACGAGAAAACTTTAAACGAAAAGATTACAAACAACAAAGCAATAAAAAAATAATTTGTTCAGTAAAATGTTTTTGCTGTATTCCAATGTTACCACAAAATTCAAATATTATATTTTAAAAAATAGATAAAATTAAAGCTGATAATAACAAAAAAATATTATACCACTATGTTGTATATTTTTTATTACTCAGTAAACAAATCTTCGATCGACTTTCAGTCAGAGAACAATTGTTCGATAACTCTATCATGAATTTTTTTATCAATATTAATTGTAATGAATCCATAATCTTTTGCCCAAGCATTATTACACGATTGTTTAAATTCATCTTTATCTCTTATACATAAATCTCTTAGCAAATCACTTAAGTTTCTTGCATTTATTTCAAATAGTATAAATATATTTGCATTCTTTCTAATAACACTTCCATCTAATGAATACATACTTTGTGTCAAATAAAATACACTACAGTTATTATGTCTACCTCTTGTAAAATAATTTCTCTGAACTGACTGATTTCTATCATTAACACAATCATCAAAAATTACACAATGTTTCATTGTTTTATCTAGTTTACTAGGATCTTGCATATTACCACTATCATCTATTAATTGTATCTTTATATGGTTATTTTTATTAGATTCTACTAACTGACTATTTTCTACTGCTTCCTCACACCATGAACTTATTTCTTCTTCATATTCAGATTTTTCGTATTCTTCGAATAGGGAAGCAATTGCTGTTTTTTTAAGATTATTTTCAAATCCATATTTTAAAAATTGATAGACAGGTTGTTCTGCTGTTGTTGTATAAATTATAAGATTGTTATAATCCAAAAAATTTGGAGTCGTTAAAATTTTAAATAATAGATACGTCTTTCCACAACCTGATCTTCCGCAAATAACTGACAAAACTTTATTAGATAAATTTGGATGATGATTAAATTTAAGTTTTTTTTTATTTAAAGACATTACACTCATTTTTTAATAAAAAAATTTATTTTCATTTTATTTTTATTTTTTGTTTCTAAAGAAGAAGAAAATTAAACTTTTCTAGCTTCGCGTGGGAGTTTATACCTCTCGAACGGGAGTTTATACCTCCCGAACGGGAGTTTATACCTCTCGAACCAAAAGATCTGTCATAATCTCTTCGCCTCCAAAATTTATTTCTTGTCCTTTCTCATCAGTGATTCTAATGTTAATGTTGTTAATAGTTTTTCTTGTAATAGGGAAATATATTAATGTTTGTGGAATTACATTTAATCTATAACCAATGGGAACAGTAAAAGCTGGAAAACTGAATATTAAATTTGATAATTTACCATTTATATAACCTCCTTCAATAATGTCACAATGTACAACAATTGAATTTATTTCAGTTATTTTAGGAATCTTCTCACTTAAATGATAACCTTGACTATAGGTTTGTTTATTAAATCCTAATAGCTTTGACAATGATCTATCATGATTAAAATCAACTTGATGATTTTCGTATAAAGTAAGAGAAAATTTATTAACTGCCGGTTCAACTGCAAAATGTAATTGTTTCTTATCTTTAAATGGTATCCCTAAATGTCTCTTAATTTCATTTGATATTGATTCAACTTCGTAAGAACCAGGAAGAAAAGTTAGTATTTTCCATGTTTTACCTTTATCAGTAGAATATCTAAATTGATCATTCACACCTTTGATAACGTTTTGAATAGTGTTAAATGTAGAGAAACTAGTCAATGCAATTTGATAATTTTTATTTTGTTCCAAATGTAGAATAGGTTCTAAATTACAAGTGTGTGATGAAGTAGTTGTTATAATTTTTAACGTCGTACTAAATTTTGATGAACCCAAAATCTCTATCAAATTTTCTAAATGATTATTAATTTTGTCTAAATCTGCTGAACACATTTTTAAACTAAAAATTAAATAAATATTTTTTTATGAAAAAAGTAAAACAACAACATATTTCAGCTACGGGCGAAGTCCTAGATCACTCGGTTCGTTATACTTTTATAATCCTCTTCATTTAGAATCTTCTTTTCTAACAATCTTTTCAATATAGCATGAATTTCATTGAAACTAGAATTATGTCCTTCTTTTATTGCCGATATTAAAATATTTAATCTATTTAGTAATTCTTGTGGATCATCTGGTAAAAATACAGTTGTTTCTGTTTTCTGTTTTTCAGATAAACCTTTCCCTACTTTAACTCCCGTTGATAATAAATTTTCTAATTGTTTATAACGTCTAAGAGATTTTACTGTGCCAACTCTATCTAATATAGTTTTATATTTTATTAGATCTTCTACAGCATAATTTTTAAATCTGCTCCTCTTAAAAGATCAGCAAAATTTCTATCTAAACTAATAGGTTTTTTATCTGGAGTAAAAATTAATCCTCGTAAAGGTTGTGGAAATATTTCTTTACCACCAAGATAAAATCTTGCAAATAATTTTTTATCTAAAAAGAAAGTAGAATGTTCGAATAACATAGATTTTGGTAATTTTTTATCTATGTTTGCCTCTAATAAACCATAGTCATCTAATAGTGTTTTAAGTACAGGATCCGCTATATCAACACGTTTTTCATTAAGTTCCTTTTCAAGAGTTTTAAATGGTTCGACAGTTTTTTCATAATCAGTTTTTACTTCTTCAGTTAATTTTAATTTATCAAACATATCAGATTGAATACCAGCTTTTGTCATTCTATGTTGAAGATGATTTTCTTTCATAATATTTCTTTGTTTTATTAATTCGTCTAATTGTTTTATTCTTTTAAAATTATCAGCTCTAACTTTATCCATTTTTATATGATAATTTTATATTATTATTTTTATTTTATTTTATAATATTTTATATTTTTATATTGTTATATTTAGAAAATAGAAATTAGAAAATTAAAAAGGTAAAGTAGTTATTCCATCAGGTAAAATTTTTCTTTTATCATCAAATGGATCTAATGCTAATTTACACGTATGTTCTTCTTTTAAATACATTTTATGTTTTTTTGAATTAAGTCTATAATTATATGCTGTTTTTATTTCATTATTAAATAATGCATTTTTATAATCTTGAAATGTTATTTGATTAGCTACTGATGCCTTTGAAATTCCTTTCAATGTTTTATGTGTTTTAATATTATTAGTTGTATCATAACAGTAACATTTAGATTTTAAAAATATAGCTTCTGTTATGAAATCTTCATTTCCTTCTAATTCATCTTTTACTTTACATAAATCAGAAGGATGAATGATATCTTTTCTTTTATTAATTTCTTCATCAAGTGAAGAACCATATGCTACTGTTAATTCTAAGAAAATAGAATCTGTATCTGTAAAGTGTAATTTATAGTTTTTGCCATAAGCAGGTGCTAAATAATCATATATAAAACTATACATAAATAGTTTAGCTAATTCTAATATAGTGAAACCAATGAAATTAAACTTATCATGTTTTACAATGCTTCTTCTTAGATGAACAGCACAAAGTTCATCACTGAATCTAGTAGTTCTTTTATATGTAGGTTTCCTTGTTAAATTTTGAAATCTATCTCTATCATAAACTATTTCAATATTTTGTCTATTACGCACATTTTCTAAAGTCTTACCATAAAATGCATTATTCATTAATTTGAAGAAAACGTTTCCAAAATCATCTTTATTTCTTTTAGCTATTTTACGTTTTTCAATATTGAACTCTATATAATTTTTTAACCATTTAGATTTTCTATACTCTAGTTTTCGATGTATTTTGGTGAGAATCATACCATGATCTAAATACCAATCTAGCATTCTTCCTTCAACAACATACTTTCCTTTATTGCTTTGTGTTAACATAAGTTTTTTTGTTGGTCTGTATTTTTTCGGAATTATAGATTTTTGATAATCTGAAAAATCTTCTATATTGGGAATTTTGTTTTCTGGACAGAAAGGATAATATTTTGTTGCTTCTTTTATATAATCAGGGTATACTAAATCAACTTCATATACATAACCAAAATTATTTTCACCATCATATGTTCTTTGATAATCTAGATTATTACACCATGTCATTTCACCTGTTGGTAATTCCTGTATCATGCAAGAAGAATATAAGCTATTAAAATCATAATATAATAAATAGTTTTCTCTCATGAATTCATCAATTGCTTTTTCACGTTCTACTCCTTCTCGTTTCGTTCGAAAAATTTCTAATATTTTTTCTTTTTCTTCTGGAGATAAAGGTTTTATTATTCCATATTCTTGTGGATTTACTTTCTTATTATAACATTTAACATATCTATTACCTAAAACTGATGAAACTCCACCTCTAATTCCAGATTCAAAAAATAATAATTTATCATATGTATTTTCTTTATAATGTTTAAGTTTAACGGACTTTGTCCTAGAGCCATCGGCTTGAACATTTGTATGTTTTAATCCTGCTAACCATGTTAAACCTGGTGTAGAATAACAATAACATGGATCTATTCCGTAATATTCTAAACACATATCACGAAAGTTTTCAAAAAGATCAGCTAGTATTAATACATCTATCTGTAGATATTTCATTGTATAATCATACATTGTTTTACAATTTAACTCTCTCCAATTCTTTTCAGCTTCTGCATAGTCTTCGTCAGATAATTGTGATTGTTTTAATGTTGATTTAAATTTATTTATTGGAGGAAGTTGTTCTTCTTCCATAATTTTATTCACAGAATTAAAATCTCCAGTTATGTACTCATACGGAAATATTCCTTTTAAAGGTTTTAAATTATATTTATTTAATATTTTACATTGTTCAGATTTCAAAGTTTTTCCCATAACATCTAATGAATAAGGAGTAAAAAATCTAAATGCATCTAAAATTCTAATACAACC
Organism: Prostheceraeus crozeri; assembly: GCA_907163375.1. NCBI lineage: Eukaryota > Metazoa > Platyhelminthes > Polycladida > Euryleptidae > Prostheceraeus > Prostheceraeus crozeri. The sequence goes on along the minus strand of CAJQUW010002609.1, from coordinate 302,920 downwards.
TAATTGCATTGAAAAATATTCTTCTTCTTGTTTACATAGTACATTTATTTTTTGTTGTTGTAATTTTTCAGATGAAAATAAATCTTTCATTACTAGATGGAAATCATATTTAGAACCATTGTAGAAATATAAAGGAACAAAGTTATATTTAAATTTGTTAGCATTAAGATTACAAGAATTATGTGCTGCACCTCTATATAATCCATTTAGATGATCATGATCTTTTACTTTATCAATATATCTACCTCTGCCAGTTTTATATTTATTTGTAAAACCTTTTCCACAGTAATAACAATTTATTTCATCATAAAATTCTTTTCTTTCTTCATCCGTTAATGGTATCATTGGTTTATTTGTTTCAAGCAATTGTGAAAAACGTCCTTGTAATTCTTCTACTTTCTTTGTAAACATTTCTGAACTGTCTTCACCATAGTATTGTAAATATTCTGATTTAAATAATTCAGGATAATTTGAATGAATGTACATTCCCCAACATAATGGTTTTTGTTCAAATAAATATTTTTCTTTACTTTGTTCAGTTGAACTTTTTCCAGGTGCACTTCTTTCAGGCGCACTTTTTTCAGAATTATAATTTTCAGAATTATAATTTTCAGAATTATAATTTTCAGAATCGGGTGAAGCCCTGGAACTTTCCGTTCGATTTTGTGTCATATTAACATTATATGCTTCAAAATCACAATAAATAGTAAAGGGTACTTTATTTTTAAAATACCATTTATTATATTCTAAATAATCATCTTTTGGAAAAGTATTTTGAACTGCTTCGTTTTGTTGACAATTCTCCAAATGTCTATTCATTTCTTCTAAAGTTCTAAAACTTGTCATACATTGAAGACAAGGAAAATTTTTATTATCTGAAGTTTTTGTAAATATAGAAACATCTTTACACAATATAAAATGACCCTGATAATATAATATATTCGCTTGTGCTGGTTGTTTTGACTGTTCTAATTTTACAAATTCATCTTTATATATTTCATGTGTTTCATTAATTTCTTTTGTAAGATTAAATGTATTTTGATAATAATTTTGATTTAATATTTGTAGCTGATAAATATATTCTTTATCATATTGTTCTTTATATTGTTGTAGACATTTTTTTAAAGATTCATTTATTTTTTGTTTGGTTTCATTTTCTTCATTATTTAATTCTTTATTATTTTCTTCATTTACTTTTTGAATTGTTTCTATCTTATTTTGATATTTATGGTGATATTCTTGTAGTAACATTTTTGTTTGTTGTTGATAATCTATTTTACATTTTTGTAAACTTTTATTTAAATTTTCTAATTTTTGTTGGTATTCTGAAGATAAAGATGAATATTTGTAATTATAATCATCAGTACGTCCTTTATAATTATTATGATTAATCATTATTGGTGATAGTGTTTTAACAAGTTCAAATTTTTCAGTACATATTATATTTCCTTGGTAAAAAATATTATGATGCATGTAATTTCCTCTATCATTATATACTATTTCTGATTGGCATAAATTTTTATTATTCAAATAAAATTTTTTTGAATCTGAGTAAAGTGGAGTAATTTTACCAATAGAAACATAATTCACATTTAATTCAAAAACATTTACTTCAATTAAATTTTTATTCTTTTTATGAAACTTTATTAATCTATTATAATCATATGGAAATTCATCTAAGCCATCAGAAAGATCAAATTCACTTATGTATTCTTCTTTATTGTAATGACTTAGTCTTTCTTTATGATATTTTGCAGGATGTAAATGTGCTATAATACTCCACAGAAAACAATAATCATCTTCATTTTTTATGTTGATTAATTGAGGTGAACTGAAAGGTAAAGGAACATAACTACCACCAGTATTATTTTTATATTTATCAATTACTATTTTCTTAGATATTATTTTAACAAATCTCCAACCAGATTCACGTAACTGGGCTTCAATTATACAATTTTCTAATTTAAGTATCATCGATTCAAATATGGGTTGTATATTATTTACATTATGAATTTCTTGTGACTTTGTAAAATGTCCTTGTATTATTTCTTCAGGAATTCCATCAGGTCCATTTTTTGTATAAAGTACTTCTACATTCATATAACATTTGAAAGATTTCTTAAATATATTAGAAAAGTTGGTTAGAATATCAGAAAAAGTTTTATCGGTTTCATTATATTCAACCGATTCATTAAATAAATATTTTATATCTGTTACGGCTTCATCAAATTCATCTATTTCGTTAAATTCATCAGTATCGCTAAATAAATATCTTCCATCTGATACGGGCCAAGCCCTAGAACCTTCGGTTTGTACATGTTCATCTTCACTATTAAAAACTTTTTTATATTCCGAATGTGAATAATCATCAAACATTTTTTTAACTTTTATATCAGTAGGCAATGTTTCTAGATAGTTTTTATAACTATTTAATTTTAATATATTTCCTTCATCAACTCGTTCTACATTTTGTAAATGCGTTTTACTTTGTAGATGAGATTGATAACTTCTTTTTGTTTGTAACTTTTTTTTACATAAGTTGCAATAAAATTTTTCCATTTTTTATTTTTTAAAGAAAAAATTTGTGTTTTAGTTTTTTTTTAAAAGAATTTTTGTTTTAATTTTTAGAGAAAAAAAATACTATATATCTGCAAAATCGTGCGAAGCGCGAAGCCCTAGTACCTTCGGTTTGATTATGATAAATTTGTTTAATTATTAAGTATTTCACTTACACCATTTATTAATGGTTTTATATCATTATATGTTTTTTTGGCTTCATCAAATGTAGATTTAGCATCAGAAAATGTAGATTTAACATCAGATATTATTGGGGTTGCTTTTCTTAAACCGTTTCTAACATCATTTATTGCAATTTTTAAATAGTTTAATGTTTCATTATCTTGTAATCTGTTAGGTATTGGTATACCAAATTTTGCATTTAAATAATGATCAAAATAAAAATAAAATGTATCAGGAATAATTTTTAGTGGTACTTTTGCTTCAGACTCTAAAAAGATAATTATTTGTTCTATAACTTGATTTGATAAATGTTTTGCATTTGCATACATTCTAATATCAAAATCTTGAGAGTTATTATAGATTTCATGTTCGGTATCTACTAATATATTTAAATCTTTATCATATACTTGCATATGTCCTCTTATGGTGTCAACACGTATTATTCCATATTTATGTTGTGTATAATATGATAAAGGCATATTCATTTTATAATTTTTATTAATATCATTAAAGAATGCTGCATTATTTTGTGTAGTTGTAAAAAATGTTTGAATGTTTTCTCTAATCTTATTATCTACATCACAAGCTTTATGAGCTAATACAACTATTTCAATATTTTGATGTCTTCCTTTTGTAAATATTTCTGACATATTTTTTTGTTTTGATAAACTTGCAACATCATCTAAAATTAATAAAGATTTATTTTCAGGTGTACCAGCAAAACTTTCCATATCTTGTAACTCATCTAATTGTTTATCATTATAGACGTTTGTAAAAGTTGGCCATTCAGAAGTATGCATACAAAAAATATGTACTTTTGTTTCATCCTTATAATATTGGTTTATATATTTTTTAATAAACGTAGTCTTACCACTTCCAGTTTTACCGTAAACAATGAAATGTAAATTTTTTTGATACATTTTACCTTGTTTAATATTTTTATTATTAGTTTTATCCTTAATCTTATCCTCCTCAGTCTTCCATCCTTTAAAAGTTTTTTTTTCTTGGTTATAAAAAATTATTCTCTTTTGTTCCTCTGTTAGAAAGTAACCCCATTGATTACCAATACATATAACAAGATGATAAATAAAAAATATTAAAATACATGCTAACAATATTTTTATACAATGAAATTTTAAAAAATTCCAAAGACGTGTAAGATCTGATTGTGGTATTTTTTTATTAAGAGATGAATTAGGGGGTAGTGGCTCTAAATATTTTTTATTTATATTATTATATATATTTTTATCTATATTATTATATATATTTTTATCTATATTATTATTATATTTAGTATTATATATAGGATTTTCTACAATATTATTAATATCTTTGAGATTCGGATCTTGAGGGGTTAGTGTATCTTGAAACTCAGTGTTATTCATATAATTATTTATTATTTCGTTTATTGCATTAAGAGATTTATGACGACTTAGATTACTTTTATTACTTTTATTACTTTTAATTATAACCGGTGAATATAAATCTTCCAAATTTTCGTTTTTATTCATTTAATATTTTTGAAATAAAAATTTAGGAATTATTATTTTTTAATTCCGGACTCGCATTCTTACACTCTTATGAGTGTTTTTAACCTCTGTAGAACCTCCGGAATGTGTCGGACTTTTTGTTCCTATACTCAAAAGAAGTATGTTCCGAACCTCTCCTCTCTTCCGGAATGCTTAAGAATATTTTGATAAAATAATATTTTATTCTTTATAAAAAATAATATTTTAGTTGAAATACAACTATTTTAGTTGAAATACAACTATTTTAGTTGAAATACAACTATTTTAGTTGAAATACAACTATTTTAGTTGAAATACTAATATAAATTATTATTTTAACATAAATTATTATTTTGACATAAATTATTATTATGTTGATTATTATGTTGATTAAGTTTTGGACATAGTGTTACATGTCGCTGAAAATTTTTCTTTAATATAATTTTTTGACAACCTCTACATTTAACTTTTTCTTTTAAACAATCCTTACACTGATATTTACTATCATAAAACTCTGTCTTAGGTTTAGTATTTTGACAACTTGTACATTGTCTTGTAGAACTTATACAAGAATTATAATGATTAGTAATTCCTTGAATTGTAAAATATTTATTACAATTACGACATAACTGATCTTTTAATTTATCTTTTTTTTCTTTTTTAACCTCTTCTGTTTGTTCGCATAATTTTAAATGACGTGCAAAATTTTTTGATGTTATATTTTTATTACATCCGGAACATATTTTTTTTTTGTTATTACTTTCAACAAATTGATTTTTATCAATATAATTATTTTGTGCTACATTATTATTTTGAACAAAAGGATTATTTTGAACAAAAGGATTATTTTGTGCTACATTATTATTTTGTGCTAAATAATTATTATTATTTTGCCTAGGTGTATTTTGCCTAGGTGTATTTATTCTAGCAGTATTTTGCCTAGGTGTATTTATTCTAGCAGTATAAAGATTTTGTTCTTTATCTGAAATAAATAAATGCTTTAATCTTTGTAATGGTTGCTCTGATTGAATATTATTATACTGAATACTATTATTAGGTTGAATATTATTCTGAATATTATTAGGTTGAATATTATTAGGTTGTATATTATTAGGTTGTATATTATTAGGTTGTAATTGAGTCATATGCATACCACATGGTGTGTTTTTCATATGAGAATATAATAGTGTTTGATTTAAAAAACGCATATTGCAAACTTGACAAATTTGAGTCATTTCCATTTTTTTTATTTTTATTAGGAAAAATTTTATTTTTTATAATTTATGTATTTTTATAATTTATGTATTTTTATAATTTATGTATTTTTTATAATCAGAAAAAATTTTATTTTTATTGTTTAAAAATGATGTTACCAAATGTTGGTGGAGGTGCATATATCCCGAATAATCGTGAATTAGAAATAGAGATAGAAAATTATATCATGAAAACTGGAGACGTTTTATCTGGTCCATTGCATCTTTCTATTCTTCCGCAACAAAATACAGAGTTAACAAATAAACAATATGTTGATACACAAATCAATGACTTAAAGGAAAAATATATAAACGATGTTATGGTTCCACTGATGAATGAATTAAAGTTGCTTAAACTTAATGATAAATCATTAAACGAAAAATTATTAAAACTTGATAAAAAGGACAGAGAGCTAGAAGCAGATATAGCAAAACTTTTTAAAAAGATTTCAGAACAATCAAAAATTTTAATATTACTTTCTTTAAATTTAAAATCTGCAGTCATTAAAAATAAACATCAGATAAAAATGTTAAAAGAACAATTAGAAGATGAAATAGAAAAACTACCTGAAAGAATTAAAAAAAATTTAAAGCAGTTGCAAACTACATTCCAAAAAAGTGTTGATGAATTGAGTTCTAAAATTACTCAACAAATGAAAAAGATGAATAGAATAATAAATGAAGTAAACTCACTTAATGAAAAAGTTGATAAAATGAAAACTCTTAAAATCAATTTAGAAAATGAATTAAAGAAAAATTTACAAGAAAACTCTAAAGAAAATAAAGAACAGTTAGATGCTGTTAAAAGACAATTAGATGTTCTTAAAATTAAGTTAAATGCTCTTAAAACGGCGTTGAAGATTAATCAGCAGAAAATGCAAGTTAATAGAAGAGAAATTAAAGTACATCACACGCTGCTTGACGCAATAGATAAAGTGCAACAGTCAATTAATAAAGTTATCTCGAAGTTGTTGTCCATTCACAAACGTAAATCTTAAACGAGTATTGTAAATATTAATTTAAATATTTTTTACCTATAAAAAATAAGAATCATAAAAAATATAAATATAATTTAAAAAATAAAAAAATATAAATATAATTTTAAAAATATAAAAGTATAAATATATAAAAGTATATAAAAGTATATAATTTTAAAAATGGATAAAATTAGAGCTAATAATTTTAAAAGAATTAAACAATTAGAAGAGTTAATAAAAGAAAGAAATATTATGAAAGAAAATCATAGAATAAAAAGAATGATTGATGCAGGTTTGGTTCCTGATAAAGTTAAACCAAAAACGCAATCTGCAAAAGTTAAGAACAAAAAATAAACATTTTTTATAATTTATTTTTTTCCCAAAAGTCAAATTTATTTTTTTCCCAAAAGTCAAATTTATTACTAAAAAATGCCTATAATTTATAAACACAATCTTAAACAATTTGCTTCAAATCAAAGAATTGCTCATGAACCACGTATGAATCCTGTTTATCATTATGATAATAGAGAAACCGTTCAAAAAGAAGGGGATGGCATCTTTTCTGGTATTGGTAGTATCGTTAACTTAATTAAAAATAATAAAGATTTGATTACATCTGCTGCAAAAGGAGCAGCTGCTATAGGTAGTACAGCTAGTGCAATATCAAATGCTGTTAAATCACAAAACGAATTAAAACAACTAGAAGCTATTCGTAAACTCAAGAATGATTCTGAAGAACTAAAAAAATTAAAAAAACTTTCAGATGAAACAAAAAACAAAATTGCTAACATAGCTGTTGGGGAAACCTTGAGGAGCGGAGCTCCGTCTGATAGTAAACATAATGAAAATAAAAATAATAAAAAAACAATTGAAGAAATAAGAGGTAATGGCGTGAGCAGCAACCTTCGGTCTAACCAGCAAAGCTGTAGCGGAGCTGGTCTAGCAAAATTCTAAAATTATATTTTAGTAAATTTTTTAGTAATTTTTTTAGTAAAATTTTAAAATTATATTTAATAAAAATTTTTTTCTATCTGTGAGAAAAACAAAAAGTCAAATTATTTCTTATAAAAATGTCTTCGCTTATCGAAAATAAATTTAGATTAGACGATCCTCCGTTCGTCAGTTATAATCAAAAAAAGAATGACTATATAAGAGTTGCTATGAATCCCGGATCTTCCAGTAGAGTAAATACTGGAGGAGATTTAATCTTTGAAGTTGATAATCAGCAGAGTTATTTATATTTACCTGATTCATTTTTGCACTGTGAATATTCTTTATATAGTGATGCTAATTTTACAACACCATTACCAGATACCGATAATATTACACTAGAGAATAATTTTTTCCCAAGTTTATTTACACAAATGCGTTTAGATGTTGCAACTCAAAATATAGAAACAATAAGTGATTCTCCAGGTGTAATTGATACAATGCTTAGATTTGTAATAATTGGTGAAAATAATAAAAAGAATGAAATAGAAGGTTGGTTTCCTGATACTAATGATGGTATAATTATTGAGGATTTAACTCACGCTGGAACAGATGCCGCAGGAATTGCGAAAGATGTAGAAAATATTGCAAAACATTTAAATAAAACAAATAATGAAGCATATAAAGAAAGACGTGAATTTAACAAAAAAAGTAAACAGACAGTAAATTGGTCATTGTCTCCATTATTCGGTTATTTAGATTATGATAAAATATCATATCAATTAAAATTTAAATTAATAATTCATCGTACAGCAAATAATGAATTAATCTTTTTTGGTAAAACTGGAAAAAAAGCATATTTAAAAATTGATAGACTTGAATGGTGGATTAAGCATATTACTCCTAGTTTAGAGGTTGAAACAGCTATTGCAAAAAGATTAAATACTAACAAACCAATTCCAGTTAATTTTCTAAAGAGAACTGCTAGTTCAGTAACTTTTTCCGAACAAAGATTTAACTGGCATTTTACTAGAACTGCGAATACACCAAGATATTTATTACTAACATTTCAAAGAAATAATTCTCCAAGTTTTGATAAGAACAATAATATTTTTCATATTAATACAATTCGAAGTTTACAAGTTTCATTAAATCAAACCCGATATCCAATTGATCCATTAAGATTCGATGATACCAATAATCAATTTATGGAAGGATATGATTGTTATCGAAATCTTTGTACAGAATTTGGAGTTGAACCACAATTAACTCCTGGAGATTGGCGACATTTATATCCAATTTTCTGTTTCGATTTAAGTGCACAATCTGAAGATATTATTAAAAATGGTTGTGATGTAACAATTAATATTGAAAAGAAAGATTCCACAACTTCATTGATGGCTTATGGTTTATTGCTAGAAGATGTAAAATATTCTATTGAAATTCTTAATGGGAAGATGACTAGAATAGGCTAAAGCCCAAGACTTCGTCGTTTAATTAATTAAAATTTTTTCATAACTAGAATAGATTAAAAATTTTGGTAACTTAAAATTTTTGGTAACTAGAATAGATCAAAATTTTTTGGTAACTTGAAATTTTTTCATAACTAGAATAGATTTAAATTTTTGATAACTTAAAATTTTTTTATTAAAAATGTCGCAAGCGAAAAGTAATATTAATAATAAAACTGTTGAATTAAAATTACGTAATATTGTTGACAAAAATACCCCTAAAACTATTACGATTAACAAAAAAAAGTATTACATAAGTAAACCAATGATAGAGAATATTCAATTACAAGAAGAAAAGAATGGCGGGATTCTCCCATTAATTCCACTAATAATAGGAGGCATAGCTGCAGCAGGAAGTGTTGCAGGTGGGACAGCTGGTATTGTCCAAGCAGTAAATAAAAATAAATCAGAGAAGGCAGCATTAGAAGAACAAAAACGACATAATAGAGAGTTAGAGAAAGTTGCTAGGGGCGAAGGAGTAGTAGATAATTTTATTAGTAAATTAAAGTTAGTTGATGAAGGAAAACGAGTTCTTAAAAATATTCTCCACAATGTTGATGATTTAATTGAAATTAAAGAAACTAAGGATGGTTCTGGAATATATCTAAGTCCTAGTATGATAAGGTAATAACCTGAGGAGCTTCGCTCCGATTCGGTAAAACTTTTATTTTTATCTTTTAAAAGTTTTTTATCTTTAAAAATGGATACCGCAAATTCCACAAATTCAGAAAATTTAATTAAATTAAAAATTGCTAATTTAGATTTATTAAATTATCTATTAAACAAAAATAAAAACTCAAACTGTCAGCATATTGGAGGTGACAAGAACAAAGTTCCACACCACTTCGGTGGAGACATACAAAAAACATTAGAAAACTTTCCTGGATTTATTTGGAGTAAATATTCGAAAGAAAAACATCTTCCTGGTCATTCATATACTGGTCCAGGAACTCGATTAGATATCAGACTAGATGAGAATAATAATCCGAAACCAGGTGAAGAACCGATAAATAGAGTAGATGCCGCAGCTTACAGGCATGATTTAGCTTATCGAAATCATGATCTAAGTTCTCGACATGCAGCTGATAAGAAGATGATACAAGAATTAGATAGTATTCAGAATCCTACATTTAGAGAAAAAATTGAAAGAATGTTTGTTAAGAAAGCTTTACAAGCTAAAATATTATTCGGTCAGGGTTTAAATGAAAATCATAATTCAGACGTTTATGCATCTGAAATTCATAAAGAATATAGAAAGCCTAAATATTTATTAAAAGTAAAAGTATTTAATAAAGATGATATTTGGAGTGCTGATCTTATTCATATGCCGAATGAAAGGGACCGAACCAAAGGTTCTAAGACAAAGTCTGACTACAAATACGCATTGACCGTTATAGATTTATATACACGATATGCTTGGGTAAAACCTTTAAAAAATAAAAGTGGTCTATCAGTTAAATATGCGTTTGAAGAAATCTTTAAAGAAAGTAATAGAAAGCCAAAAAATTGTTTGTTGATAAAGGGTCGGAATTTTATAACAGAAATGTTCAGCCACTATTTGAAACTGTTTATTCAACTGAAAACGCAGGAAAAGCTATAGTGATAGAAAGATTCAATCGGACGTTGAAAAATATAATTTTCAAAAAATTTACTCAGCAAGGAAATCAGAAATGGTTAAAAATATTACCAGGAATTGTAGAGCAGTACAATAATAAAGTTCATTCAGGTATTGAAGAAACCCCAAAGAATGCTTCTGACGACCCTGATTTAATACGAAAGAAAATATTCGAGAATAATAATTTGAATGAGAGTAATCCGAATTTGCAGAAACTTAAGCCGAAATTTAAAATTGGAGATAGAGTTAGAATATTTAAATATAAGAACAAATTTGAAAAAGGCTTTGTTGGCTATTGGACTAAAGAAATATTTGAAGTTTGCAAAATAAATCAAAGTTATCCGATTACTTATGAAATTAAAGATTTAGATAATGAGGATATCAGAGGCCGTTTTTATCAAAATGAATTACAGAAAACAGAGCTTTAACCTTTAGGTGGCGCTTTAGCTAGCTTCGCTTGAGTTATAGATTGTTTAACTCTAACATAATATCTAGAAATGCTACTCCTTTTTGTAATTTGTACAAAACGTATAAACATAATTGACCACAATAAGTAGTGCCTGGTGTTTGAATTTGAAACGTATTGTATGTTCCCGTTCCAAGTAATTCTTTTACTTCATTTGTAGGGGGCAAACCGTATGAATCAAAATAATAATTATCTCCGCTTTTACTAAAGATACCTGCTGACCAATGTACGCCGTTTTGGTCTGAAGTGTGAAGATTCGTTATGAAATTTACAGTTATTGATGTAACTTTGTTCCGGGAACTGAAGGTTCCTGTTGGCCTATTTTTTAGGAATTGTAATTCGTTTCTCATTAGAACATGAAAATTCTTTATTCCTAATCGATTAGCGATTTTCTTTAGGTCGAAATTCGTTGTTGTCTGTGTTCCATATAATTTCAAAAACTCATTTATGTTGCTCATTTTATAATAAAAAAATTTCTTAAGGGAGCCCCTAGAAGTCAGAGGGGGGGGGTATTGATTTAAAACTGTTCTCTAATGATGTCTTTCCTTACTACTTAGTCAGAAGGGGTATTGATTTAAAACATTTTTATAATGATGACTTTCCTTACTACTTAGTCAGAAGGGGGGGGGGGTATTGATTTAAAACTGGTCTCTAATGATGTCTTTCTTTACTACTTATTCAATTTTGAAATGATTTAATTTAATCTAAATTTAAACGTTACATTGTTGCATTGTATTAGTAAAGTTGGTGTTTCGTACATCTTTTATCAATAGTAAGTCATTACTCATCAATATGTGTCAATTCTTTATTCCCAATTGCTTAGCAATCTCATTTAAATCGAAATTTAATGTGGTTTTGTTTGCCGTATATTTTTAGAATGTCTCTAATGTTTCTCATTTTAAATGGAATAAAATCTATTTCAGAACTTTCTCAAAAGAATTAGCGTGTAGCAGCTGCTAAAATTGTTTCAGCTGATAGGGGTGAAGGAAATCACAGACAATAGCGCATAATGCGAGTTGTGAAATCTCATTCACACTATGAGAACAAAAGAACAAATACAATCTAAACACAATAGACATATGAGAGAGAAGAGAAATGAATGAGCATTTCTCTTCATTTTGGGTTTCCATAACAATCATTCATGCGACATTGCTTGAATGGAAAAATACACCAACTGTCGCGCCGATGTCAGAAAGTTTGTCGATAAAGGTGTCGACATGGTGCGACAGTTGGTGTATTTTTCCATTAGCGTTCAAGGTCATTCTATTAAAAGCATATGGGAATTATTCTCATTGAAGACAAGCAATTGTTTTAAAGAATGCATTGTGAATACAATATTCCTGTAACAGACAGGAACGAGAGAGAGAGAGAAAGAAAGAAAGAAGACACGCTGCTCCGTAAAAGTTTAATTGAGATAACGAAGGATATATTCTTGAGGTTCCTTCCACTTTTGTTTCTTCCATTTCTGAAGTTCCTTCCACTTTTGTTTCATTCATTTCTGAAGTTCCTTCCATTTTTGTTTCTTCCATTTTTAAAGAAATATTTTTAACGGGCGAAGCCCTGAACCTTCGGTTCGCAAGTCACATGATATATTTTAAAAACCTGAAAAATGGATAAAATTCATGAATTTGAAATTCTCAACTTTTATGATTTTCGGTGTCCGGTTTTACATGACCTGGAACGGTCATGATTTAAGCAATGAAAAATGTCATAATCACAAATTTGAGATTCTCAACTTTTATGATTTTTTCGGTGTCCTAGAACGGTCATGATTTAAGCGAGGGTGAAAATCGAACCGAAGGTTCTAGGGCTTCGCCCGATTGTAATTCTCAAATTTTGAAATTCTCAACTTTTATAATTTTTTAGTGTCCTAGAACGGTCATGATTTTCAAGGTAAAAATTGTAATTCTCAAATTTGAGATTTTGAAAAATTTGAAAATTGGGTATTTTTAAAAACGCCCAAATCGGAGCGAAGCTCCTCTGGCTTTAGCCGATTTATGAATTTAGGTCTTCATAACCTGAAAAAGGGTTCAAATTCATGAATTTATGTCGTTTTTAAAAATGTCATTTTTTGAAAAAATGGTACTTTTTGAATGGACTAAATTCATGTATTTAGGTCTTAAAAACCTGAAAAAGGGTTCAAATTCATGAATTTATGTCGTTTTTAAAGATACCAATTTTTTTGATTTTATGGTGTCCTGGAACGGTCTTTTGCCCATTACTAATCTTTCGATGTATAATCATTATACATTAGCAAAGTATTTTATAATTCCTTTTGAATAGCATCATTAAGTATTATCAAGAAATGAAAAGCCTTGCTATTGTTAATAGGTTTATCTCCTAAATTTTCGCCTGCACAGGCCGCATCAGAGGATACAAAGGGAGGTAGGCTTTACAAACAATTTCAAAATTTAGATTTTAGATATATGACAGATATGGACAAAAATACATATGGATAAAAATAGGTAAGATAACATTCAGGCATAGAAAAATGTTCATGTAACGCAGTGGAAGATATCTCGGTGGGAATCATAGTGTCGTAGGTAGCATTAATATTGGACAAACAGCATCAAATAGAGTCAGTCACTTTATAGGAATAAGAATTGTTGATATTGATCTTTTTCTTCACGGGAGTTAATTTGTGGGTGATAAATGTGAATGAGTTGTGCTTCCATGAGTCTTATGTTCGTGTTATCTCGTTCATGTGATAATATTTCGGTTTTAGTGTTACTGTTATTCGTGTTGCAATTCTTTAAATGTTTGAATATTGAAGATGTTTCACGTGTGAAATGTTCTTTAATTCTTACATAGAGTGGCCGAATTGTACTTCCAATGTAGAAGTGTTGACATTGAAGACATGTTACCTTGTAAACAACATTTTTCTGAAGCATATTTTGTTGTTTTTGATTGGGCATTCTATCATTTGACAGTTATTTACAAACTTATTTTTCTTACGTAAGGCACTTCGCAGGGTTATATCTGGTTTTTGTGCAAGACCAATGTTGAGTTGTTCCGATGTGAAGACTGTTTTGATCTTTTGATTGATATTATCTGAAATGAAAGGTATTTTTTAAATAGCACTTTTCTTTGTTGTAATAGTCAATTCTTCTTCTTCTCTTCTTCTTTTCTTTTTTCGAATTCTGTATGAAGTATTCGGGATAATCATTTAATCTCAAAACGTTATCGAACTGTTGAAGATATTCTTGTTCTGCAGTCGGATTTGAGCATCGTTCAGATATGCGTTTTCTCTCATTTCTTATAATTGCTGTTTTTGATGTGTTGGATGTGTTTGAATGATAATTAAGAAAAATGATTTTCTTCGCTAGTTTCTTGTAAAATTCAAATGTAACTTCATTGTGAGAGGTAGAGAGCGTGAAATCCAGGAGACTTAATTGATTATCGTTCTTCTCGGAATTCGATTTCAAACTGGACATTGTCATTTTGACTAATGAGAAGAGTATGGAATTCTTCAGCACTTTCTTTGTTTTTGGCTAGCACGAAACAATCGTCAACATATCGTCTGAAAGATGTTACTGTATGAATGCTTTCTAATGCCCGTCTCTCTATAGCCTACTGTCCATGAAGAGGATAGCCATAAGACCTCACAAAGACGACCCCATAGGCAACCCTTTTATCTGTTTGTATATTTGGTTTTCAAACGTAAAAAATGTATTCTTCAAGACGACTTGTAATAAACCATAAATTTGTTGTCCGGATAATTTACCGACAGATTGAATGTTTTCTTGTGTTAACTTGAACTGAATGTTGTGAATTGCATCGTCGACTGGGATAGATGGATACATTGAGATCACGTCATAACTGCATGGATAGGAAATTCTGGAGAGTAAGAGTTTATGATTACTTCTTTCAGTTCTATGCTGCTTTTAAGATTTGCTCGAACAGTCAATAAAAGTGGTGTAAGAAGCTTGTTGAAAAGCCATGCAAGTTTAGTAGTGGGTCCATTACAAGAAGATACTATTGGTCTGATTTTCAACGATTCTGACTGTTTGTGAGTTTTAATTAAGTGATAAAATTTTGGTAATGTTGAATTATGAGTTATATAACTTCTTGAAATGTATGAAGGAATATGATTTGTCTTTGCGATATTTTTCCATACTGTGATCAATTTGTTTTCTATCATATTTGTAGTCATGTGATTAATTTTGAGGTAGTTATTCTCGTCCGATAGATGTGCAAATCCAGCTTCTGTATATTTTTCTGTCTCAATTGTGCAGAATTCCGATCCTTTATCTCTTGGTAGGAAGACAAGGTCTCTGTTTTGAAGATTGCGAAGAATTTGTTTTTCGGAATTTGTTAAATTAGAATATTGTGATTTGTGTTTTGCATTTTCAAGGATGACAACGAGGAATTCAATGTAAACTTCAGTCGTCTTGCTTTTCAATTGCGATGGCAAAACACTCGATATGCTGAAGACAAAGAAGAAACTCCATCTCCTCCAGTAGTGAAAACTGTGCCCTACTTGCCACGGATAGGTACATGGATAGGTACATGTAAAGTTTAGTGTTATCAATAGGTACATGGATAGGTACATGTAAAGTTTAGTGTTATCAATAGGTACATGGATAGGTACATGTAAAGTTTAGTGTTATCAATAGGAACATGGATAGGTACATGGATAGGTACATGTATACTTTAGTTATCGATAGGCACATGGATAGGTACATGTATAATTCAGTGTTATGACTAGGAACTTGTATGAGATCTGTTTTACTGGATAGGTACATGTGTTTGGTACACTCAGTTGAGTACACTGTGTTTGGGAACGTCTATGATCGAACTTGTGTGGTTAAGTTCTGAGCACTTGGGTACGTACCGATAGGCGTCCGTTGTTTGATTTTGAATGGGTTTGCTCAATTGCGACTATTGTGACAATTATTTTTAATGTAGCACTATTTAGATGTGAAACTTTACTGTGCAGTTATGATTTAGTTGCTCCCCAATAAGAAAACCAATTCCAGAACTATGTTTAAAATGAAAAGACAAGAGATTTACAATGTAAGTTTAATTTAAGCGTGAAAAATAAATAACGGGTGCAAATCACGTCCCTCAGGCGACTCCATGATCTTCAGGAAGTCATCACACCACTCATGGAATGTCTGATTTTTACTAAAGTCATGGTCACACTCGTGTACCGGACACTTCACCGGTAGTCCACTCCGCCTTTGAAGTGCTGACACGGTCAAGGTTTTCCAAAGGGCCACTTTGCAGCCGCAAGAGAGATGCATGGTCATGTCCAACTGACCTCCAATAATGACTTGGCTGTCATTTTGAAAATAAAATAATGGCTTTGAGGACATGCTTCTTGTTATGGAACGTTGAGGATAAGTACTTAACAGTTTGGAACAATGACATCCTTTATATAGTTATATATATTCTTTAGGGAAGTTCGGTACCTCTCTGATTGGCTGTTAGGATTTCCTTTGTTTAAAAAGTATATAAGTCCGAGGTTTGTACCAATTCTTATCAAAGGTTCTAATCCTCACGTTTACAAGTTACAATTATTTTAAATCTACAAGTCATAATGGATCGCAAACAGAAAGCCGCAGTTGAGAACGGTACTGCTGATCGTACCACTTCGCCAGTGGAACGTACCAGTACACCTCCCCAATCTCCGATGGAGCGATCGACAACACCAAACGAGCCGGTGGTGTTCACCCAAGCCCCTGCATCGCCCGACTACTCGAGTGATGAAGATAGTGACGTATCAATCGAGACGATGCGTCACATGAATAAGAAGTCCATGCGAACGCCACTTTATGGACGGGTCACGGTCAAAGTCAAGAACGCCCCGAAAAAGTGTCACACCAAACGGGTGTTCATGAGGATGGAGCCGAACGAGCGGAACCTCACAACCGCTCTCGAATTTTCGGTCATCGACCTTGACACACCACGTCGCTGTCCCTGTGCGCCCAAGAAGACCAGGATCCATGTGCAAGTGGACTTGAAAAAACTTGTACCCTTTCCTTACCTTGATGACATTTAGTGTGTTTTTCTTAATCTCTTTATTTAATATTCATTTGTATATATGAACAGACTTGTTTTATCATTTCACAAATCGGTCTTCAATTAAGGTCTGAATGGGAAAGGGGAATAACTATCTACAATTAATGATGTTCAATAACTGAATTGAAACAAAAAATCAAGTATGAAGACTTCAACTTGAAATAAATAGGAACATATAACTTTTAAAGAAACAGTTATGTTGTTAATTTTAAAATGCTTGTAGCAGTCCAGGATGATATCATACATGTGTCATACACGACACCATAAGAATGAGAATGAAAAGACCTTTAGAATGATATAAGGTATGTACCTATTCGATGGGAAAATCCTAGTTGTATGCAACTGTATGCAAGCAGACAAATGTTAGATTTTTAAATTCACTAAGTTTTTAGCCCATTCTTTAAAGACATGTAGCTCTCTAGTTATATGTCATACATGTGTCATACAATACACCATTAGAATCAGCATGAAAAGAGCATTCGAATGATATATTGTATGTACCCATTTGATGAAAAAATCCTAGTTGTATGCATCTGTATGCAACTTGAAAAATTCCAAGTTTTTTTACAAAAATGACTAAGTTTACAAATTTTCAAAGTTAAAGTTTTACAACCAAAAATGACCATAATATACAAACCTCTACACTTGACCTTGACCTTGACCTTATACCTGACCTTGACCTTTGACCTTCATACACTTCATACACTTCATACACTTCATACACTTCATACACTTCATACACTTCATACACTTCATACACTTCATACACTTCATACACTTCATACACTTCATACACGGCGGGGGGGAGGGCCTCAAAATTTCTCGGGCGCTTCGCGCCCTCGAAATTTTTCGGATTATAGGGTAAATAAATTTTCGAGTGCGCTTCGCGCACTCGAAAATTTATTTACCCATGGGTTCCGGGTGCCATAGATACTCTTCTTGCTTCCCTAACCCTAACCCTAACCCTAACCCTAGTATTTTAATTTGATTATTTGAATTTTGGCGCGAAATTCAAATTTTCGAAAAGAAGTCTTTAAATTTGATTATTCACATTTTGGCGCGAAATTTGAATTTTCGAAATTTAGCGCTTAATTCAAATTTAATGTTCTATTCAAATCACACGTTTATATCTTCAAATATGAGTCATTATATGACTATTAATAATAACATGTATATCAAATAATACATCAGTCCATCAGTTCATATTACTTTGAATTCACTCTACTGTTTACATGTAGAAATCTTTCAACACATATGATGGCACTTCCATTTCTAAGGTTAAAAATAAACCAGCTGTTCCAATTCTTGTTTGAGTTATCAATTTTGTTTAACCGTACCAATTCCAGGATGTGATGTCATAAGGTCTTTGTTCATAGTTGCTTTGTCAATTTCATATATAAAGAAGTTGCACACTACGAATTTTCACTCATTTTCAAATTATTTAGTGTCCATAACAGACGTCGTTCTTCGTTCCTCCGTTCTCCGGTTCTTATTACAATTCTGAAGTGAGTTTCATTGTCATGTTGTGCTACTTTATAGGATATTCGGGAGTAGGAACATTATTAAGTTTTTATAACCAAATAGCTTTAAATATAGAAGCTTGGGTTTTTAGGATAGGAACACTTTATGTTATATTATTAACCATGTTTTTTTTAATTTTTCATCCTATATTAAGTCACTGAGCGAGAGACATGAATATATCAGTTTAAATGTAAGTGTATTTGAATCAACAAGATTTTCACAGTTTGTTTATAAATAAAAGAGATACCTAAATAAAGCCTTCATCCATTTTAAATATTCAGTCTGTCATCTGCTAACAGATGTATAAAATTCAAACTTGTTTAATTAAACAAATTGAGGATTGGTTGAAATTTTCGAAATTTCACTTTCATTTCATCAAATTAATTTCGAAATTAAATAATTTCAAGACAGCTACTTGTAAATTTCAACTCTTTCTATGAGCAAACTGTTTTCGAATGAAAATTAAACTTTCGACTTTCGGTTTCAATTTCAACTTCAGATTTCAAATCTTTCTAAGATTTATTCAATATCAAGGTAGTACTTCATAATGTTTTGTTGGTGATATATAAATGAGTTCTCATTTAATAAGAGATAAAATTATAATCAAATTTTTTTCCTCCATAGAGATGGTCCGACAAGAGAGTCTTGCACGACAGCGCCTAATTTTTCACTTCTGTGAAACGTGCCAAATACCCGTTCGACATGCTAATAAGAGCGGTCACAAGAACTGCATCTTCAAAAGTGACTGCACGTATCTGTACTGCCTAACTTGCAAGTCATATAAACGGAGTACTGAAAAGGTTAATACCGAAGCCTCTAAGGCATTCATTGAGAAACATACACCATGTGCTCAACAAAATGGGAGGAAGGGCATCAACCTCACCTCAAATGCTGAAAAGAGGAGGTTGGAGCGGTTATTTCAAAAGGAGAGGCCGATGGAAGGTGTCCTTTCACAGGGGGATGAGCCTACAGCAATAAAGAAACCTATCAAGTCCCGAGCCCCAAAGAAAGCCCCCAAGTCACGACAGTTCATCGATGACACCTTAAGTGATTTTGAGGTGAGTTCTGCCAATCATACATAAAACCTTCAAAGGATAGCTTCTTAAAACCGAATAAATTAATTATTGGTCCATTATACATAAAAACATATATCGTTTAATCATTTCAGGATAATGATCAGATGCCTCCTCCTAAGAAGACCAAGGTCTTAATTCAGAAAAAGATCGTCACTAAAAATGTGAGAATACATTTACTCCATTAATTATTCTATCATGTAAAAAGTATTTCAACATTGTCACAACATTTCAGAGTGAGTTGCCTCAACAGAATTGTGTCAGTTTTGAAGAGGAGAAAGCGGCTGAATGCTTGAGAAATGTAAGTATTAAAGTTATTCATTAGCTCTTTATGTGAAATTGAATATGTTCTTTTCTTCAGCTGTTTACAGGTGTGAACAGTATACCCCGTTTGCCTACACCGGAGAAGATGTGTCTTCCTAGTCCCGTAAGTGTCATTGTTTAGTTATTTGTCAATAATATTTCTCAATGCATGAAGTATTTCCAAGAACATGTATGCTTCTCAATGAGTTGCGAACATGTTATATTATTTTTCTCTGTAGGTTGCGCGATCGCTGTCCCTCAGGAAGCATCGAAGTTTCCTTTCGACGCCAGCGACCAGTACATCGGTGGAAGAGAATGAGGAAAAGCCGTATCCTATTCGGGAGTCCTCATCAGAGGACGATGAAACCTCATCAGCGACTTCATCTGATGAAGAAACGTCGTCAGCGACTTCTTCCCCGACATCTTCTTCCGATGAGGATGATGATCCTGTTACAAATGTAAGTATCAAAGTTGGTCAACTGCATGAGTACAGAATTTTCTATTAAAATATGTTTTTTGTTTGTAATAGATTGATTTATCTTTTAGAATGACTCGTTGCCCCGTAAGACGGAGGTTGGAACCGATCAGGTCACAATCCAGCCGGAGGTAAGAGAAATTCACTTTTGTATCTCATCAATGGTAAAATGCTAAATAGATGATAAACAATTGTTTCTTTCGATTACAGGACTCCGCGATGTGTGCATCTCAGGAGGAAGTCTCATTCAGCCACATCCGGGCTTCTCCGAGCTGGAGTGTGCGCCTTCCATTATCGCCGATGATGACACTGGCTCCTTCCTCTTCGATCCCAGCCGCAGCTCCTTCCTCTCCGATCCCAGCCGCAGCTCCTTCCTCTCCGATCCCAGCCGCAGCTCCTTCCTCTCCGATCCCAGCCGCAGATCCTTCCCCTCACGCTGCTGCGCCCGCACCTCCAGCTGCTCTCCCTGTCCGGCAGTATAATGTGGATCTCGACGCGACAGCAGAAGAGGTACAAGACGTTGAGGTGCAACTCCGTCGTTGCCAAGAGCGCCTAAAGGAGGCTGAGGCCCGCGAGGCTAAGTTGGAGGAGGACAATAGAGGTTTGATTGAGTCTCTAAGAAATATTACTCAATCAAACCTCCTGTTGGCCTCCCAAGTTACCACCAGCCAACAGCATAACAAAGAAACGCTTGTGCACCTGGAATGCTCCCAAAATGGCATCAGAAGAGTGCGCCTTACGAGGATGGACGATTTGGGTGGCTGTAGTGACAGCTGCAGTCACCTAAAACTCTACCATAGTGGTATTGTTAAATGTGTCAGACTGTAACTTTATTACTTTAACTTTTATTTTCTTCTTTTTTGAAAAAAAAATAATTGTTGAAATTGTATGTGTTTTGTCTTTACAACAGATCGGAACATACGGTATTGGCTGGTGATGACGCTGACGTCATTAGATGGTAGATGTATATAAGGGCTTGCTAATTTCAATCCTCATCAATAATCATGGTTGTCTGTACCAAGTGTGGAAAAGTGTTCACTCTCATAGGCAATTTGCAACGACATGAAAAATTTTGTAAGTTAGGAAAAACGTATCAATGTAGCAAGTGTCCATATAAGACGAATAGGATGGATAATCTTAAGAGGCATAAACTTGTATGCAATAATAAACCGAATGATAGCATAACAGAGTCAAATTCAAATAATCAAAATAGATCTACTTCTAAGCCAACAACCAGCGCTTCAACTAACATACAAAACTTTATGCAATACTGCTCTCGGTGTGGCAAAACGTATAACTCTATAAGTAGATTTCGACAGCATATGAATGTACATAACACAAATAGTGAGATGAATATGCATAATAACTATGGAACTGTTAGTCTCAGTGAAAGCGCACTCAATGGCCATGCACGTGTGTATGATATCACGCCAACAACACCTACTTTGGACATAACATCATTCTTAGAAAGCATGCGTTCCATGTTAGGGAATTTAGTGTCTGACTTACTAAGGAGCTATCAATTGCGCGGTCGTCTGATTGCACAAATTCGTTATGTGCGTTCTAATCCTCAAGAAGAAGAAACTTTTCTCGCACACTTTACCTCATCATCCTCAAACTATATTTATGACTATGATGATTGGTTTCAGGATCATCTAAATAGTCTAATAAATCATATTGAAGCCTTCACAAAAAAGGGTAGCAATTGGATTATAGATGATGTACAAAATATACAGTTCAATGTAATAACAAGTCCAATACTGTCAGGTGGACAATCATTTCCTCTACCAAAGAAGTTAAAAAACTCTAAAGCTGTCATTAATGTTAATTCAAATGCAAATGATTGCTTCCTATATGCAGTTTTATCAATATTGCATTATAATGAAGTACCTTATTCAAGGAATGAAGTAAAATCATATAGTGAGTGGACATCTGAGCTAAATATGGAAGGCATTTCCACAACAGTATCAATCAAAGATATTCCAAAATTTGAGAAAAATAATGATATTAAAATTAACATTCACTTTTATGAAAATGGACTCAAAGGTGTTCGTTACAATAGTAACTTTACTGGTAGGCAAACGGTTAATATTTTGCTAATTCTAAACAATGGAGCAGCACACTATTGTGGAATTCCAAAGCTGTCAAGATTGTATAGGAGAACTTTAAAAAGACATAAATACTTCTGCGAAAGATGCACTCAGTCATTCACATATAAAACAACACTAGAACGACACTTCCAGTTTTGTATTCGAGGAAAACCACAAATAGAAAAAATGCCGTCAGATCTAAAAGTACTAACAAGTAGCATGGAATATCAACTAAGTCCTCCTTTAGTAATTTATGCAGATATAGAGTGCTACATTGATAATAAAATACATAAACCTGCGGCCATTGGAGCTTATCATGTCTGGCATAA
This sequence comes from Prostheceraeus crozeri, assembly GCA_907163375.1. NCBI lineage: Eukaryota > Metazoa > Platyhelminthes > Polycladida > Euryleptidae > Prostheceraeus > Prostheceraeus crozeri. Next base: position 280,106 of record CAJQUW010002609.1, on the reverse strand, counting down.
TACCCTTCAATCAAAATTTGAAAACAAGTATTACCTCTTTGAGGGAGAAAATTGCATTATTAGTTTCTCGCACCACTTAGAAACTGTAGCCCAAGACTTATATGACAACCAATGTGCAACAACAAGGCAGCCAATGTCACTGTCAGCGGATGAAAAAGCACGCCACGAGAATGCAGAATGTTGCAACAAATGTAAATCAAAATTCAGCGATGAAGTCATAAAAGTTCGTGATCATGATCATATCACCGGACGATATAGGCAAACATTATGTAGAAAATGCAATCTCCGGTTAAGACTTAACAGACGGGAGCTCCCCATATTTTTCCACAATTTTAAAAATTATGATAGCCATATCGTTTGCTATAAAGCGATTGGAAGAATGAAGTCTTGGAAATTAGATGTTGTAGCAGCAACTGCTGAAAAATATATAACTTTATCCGCCAGTGTCCCTGTAAATGAATACAAAGGGAAGACAGTATACTTTAAACTAAAATTCTTAGACTCATATCAATTTCTAAGTGCATCCTTGAGTTAATTAGCCAAGGGCTTGCAAACGTATGAGCATGTAGAGACATTAAGGGTAGAATTTCCACAATTAAGTGATAATGTTTTATATCAGAAGGGAGTGTTTCCATATTCATACTTCAAAAACTTAAACACGTTGACGGAAGAATGTCTACCACCACAATTTGAATTCTATAATGATCTTACTCGTGAGCACTGTTCCGATAGTGAATATGAACACGCTAACAAGGCGTGGATTGAATTTAATTGTAGCACATTTGGTGATTACATGCTCGCATATCTGAAGTTAGATGTTTTATTGTTGGCAGACATATTTGAAGTGTTTAGAGCATTGAGTCAACGTGAGGATGAAGTCGACCCTGTACATTTTGTCAGTCTCCCACATCTTAGCTTTACCTCAGCACTAAATTTCTCTTCCAATGATCCCCCACACTACATACAAGATGAAAATATGTACAATCTATTTGAACGAGGAATTAGAGGGGGTATGACTTTCACCAACATTCACCGAGCGCGTGCACGCATTGAAGAATTAGGAAATAATATACATGAAAGTCGACATTTGACCTACTTAGATGTTAATAACCTTTACGGTTCTTCACTCAGTAGGAATCTACCCCACTCAAATTTCAAATGGTTGAATGAAAGTGAATTAGATAATTTTTTAATTGAAGAAAATGTTCAAAATATAGATGATGATGGTGAAATCGGCTACATTTTTGATTTAGATTTAGAGTATCCTGCAGCCATTCATGATGACACTGCCGATTTCCCATTAGCTCCAGAAATGCAGATGATTGAAAAGAGAATGTTTTCACACTATATGAAAAATCTATATGAAACAGTAAGACCAAATACACATTTTTCTTCTATCAAGAAACTTCTGCTCCATCAATTTGATAGGGAAAATTATATAGTCCACTACTCAATTTTAAAATTTTACTTGACCATGGGCATGAGAATCAAGAAGATTCATAGTGGCATAAAATTCACACAAAAGCCTTGGTTAAAAACATACATTGATATGAACTCTCAAAAGAGGGCTCAATCAAACACTTACTTCGAAAAGTCATTCTACAAATTGAAAAATAATTCTTTATATGGTAAAACAATGGAAAATGTAAGGAGAAGGAAAAAATTTAAACTAGTCAACAATGAGAAACAACTTCTGAAATTGTCAAATCATCCTCTCTATGTTCAACACAAAATATTTGATGAAGATCTGGTTGGTATGGAAATGTACAAACCTTCAATAGTTTTAAATAAATTAATATATGTTGGTCAAGCAGTACTTGACTATAGTAAGTTGGAAATGTATCAATTATATTACAATGATCTAAAAGGGTGTGCACTGATAAATAGAACGCGGCTTTGTGGAGGTGATACCGACAGTTTCTTCCTATGTTTATACACATCACCATCTGTCCGTCTGGAAGATATACTTCTATACTTCGGTGAAAAGTTTGACTCTTCAAATTATGACAGTCATCACCGACTATACTCAACTACAAACAAAGCTAGATTAGGTTGTTTTAAGGATGAGTGTGCTGGAAAGTTGCTTGAGGAAATGATCCTACTAAAACCGAAAATGTATTCCATGAAATATCTAGACTCTACGAATCATAGCATCAAACGTGCAAAAGGAATTCAGAGAGCAGCAGTTAAAAAATTGAAACATGATGACTATAGGAGTGTCTATTATAGTGAGAATGATACAACTGAAGATATGACAATTATAAATTCAAAAAATCACATAGTTAGCACAAAATCATTTAGGAAGCGAGGTCTTTCACTTTGGGAGGATAAGCGCTGTTGGCTGGATAAAAATTTATCATTACCATATGGACACTATAGCCTAGGTCTTCCCCCACCGTCGAAGAGAAGGAGATGCCTTCCTGTCACAGGTGATGTAGAATAAGTCTAAATAAAAACAATATAATATTCCACTTGTAATAGATCTTGCGATTGCTGCATCTTCCGACATGTAGCAACACTTACTAATACATAAGTAGTCTTACTAAAATTGAAATTTCTACATCTTTCCGATATGTAGAAATGATTACTAATAAATAGGTAGTCCTAATGTGAATGAATATGTGAAGAATTTGTACTCAACATCATTCCGATATGTTGAGCTAATAAAATAACAAACTTTAGGCAAACATTAAACCTAAATTTGAAACATAGCTTTCGGAACATGCCTCATTACATTAGAACATGGAAACTTAGTGACGTTCAAAACGTTCACATAACAAATTCTAAAAGAATAGCATTTCGTCATTCAATAGCAAATAGTGATCGAAAACATCGTGGCGTTTGCATTAGTATTGACTCATTGCCTTCACTGAAAGACTTTGCGGATCTCATTGACAACCATAAGACTCGGATCAAGATTCCTCTCGATGACAAGGTGTGGATAAAGTGTGATTCATCAGTCAAACTATACGTCTGTTCACCAAAACGTGAAGATGTTGAATATCGATTTTTTCGTTTCAGTGACGTCACATGGGAAACCTTTACAAGGGAGATACTACCACAGATAACGTCATTCATTAAAGATGGAGGACATCAAACGGTTGGAAGTTGTAAATCGGATGTTAACTACAAAAGCAAAGTCAAAACTCAATCTACAAGAGATCGAGAGGAATATACCCAACCGAAAACAATGGTTACTGATAAAACGCAAATTGAAGCCGACAACGAGCTTACATCTTGGAAGACCCTCAATGTTAACATGGAGGATTCAGAGGAAGGATAAATCTCTCACTATCCTATTCTTTCCAAATGGAACAATCCAATGTATTGGAAGGGTCATGGAGGGTGATCTCTCATATCTACACTTAACTTTGGAACATTTACTTGGTGATTCATTATCTGATTGGAAAGTGAAGACAATGACCGTGTTATGTGAATTACACTATCACTATGATTTCCGTAAAGTTACATCATCACATAATCTAACTTATGAAGTGGAGTTATTTCCAGCAGCTCAATTGACTAACTGGCATCCATATCATGTTCATGTGTTCCATAATGGAAAGATTGTGATAACCGGCATTAAAGACATAAGTGATGTGCCTCCCATCATATGTGATTTGAAAAATGTTTCATGAAAACCAAATTGTAGATTTTGTATATATGTGGATAGATAATGAAATGTGAACATGTTTTTTGTATATATGTGAATAGATAATGAAATATGAGCATGTTTTTGTTTTCCTTATAAACCCTTGTTTTGGAAAAAAAGAGAGCAAGTTAATGATACAACATAAAACTTTATTTCAAAACTGTTTCAACATATTTAGTAAGAATTACATCATTTTTATCACAGTTTTTTGAAAATAGTTCTAAAGCACTTTTACAGTTATTTTTCAATGGTCTCTCATTGACAAAATAGAGTACATAGCCACCGCACATTAGAGATGTATTACTTTGAAGTGGGAACGATGTCACTTTCCTAACAGTCCAGGAAAACCTGTTCATCCATAATGCGATATCATGTAAACGAGGTTGATTAAGAGAGTCAAAATATTCGGCCACTTTATAACGATTGATGTATACAGCAATCCAATGTTTTCCGGGAAGATTGTTGGTATCCGTATTGATGATAAGTGAACAAGGATAGAAAGGAATTGAATCAGGTAAATTATCTCTAGAAAAGACATTGAGAAATATTGTCTTGGAGTAGGGATGAGCTTTCCTCATTTTCCTCAAGATTTCTATGTTGCTTAAGTTACTCATCTCTGATAGCTGACAGTCACGTCTCTCATTCTTGTTATCTCAACTTTGCTATCATAGATAGCATAAATGAGACAAGTAATTGTTTTCTTCAAAGGTGACTCAAATGATACCTCCAGTCGTAGATTTCCAGGCTTTGTAACTCCTACGCTTTCACCACCTAGATCTGCATCTGCTGTGAGGTTGTACATAATGAAGAAGTAGCCATTCTTGTACATATCCATTGTAATTCCATTTGAATCGTCTGTATTAAACATGTTGAGGGCGGTGAAAATAGAACCATATTCACGTGCGAATTTGCCATCTTTGAAATTAGGCTCATATGCTTTGCAAGATACAAATTTCCCATCCTGATAGAGTGCTAGTTTGCTAACATTAAAGTGTTGGAAATTGAATGGATTCTTTTCAAAAGCACCAATGAATGCCTCATTTTCCACAAATGTGATATACACCGCCTTTAGCATTGCAGTGGGAAAAAGATTTGGGTAGGCATGTGAGGATGATCCCGCACCAATTGTGAAGTTTGTCAACACACTGTGATTAACTGGATATATTGCATTGTTTTTCCTCAATCCTGTCGCATGCTCGTTGATGACTGACGGGTTCATTGTTACTCGCCTTACATTGAGCACGGCATTACTTATGTTGACTTGATAGTTTGTAGCTCCAAAAGCCATTAACGCGAACTCAGGATTTGCACGAATAAATTTTATTTGCATTTTAACCTGTGGTAGCAGATATCTAGATTGACGAAGGAAATCAAGATAGACGGGTCCTTTCAAGTATAATTCCTTTGAATCCGCTGTTAAATCCATTCGTCTTTTCAACCCTGTATTTGAGACATCATCAAATTTCCCTTGCTGATCATCATACCACCCAGTAACTTGCAAGTGTGACTGTTTAGCTTGCTTTTGAAATTGAGTCATTGTATGTATATATGCTCCATATGGATATGCTCGATCCCCTCCTTCAATCTGTTTGTCATTCAATATTAGATACACATCTGAGAACAGACTGGCAATAGGAAGATTTGCTAATCCCACTTTATCCTTGGATGAATCGATATTTGTACCATCAGTCTTCTTAATTTGTATACACAACTCTAAATCAATGGATTGACAGTCAATATAATCTTGAGAATTGGCAGGTATATCAAACTGAATAGGCTGCTGGTTACCATCGATATTTGTTGTGGGGACTATGTCTACAATTGTTGAGGAGATGATGTCTGTCTGATGAGGGGGAGAATCGAAGAAACACAAAGCCGAATTGATACTCTGCATCGTATTAGCTCTACAAATATGTTGTCTTCCTTCGTTTTGACTTGTTTCTAGTAGCTGTGGAATTTCGTTTGCGCTTTCTTGTTTTCACTCCACGTCTAGATTTAGAACGTGCTGCTCTAGTCGGCTTTTTACTTTTCCTGCGTCTTTGCTTAGTAACTCGGCCTGATCCAACTTGTCTTGACTTCCTACGCTTCTTCCGAACTGTACGTCTCGTCTTTGTTAAATCATCTAATGCGTCTATGGCAGATTGCGCTAGACGGCGTCTATGGCGTCTATGCGCGCATTTTCATAGATTCACCGATATCCTCACCTTGAAGCGCATCAGCTGCAACATTTGCACCAAAATCTAAAGCCCTGCTTCCAACACGCTTCATGATTGGTACGCCATACTTTTTGAGTGTTGGAAGAACCATACGTCTTAGTGCACCAAATATGCCTCCTCTAACTTGTCGTCTACCTCCAACAAACACGGGATAACCGCTCTGATATGATGGTCTACTGTAAATGCCTGTCATTATGACTATTGAATAACTATGGAAGTCACAATAGCGTAAAGCCTTATTCTCGTGACCTAATATGTAGGGTCAAAACAGTAACACCACCACAGAACGGTACTACTTCTCCTGCATCATCATGAATTGATATGTCAATTCTATTGATGAAATTTCGGCTGATTGGTAGATACATTGTGTTAAAAAATTCTCGATTGATTAGTTGCTTCCTTACGGATGAGAGAGGAAATGTGCGCAGAAGTGGGGCCTCAATGTCGCCAACCCTTGTATATTCAATAATGTTACAATAGACGTATAAGTTACTTATATCACGCTCTAGTGATGGGGCTGTATCGCCTATTGATGTACCTTCATAAATAGTTGATTTTGAGAATCCCAATGTGGTCGTTAACACGCTATCCAGCTTGATAAGAGAGTTCTTCCCTACCGTTAGAATCATGCGTTTCTTATGTGGGTCATAAGAAAAGTGATATTCATCTGCATCAAGGTAATCTACACCAAACTCATTTAACTTTGTACACAATTCAGATGGCGTTTTCAAGCTTTCAATGTTCAAATTAACTCTTTTTACAAGTTCCCTGGAAGTAGACAAATCATCACCCAATATGTCTTCGCTGTATACGTGGATATCCCATGAAGCATTTGTTGATGCTTTGAGTTTAGAAGAGGACAATTGAACCTTGAATGTATCATTTAATTCTGTCAACCAAGGTGCGCTTTCAAGGCCCTTAAACATCCCAATCATTTCAGATCCGAATTCAATAACAGCGGACTCAGACTTTTCCAATGGTGTCTTTTTAGTAAAAACAATAAATTCTGCCTCCGTTTCAACAGTAAATAAAGTTACTTTCTCTTTCTTATATTCACAAGTCATTAACGTTTCTGGCACTGATCCTTGAAACTTTCTTGCAAAGTCTTCAACACTTCTAATGACCTCAAATTTATTTTTTACTCGGATGCTCCTTTTTTGTAATGCATACAATGGCACAATTCTACATTTAAAATCAGTGACTTTCCTCTCCGAATTCCACCCACGTCCATTGTACCAATACCTTGATGAGAAAGTTGTTCTGGAATACCCAAAAGTATGACTCAAATCCTTACCTAATACAAGAAGAACATGCTTCCCTTCCTTCATCAATTTTGTTGACCCCTTTATGACTGGTTTGGAGAATTTATTCAAAGTCAGCTTGAAGAGATCATTTATTCGTTCAAACATTCTACCGATTTCCTTTTCTGTATCTTGCAAGCTCATTGTGGGAACCTTAGAATCAAAAGTTAACGTTGCAAATGCCTTTTGAATTTTAATCATGTTTTGGACAGATGGTAAAGATGTTGAAAAAGGATGTAAAGTTAGATGATGAAAAGCCCATGTACCATGTAGACTATTTTGAAATATGCGAAAGCAATCATCCTTCTCTCGCACTTCTTTATGTAATTCAAAATAGTTGTTCTTTAGCAAACTGATATCGTTGTAATAAGTAATTTCAGTTAGAGCAACTTCATGGGGTCCATGCAGAGTAATTGGATTAGCGAATTCAACAGAGTAGAGAGATGGTTTGTTACTTGGGAATATCTTGGGGTTGCTATTGCTTGGAAGAATGATATTGAAGTTAGTAGACATGTTAAAGTCATATATGGAAGAAGTCACATGCTATATTAGCTTAAAAGTTACGAGTGTCTCCCATCTCCACATTTTGTAGATCATGGTGCGTTATCCAGCTATTGAATGAATCAGGATATCCTTTCCATTTAACTAGATATTTCCTTTGATTGCCATGACCTTTCCTCCTAATTATTTTATCAATCATATACACCTCTTCACTTCTGTCTACTACTTGCAATTCATAAGAGTAAAATTTTCCTTCAATTGGATTGCCATGGTAATCTATTAATTTATACATGGTGGGTCTAAATTTTGTATTTACTTCATCCACAAAAAACTCTTCTTCAGTCCAATTAGGTAGATACCCCTTCTCAAATGTAGACTTAACCTTTGAAATCCGAACTCTATCACCAACATTAATTTTCTTTTCATTGGAAATGTTTTTCGCTTTCTTATCATACAATCGAAGCCATACATCCATCGCATTATCTGGGGTAACATCAACTGGTTTCATCTTAATGATTCGATGGTAGCTTTCATTGTAATTCTTAACAAATTTCTGCAGCTCACCTACCCAAACATGTGTATTTTTTGCAGTGAAATAGCGCCATATTTTTGTCTTCCGTGTGCGATTGAACCTCTCAACCATGGCAGCTTTATAAGCACTTTTGACACTAAACAATTCCACATTATGACTTTTAAGGAGACTTCGAACATGAGAGTTTTCGAATTCCTTCCCTTGATCGGTCTGTATTCTTTGCGGAACACGCCCCTCATCGAAAATGCTCTGAAAAGCCGCTTCAACTTCTGGTCCTCGTTTAGATTTCAGCGCACGTGCCCAAGCATAGCGAGATAAAATATCTATTACGGTTAAGATGTATTTATAGCCATCATTGTACTGTGATATCTGTTGCATGTCAGCCAAGTCCGCTTGCCATTGACTATCTATATTGTTAACAACATATTTTCTTGTTGGAAACCGCTTTCTCGCATTTTTGTGAAGAGTGTAAGTCGGTTGACTCCTCAACCACTTCTTGACTTTCTCTATTCCCACACCTGCTGCACGAGCTAGAACCTCCGGACGACTGAAACTTGCGGGGTGATTTAAGTCGTAATAAATCTTTCTGAGTTTCACTGCTGTACTCATCGTCTTTTTTCTGATTTGCACGCGTATTACTCGCACAGCAACTGCTAACACAATTGATATCAACCTCTATGCCCTCTTCTCCTTTGCCTTCGAGCGCAGATTTCAAACAACAGCAAAAGTTTTGTAACGACATGATATGAGAGAGGCAAGGCTTAATTCATATTTGCTTAATATTTACTATACTCCTTCGCAACACGCATTGAGCGCCTAGTAGCTCTTTTTGGTTGCAGATCATCGGGATCATGAAGCTCTCGCTTGACCGCCATCGTGGGTGTTTTACTCTTTGATCCATCTTGTAAGTGACCCTTATCCAATTCATTCACAGTCGGTCCTCCAATAATATTGTGAGGTACATTTTGATCAGATAAAATTTTCTGAAAATATGACCACCCTTGTGGTGCACCTAGTTTTCGCCTTACATCTCTGACAGCATATTGTAGAAGGTCATCTATGTGACTACTTCTAATAACATCACCAGTTGTTTCATCTATTATCTCCCCTCTCTCATTGAACTTCACATGTGGATCAATGAAGTCAAATAATCGCTCAGCGCGCACACGATATGGTCGAGGTGTTGACAAGGTTATAAATGAAACTAATATATATATAATATAACTTGAAAGTGGTAAAATATCATTAAAGCGTCTTCCTTATATACACCTATATATGACTCATCAATCAAAGTGATGACGTGTCACTTTATGATTCGCTAACCTTATATTAACATTGCAGCAGTTGCTGCAATCCTTCCAAGTGGACTATTGATTACACCATTAATACTGTTTCCAATATCATTTAACATACCTAGAAACCCACCACCACCGCGCTGAATTAAGTTTCGCCTTTTCTTATCACTACTCCTTGGATTTGAAAACTTTTTAATGCTATTCAAAGAGCCAGCATTCAATAGAGGCTTGTAAATAGGTAGACAGTTGTGTATTGCAAAAGCTAAATCACGAATGAAATCATCACTTGAATTTTGAATCAATTTACACTTCTTATTATCATGTATCCTGTTTAACTTTCGCAACGCCTTTTTAAACTGACTTGAAGGTTTGAAGGACCGTTTCGATTGACGAGAAGATGCCTTCCGTTTTACAGACATTTTTATTCTAATATGGAAATAGATAATACAATTACAATTTTTGCTTAGTACTTACAACATTATACACAAAAGTTTACAAGCATTCACACAGAGTTTGTTGCTGGTACGTATAAAATTACATAAAACACTTAGCAAGTTGTAGAGGGAAACTGATATACACTCACATCGGCTAGAGTCTCATTTGTAGCAGTTATGAGCTGCTCAATGTCTTTCATTAGATGTTTTGAAATAGGACAGCACATACGGCAAGGCTTTAAATGGAAAGTCTTTAAAATATTGGCATAGTATGCCCGCAAACTGATCACCTCAGAATGTCCTTGAGCAGCCACATTGATGCTTACTGATGGCGGTCCACTGAACAAGTCCAGTTTGCACTTCTCACCCTTCTCGTCATAGTAGCTGGAGGTGATAATGTCATGGAGACATGTGTTGAGTTTCCGTTGGATACTGCTGCACCAACAGCGAGAGTATTCCGGTACAATCTCCGTTTGAGATAGTGGGCAAAATACTTCATTGAGCCAGAATCTTGCAACTCGTGTAAGAGCGTTGTTCACGACTCTCATCAACATTCTCTGCACCACAACGTCCTCTCCGCAGCGGAAATACTTCACTATTTCCTCCATCAGATCCACCAAATCCGCTTTATAGCCAGTTATATTCACGGCAGAATAAAATATATTGCCCGTGAAGAGTTGACTTCGGTAAATTATTGAAATGGGAATGTTGGTAGTGAACGACATGCTGATTGACATTGTATTAGCCTCAAATTATGCTTGAAATAGAACGGTACAATGTCCTCCTTATATAGAAAAGTCACACAAAGACACAATAGTGACCAATCACAGACCTGCATGATGACTCATCATGAACGATATACAGTGACTGTTGAAGATATTTCTTCATCGCAAAGGGGACAAGATGAAGTTTCAAAGGGTACATAACATGTAGAACACATAACGCTATGAGAACATGGCAAAAAGAGAAGGGATCGTTCCTGTTTAAAACATTTAACGCAGTTCCGTTCACATAATAATTTAAATGTCTCTTGTTCTAATTTCCTTCTGAAGTCACTTTTATTGGGAGAACTTTTTATTAAAACACTGTCAGATGTCTCCTTCTTTCCATATCGTTCCAATTTGATCCTCCTAATTTCACTATCATTGCAGTGTAGCATGGAGAAATCCTCTATCCACCTACGATCCAAATTGTGATTCATAGCATGCTCATCTAGATCCATTAGTCGATCAACTAAATCACCAGCGTTGATATTTTCACTGAGATTTGTTACAGTTTCTATGGCTTTGAACGAATATCCAAGGTCTCTTGCGACAACCCACGACGTTGGGATACTAGTCATCATTATGTATGTCATCAAAAAACTATCTCATATTTATAGCATAGTTTGTCTACGTAAAAGGAAAATCAATGTGTCATCTTGATTACAATGGTTGCAATAGTCACAATAGTCGCAATTGAGCAAACCCATTCAAAATCAAACAACGGACGTCTATCGGTACGTACCCAAGTGCTCAGAACCAAACCACACAAGTTCGATCATAGACGTTCCCAAACACAGTGTACTCAACTGAGTGTACCAAACACATGTACCTATCCAGTAAAACAGATCTCATACAAGTTCCTAGTCATAACACTGAATTATACATGTACCTATCCATGTGCCTATCGATAACTAAAGTATACATGTACCTATCCATGTACCTATCCATGTTCCTATTGATAACACTAAACTTTACATGTACCTATCCATGTACCTATTGATAACACTAAACTTTACATGTACCTATCCATGTACCTATTGATAACACTAAACTTTACATGTACCTATCCATGTACCTATTGATAACACTAAACTTTACATGTACCTATCCATGTACCTATCCGTGGCAAGTAGGGCACAGTTTTCACTACTTCCTCCCCTTCCAAAATATCCTTGGCACACAAATATAAAAATGCCCGAGCTGAATCCAGAGCTTGAACAGAAATTGAACAGAGCTTATCACAAAATAAGAATAACTACCTCAAAATTAATCACATGACTACAAATATGATAGAAAACCAATTGATCACAGTATGGAAAAATATCGCAAAGACAAATCATATTCCTTCATACATTTCAAGAAGTTATATAACTCATAATTCAACATTACCAAAATTTTATCACTTAATTAAAACTCACAAACAGTCAGAATCGTTGAAAATCAGACCAATAGTATCTTCTTGTAATGGACCCACTACTAAACTTGCATGGCTTCTCAACAAACTTCTTACACCACTTTTATTGACTGTTCGAGCAAATCTTAAAAGCAGCATAGAACTGAAAGAAGTAATCATAAACTCTTACTCTCCAGAATTTCCTATCCATGCAGTTATGACGTGATCTCAATGTATCCATCTATCCCAGTCGACGATGCAATTCACAACATTCAGTTCAAGTTAACACAAGAAAACATTCAATCTGTCGGTAAATTATCCGGACAACAAATTTATGGTTTATTACAAGTCGTCTTGAAGAATACATTTTTTACGTTTGAAAACCAAATATACAAACAGATAAAAGGGTTGCCTATGGGGTCGTCTTTGTGAGGTCTTATGGCTATCCTCTTCATGGACAGTAGGCTATAGAGAGACGGGTATTAGAAAGCATTCATACAGTAACATCTTTCAGACGATATGTTGACGATTGTTTCGTGCTAGCCAAAAACAAAGAAAGTGCTGAAGAATTCCATACTCTTCTCATTAGTCAAAATGACAATGTCCAGTTTGAAATCGAATTCCGAGAAGAACGATAATCAATTAAGTCTCCTGGATTTCACGCTCTCTACCTCTCACAATGAAGTTACATTTGAATTTTACAAGAAACTAGCGAAGAAAATCATTTTTCTTAATTATCATTCAAACACATCCAACACATCAAAAACAGCAATTATAAGAAATGAGAGAAAACGCATATCTGAACGATGCTCAAATCCGACTGCAGAACAAGAATATCTTCAACAGTTCGATAACGTTTTGAGATTAAATGATTATCCCGAATACTTCATACAGAATTCGAAAAAAGAAAAGAAGAAGAGAAGAAGAAGAATTGACTATTACAACAAAGAAAAGTGCTATTTAAAAAATACCTTTCATTTCAGATAATATCAATCAAAAGATCAAAACAGTCTTCACATCGGAACAACTCAACATTGGTCTTGCACAAAAATCAGATATAACCCTGCGAAGTGCCTTACGTAAGAAAAATAAGTTTGTAAATAACTGTCAAATGATAGAATGCCCAATCAAAAACAACAAAATATGCTTCAGAAAAAATGTTGTTTACAAGGTAACATGTCTTCAATGTCAACACTTCTACATTGGAAGTACAATTCGGCCACTCTATGTAAGAATTAAAGAACATTTCACACGTGAAACATCTTCAATATTCAAACATTTAAAGAATTGCAACACGAATAACAGTAACACTAAAGCCGAAATATTATCACATGAACGAGATAACACGAACATAAGACTCATGGAAGCACAACTCATTCACATTTATCACCCACAAATTAACTCCCGTGAAGAAAAAGATCAATATCAACAATTCTTATTCCTATAAAGTGACTGACTCTATTTGATGCTGTTTGTCCAATATTAATGCTACCTACGACACTATGATTCCCACCGAGATATCTTCCACTGCGTTACATGAACATTTTTCTATGCCTGAATGTTATCTTACCTATTTTTATCCATATGTATTTTTGTCCATATCTGTCATATATCTAAAATCTAAATTTTGAAATTGTTTGTAAAGCCTACCTCCCTTTGTATCCTCTGATGCGGCCTGTGCAGGCGAAAATTTAGGAGATAAACCTATTAACAATAGCAAGGCTTTTCATTTCTTGATAATACTTAATGATGCTATTCAAAAGGAATTATAAAATACTTTGCTAATGTATAATGATTATACATCGAAAGATTAAATTATAAAATTATACATAAAATGCATTATACATCGAAAACGCTTGCAAACAACACAGAATAAATTATTTCTGATTGAACTGTTGGTCTAAGAATTCTGAATAAATTAGACAAATTAATGGAAAAAATGGATGATGTAACAACTTTATTACATCAAGCACTTGAAATGAAGAGTATTTTAAGGATTTCGATTAAACAGGAGGCAAAGAGTGGAATCCAAACTTGTATAAATGAATTCCTGATGGATCTGAAAAGGGATCTTCGAGATGTCAAAAAAGAATTAAAACAATTGATGAAACCCATCATCAACTTCCTGAGGAAGTGTTCTATGTAAATGTCTAATCTGACAATTTGCAATATCAGTACGAAAATTGATCAAATAGTATTGATTGATTCCATAGATAACCTTCAATGCTACGGCATTGTTCAGACTATCTATGGTACTATTTGCTGATAAGCTGTCAACAATGTAATATTGCAGTTTAGACAGCTGAACCGCAATATGCTATGAGGCTGAGGGCCGTCAGGCCCGAAGCCATAGCTTATTGCGGTTCCGATGTCTAAAGTGTAATGTCATTGTGTTTCGGCTTTCTATGTAACTGAACTGCAATATGTTACTATTGAACCGCAATATACCCACGAAGCATATTGCTGTTCAACATCATAGAATTCTAATTCAAATTTGGACTTAAATGGAATGATTAAAATGTTTTTCATATATCTACGTTCTTTATTCTGAACTGCAATATGCCAAACCGGCATATAGTGGTTCAGTAATTTAACTAAGGAAGATATACGAACCTAAACACAATGATGAAAAAAGCGGTCATGAAATGAATATCATAGATTTATCAATTGAACCTCTATAAAATTTTTCCGAAAACTCCGATACATCCATGGACGCCTAGATATATGAAGCACACATAAGCTAGATATATTGTCTTAATTGACGCAGAATAAAATAAAATGAAATATGGTGCTTCTTATATCTTGGCGTCCATGATACATCACACTGGGCATAGTTCTGTATAGTACCATAGATAACCTGAACAATGTAATTATATATGCCTATTTCTCGGTCATCAATGATCCAACTGTCGGTCGCTTACGCGACCTCCAGTTGGATCATTGCTGACCTCTAAATAGGTTTATAAATATAACATTCACTGTAACATGGTACATGTAGTTCTATCTATGGTATTTTCTACTTTCTCTATCGATTATAAAAACTAATATCATTAACTCAAGCGGTTAGAAGTCTATGGTTCATGCATGGACTCCTGGTTGATGTTGCTTGATGTCAACAGGGGCATCTATGATTAATTTGAGATATCTAAGGGACGTTTAACTCCCATACCATGCACTGGACTGGAGGCCAGTGACTTTGGTAGACTTGATTAATGACGGTAGAATGTATCTGGATAGAACCATGGGACAAGTGGTAAACAATTCACTTCATTATTGTAAAATACATGACAATCCAGCTGAATTGATTGCTGTACATATCCTACTAATTGATACGCCCGGCTCAGCCTTGTAGAGAAATTGTCGGAAGAATCTGTGCAGTGTAGGCCTACATGTACACATACAAGCATATCATCGATGGTCAATTTCAAATAAATTGTGACTTTCTAAATTCATTGATTTTACCATTGTCTTATCTAAAACCTCTTCCTATTTGGACCACTGGTGCACTTTATTCAAGAATTCAAGACCCATGAAGCGATTAACAACAATGAAATTAAATAAACGATAGATCAAATTGCCATGCAAAAGATGTGCGGCTGGTAGGATTAGAACCTACGACCAAGGTTAACTAGACCTGTGATCTAACCAACTGAACTATGAGCCACTTACGCAACTCTGTCAATTGGTAGGATCAAACCCTCACCACCACACATCAGTTGTCGAGGCAATAATAGTCAATGAATAAATAACACGTCACAATTGTGACCGCCGACATTAAGGCAAGTAGCGGGGATTGATTGCCCACCAAAGCATCTTAAACCATGTCGTGAATGCAATTAACAACAATGAAATCAAATTGCCATGCAAAAGATGTGCGGTTGGTAGGATTCGAACCTACGACCAAGGTTAACTAGACCTGTGCTCTAACCAACTGAGCTACGAGCCACTTACATGATGTAACATAGTATATAACAAACTCATACATGAACAACTCATACATGATGTAACATGTATGACTTATTTCCGGCCTTGAATCACTCAACTTTCATTAAACGAAAATTGATGACTATTTTTATCACAGTGATACGCGAATGTTTTCATATTCACCCACGAAATTTATGCGGATTTCGTAATCAATTCAAATGCTTATCAATGCTGTTCGTGAATTGTGCAATATGGTAGGACCTTAAAATCGTGGAAAGTCATCAATCTTGGTTTGCTTTTTATTCAATATGATCTTCGCATTTTATGAATCACTGACATTATAATCACATTTTATTTGTTCGTCGGAGTTTTGATTATAATTGGAAAGCCTCACGGGTGATGCTTTATAAACACGAGATGTCTAATAAGAGATAAAATACACTAACATCGGTAAACGTTCATTACGAGGAGGCGCAATTGGAAAGAAAGCACTTGTTGATCTTTTCCACCTAAATCTTGATAAAGGATCCTCCAGATGAATGGATATTCAAACGACTCTTGCTTAACTTTCACCATTTTCATTAGTTATACCAATCAAATTATTATCAACTTTTTACGTTTCAATTTGTTTTTGTTCGCTTCTGATTGGATCATTGGTAGATTTTATTTAGATTTTAGTCATGTATTTTACTTGTATAACAATGAATAAGGTATGGGACATATTGCTGCAAGGATTGTAGTAGCAAGCAAAATCATTACTGATCAGTTATCACTGAGCTTTTAGCAAAGAAAATAGATTATCAAAAATTTTCCAGAAAAAGTAGTCCACAATTTTCCGATAAAGCACTACTGAATCGAGTATGTATAAAATGTAGGTACAGAATCCGCACCATTAGTCATTGATGCTACGTGCCGTAGGGTAAACAATTTCAATCAGTAACAGTTGATATTGCTGCTGCTATTGACAGTTGCCTATTCTTGTTGGAGTTTTGTAATTCCTTAGTCACTTCTTGACTGGGTCCAAAATCTTCTTTCAACAGATCCCCTGTATGAATGAGCGTATTAGAGTATTGGATAATTGTTTACAACTTGTTTCACGGTTTTATCCAGATGTGCACAAACAACCGTCATTAATCAAATCTACAAAAGACACTGGCCTCCAGTCCAGTACGTGGCATGGGAGTTGAACGTCCCTTAGATATCTTATAATCTATATCATATATCTTATATTAATCATAGTTGTCCCTGATATCAACTGATACAGAGGGTGATGTCAAACTATGCAATATCAGCTACTTTGTTGTCAAGTGTCGGTTGATAATATCGTTATAGCTATAGCTTTTTAGGTATATACTGCTTTTATTGACTAGCTATGGTAGATATAAACGGCTCGCTTTATTCACGCCACAGCTAGTCAATAAAAAGCAGCATCAACCTAAAAAGCTAGCTACATGTATACACATATAATATCATCAAGGATTTAGACTGGAATAAGTGACTGAATAGAAGAGAATTTCTTTATTACGAGTCACACAAATGCAATAGTATTGCTGAAATGTACGCGGTTCATGAAATTTCCTTGATAATCATCTTAGTTTTCGCTGAATTAAGACGCCTGTTACTATATTTTCATTCCTTTTGATATCTAATGAGTTTCATGCAACTCATGCAGTGGCTTCACGTTGCTAGTATATAAATAAACAGAGGAAGAATTTGCAAGAATTTTGCTTTTCAAAAATTGATCAAATGTATTTTTGGCACCGCAGGAACGTAATCTACGCAAAAAACTGAATCTTCTGATATACAAGTTTTCACTGTATGCACACATTTCTTTGAGTCGACACTCTAGCTACTGTATACTTGCTTCCTCTATGAGCCTGTAATTATTTGATTTATAATTAATTAATGTACTATTTATTTGTATTTTATCCTCCTCTTGTAAATAAAAGCAATAGTCAATGTGTTATGTTATTAATTGAATGCTAATCGAACATTGAAATGCACTTTAATGATTGTAATATTGTTGTTCTAATCTCACGATGACGCAACACAGCAAGTTACTTATCAATGTTTGTCTCCTATATTTTTCTCAAACACTGCATGGTTGAGTAAAAATTGCAGGTATTATTCTTATCAATAGTTTCTTTGTTGACAGCTTGCAATTGTACTTAACAATTGAACAAGAACCTGAGAGAGTCCGAGAAAGTTTTAATGAGAAAGCTTTCAATAGAGAAGTTTCTGGTGCATGATGGGATTGAAAGTTTTCGTCTTACTTTGCATCATATACTTAGAGAAGATTAATAAATGTAATGCAACATGGAGGAATAGAGCAATGAAATGAAGATTATGCAAGGAAGATGGTGACAAGATATCTGCTTGCATTCTGTTTCATTTGGAGCCCCGTTTTCGCTGATGTTCATTCTGCATTCACAGAGTATTCGGTGATGCTCGATCTAACATTCAATATCCACCACGTAAATCTTACGATTTCAGGAGTCCAAAAAGCATCAGAATGCTTGGTGCTGTGTCGGGTTACTCCCAAATGCACTGGCGGTCATTACGTGAAGAGAAGCGGAGATTGCAATTTAATGCAAAGCTCTCAAATGATTTATAAGACAAAAAATCAGGAAGTTGGTGATGTGGTGTTTGGTCGGCAATGTGGATACTCATACACTGAGAAGCCGGGATACCTGACAGCTCATGACAAGATGAGTTTTCATAATGTGACAAATGTGGAGGCATGTGAAGCAAAATATTCGCTTTACGACTGGTGCAGAAGTGGCGATTACGACAAGCTGACTTTATATTGTCCTCTTCACGCAGTTGTAGCAGAAATGTTTATCTCTGACTTTGTCAATGATACAAGATATGTGCATTACACCAGGATCTGTTGACTGTACTCTACTTCTCTTTTGAACAACGTGATGGACTATCATTGAAGACAACTTTATTTTCTTCAAAACTTGCATATTCTCTTGACTCAACGATCATATTTTTGTTGTCTATAAGAATAGCTTTGAATAATAAACTTCGAAGCACAGTTATTGCCTCTCTGAATTATATAAGTCAAAAGTGAGGAAGCAAAAATTCCTTCATGCAAGTATTTTGTTTTCTGAATCAACTTCGGATCTAATTTGGATCATCATGGCTTTCATTTGATTTTTTGTCTAAGAATAATGCAAGCGATTAATGATTAAAATAAGTTTCGACTTAAATTGCGATTTCGACAAAATCAATTTTTGCAATTTTTATCATCTCCTAAATTAATCGAAGTAAAAGTTTCAAAGCAACTTTGTTTAGGAGTATAATTCAAATCAATATGACTGTATCTACCGGTATATTAGATGACATAGGAGCCATGGAAAATTTGTACAAATAGTGAATGACAAACTGAAATATCGTTTTGAAATAAGCAAGAAGGATGACCCAAACAAGAAGAGCAGCAGAAGGGAACGCCGTATTGGCTATGACATGCAGAAAATCTGAGGTCGCTGGATTTGAGATTTCGTGGCCAAAAATGATTTACATGTATGATGAACTTATAGGAGGAACTTTTGGAGGAATTCACAGCAATCCGGAAATGACGCACAACTGCTTTTCCTATCTCTGTAAGGTATTAGGAATTATTGTTTGCCCACTTACTAAGTTCCACCTGTGCATCGTTTCGAAATAGTCTTCACTCTTAGTTAACTGATAGAGTTAAACAATGTCATTCGGTGGTTACAATTCTATTAATGCTGTTGTCTATATTTGTATTTCTTATTCCGTTCTTGATTTTTCAAACCTTGATCAACATCACAGTAAAAACTGACATAATTGGCTCACATTTTGCTTAATTAACTGTAGCATGCTGTTATTTGATCCAGAGAGGAATTCCAAATTTAAGTAATGCTAAGGGAATCACATAGTAAGAGTTCACGCTATTAATTTGTTCATCAACGTCGAAGATGATGAAGTTCGCGCTTTGTTTCATTTGGAGCTCCAGCTTTACTGCTGTTCCTTAAGAATTCACAGAATAATCAGTGATGTCCGATCATACATTCAACATAAATTATGTCTATATTACGATTTCAAACGCTTTAGGAGCCGTAGAATGCTCATTATTGTGTCGATTTAAGGCTTGTTTCCAATGTGTCGTAGGTCGTTTCACCGCCGGCGCTGTCACGTGTGAAATTTGACGTCACAATGACTGTAAATCCTCTTATATAGCGGTTCTCAAACTCTGGGTAACTACCCAAAGTTGAGTAAAATTAGAATATTTTTTGGGTAAGGAATGAATTTTTAAATAAAGTAAGATTAAGTAACGTCTATTTCTTGATTACATTGCCTTACCAGATAGACTAAGGGCCATAGAGTAGTACTTACTCTATGCTAAGGGCGCAGATCGACTGAGGGAGCACCATTCTCTCACTGTCTGCGCGCGCGGCATACATGATATGATAATATTGTAGCTGCCTAACGTACGACCTCTGAATTAGTGCTTATTTTCCATTCACGTGCGCGCGCCTCATATGCTTCGAGTGAATATTAAGACTACACTTCTTTGGCATCACTTCTTGTCGTAAAGCCGGTCTTAGGAAGATGACTTCTGATAGGTTATTTTGCATGTTTCAGATTGCATTGTGTAAAATAAGATAAATAAGATAAATAAATGTTAATAAATAAGTTAATAAGTTAATAAATGTGTAAAATAAGATAAATAAGATAAATAAATGTTGCTTTATAGTTCAGTTCTGGTTCGTGAATACATTGTAGAAAATAGCGGGAATTAATAGTCTAGTGTAGTAAGTTAATAGTGGGTAATCTGGAGAAAAAGTTTGAGAACTGTTGCTCTAATAGAGCCCAGGTTTATGAGTCATGATTGAATAGAACCCGGGCCAGACTCAGAAGCATCTTATGGACCCTATAGACCATAGATAAACATCCCATTACTGCTGTACAATTGTTCATGTACCTACCGCATATCTGGTACGTATTAACATACAAGATATACAAGCAAGCCTCCAATCCAAGCTTCTATTTCGAAAAATTATGAAGCAATTCTTTCATGTGCTTATAGCGACACACTAACAGACCTTTTCCGTTGAACCGCAGCTTTTTGTGTATATGTGATATTATAGTGATATAACTACGACATCTGTACTACCACAGAAAATGTAGCACGAGGCGAAGCCGAGTGCTACATCTTTCTATGGTAGTACAGATGGAGTAGTTATATCACTATTATCAAACGATCAAGAAATGTCAATGAACTCTATGGACCAGTGACGATATAGACAATCTGCTAAGAACACAAACGTGGTTGGCTTTCCATGGCATCCAAAGTCCTAGTAGATAGCCTATCCAATATTGATGTCATGCATTTCCATAGAAATTAACAATACCATAGAAAGTACTATTATCTACTTCTATGTGCATTTCCTTCATTTGAATTTCAAGTGAACCGATATTTAACTGGCATTTGCATGAGGTGTAGCCTTATTATCTATACCCAAGATATCATCTAAGCTTACTTGCAATTTGGGTGCATTGTAGGGTAAAAAAATGTAGCACGGTAGCCCATTGGATTACATGTATTTTGATTCATAGAAATTCCGTTCTACATTAGAAAATGTAGAACGCATAGTTCAACATAGTGGAGATAGGAAGGGAGTTTGATAATTAGTCATCTAGGAATTCATGAACATTTCCGTGTGATATCTTTTCATTTCTATTCCTCCATCCCCTATGTCTCCGTGTATTTTCTAAGTAGACGAAAAACTGTCTAGATACTGACGAAAGTTTCAGATATCTATACATCTCCATATGATGATCTAAATTCCCATGAGATTGCTATAGTAGATTAAATGACCTACAGACCAGGAGGTTTTTAATTTAATATTTAATCTACTGTAGCGCTAGTATAAAAGAACTCACAACAATTATAATGTATTAGAATGATAACAAAGCTTACTGCAGAAGAAGTCAAAAGTTACATCCACTGAATGTGCAGTTATTAAACACAAATGTATTTGATGTAGACTTGTCTGTGTTGTTTGACTGTTGATTCACTTGTCTTGTAACTGATGAATATTCTCCGGAAAGAATGTCACTCATTTGTCTCTCCATTGAATTTTGTGCCACATATACTTCGTCGGAATTGGAGATGTGGCCAATTCTTTTCTTTGTGACTTCTCGAGAGATCCCGGCCTCAACTAAACGAGTCTTTGCAGTTCTTCGGAGACTTGTATTAATGTAATAACCTTCTTTTCCTGGAGATTTCATAAGTGTCTTTGTAACTTTTTCGATCGAATGTATGCCGAGAGGTTGATTCTTGTACCAGACAGTTGACTTTGGTGATAAGATGCAGGCCAGATGAAATTCAGTTCTGTCGGTTATTGGTCGATGCGATACATACTCCTTGTATAAGTTTATCAAGCACCTTTCCTTGAACGTTTTTCTTGGGAATATCTTCATAGATTTTGGTTCCATGCAAGACTGCTTGATCCCGAAATTCCTGGATTTCGAAACGGTCTCTGTATACAAGAGAACATCTTCTGAATTTTCTTCTATAAGCTGCAGTTGACTAGCAGCACCAAATCGCAATGCTTTGTGCTTTGTGGCTGCTCGCAAACCTAGGGTTTCCTGACCCTAGTATTCCTTTCTTCCAAAAGTCTTCTTCGTCCGAAAGAGGAATATTCTCGGCTCGTTTTGGAGGTCTAGCATTGCCTTCAACTGCACTGAGTCGCATTTCCGCATCAAGTTGGTTCCTCGCATCACTGAACTCGGGATCTTTAAAAAATAACCAGTTTCTTTTACAGTCATAGTTCATATAGTGTTGTACCATACCAAAAATTTCTTTTAGAGACTTAGGGGGATACTTGGACCCATCTTGCTTTCTTGCATCTGCGATGAAATATTTCAAACAGTATGATAGATCTGAAACACTCATGTATTATCGTAGATTTTCAGCATGCCATCATCTCTCACTTTCCATTCTGAGTGCCACATTTTAAAAAGTCTTGCACATGATTGCTGTTTTGCTCGAGTTGACTTAGGAACTCTTATGGCTTGATTCATTTCTATATCCCTTGTTGAACTTGTCGCAAATCTTTTCATCTCATCTGCGGATGTTGTTGCTTGATCTTCCATTTTTTTTATTTTTCTCTAGAACGATTGCGTCAATGTGCTATTATAGATGCGTCATGGCTAATGTCATGGAATGCAAAAATTGCTATTATATCAAGAAGAGAATCAAATTTTAAATTTCAGATCTATGGTAATAGTTGATTTTTGCTTTGCTCAGACTCGTAGATTATCACTGTTTAAATCCTCTATTCAGTGCTTTATCCTATACATAATACACTGAGATCATTGGAAGACCAGAGATATCTGCACTTAACTATGCGTTATGTATAGTTTCCATCTTTAATAATGTACCGGTAAACTCGCACGTACCCAGGTATCACACGTAGGCTTCTTTTTTCATAATTCCTTGTAGAGAGTAGGCCTCTATGATTTATGTTTAATACGGACATCAGAAACAGAAATTAGACAAAAGATAAATACGAACTTTAGCGTTGAATAATGATGCTAGAGCAAGTATGCTACAAGAATACCTAGGTTACTCAAGATATAAGGCGCATATAAGAAAGAATTACGATATACAGTACTACCATTTTACCAACAAATTGGCGCAGTGGGAACACCCAGGGGTGTAGTGGAGGGGTAACGCGGTATAGCGCCGTTCTACTTCTAAGATTCTGGCCGAATCAGCGTTATACTTCCTAAGGTCATCAAATTAACGCATATATAAAAAGAAGAATGAAATGAAGAATAAAATGCTTTCATTATTACCTGGATTCATGTGGAAGTCCTTCAATGATAAAGTAATCGCCGAAAGGGGATGAGAGCATTTAAAAATTCTGAAAGGGCGATTATGTAGCTCTCGGACAGTCCGTTATGGACAATAGTGGCACGAATATGCGTTTTTCAGCTGATACAATAAAAGTCAAAAGACTTGTTACCCTTGCGCATTAGTTAACATTGCATGTGCGACAAGTCATTTGGCTTTTAGTGTATATACATGTCAAATTTAGCGTTATACTTCCTAAGAATTTACGACTACACCCCTGGGAACACGAAATTGTCAAAAGTGCGCTTCCAAAATGGCATAACTTTTATTCATTTTACAAGGAAATTATTTACATAAAATATTCATATTTCATGTTCATTAACAACAATGTTCATGTTCATGTACGAGTGATAGTTTATCGTACCTTATCATAAATTGAACAGCAAGACATCGTTTGTGACTCAGCGATTCTTATTTTCACCTCATCCTCATTTTTCATTTACATCTGCAGTCATTGATTCATGTTTTTTAAGCAGCAATTGATGTAGCGTATTTTTGATCGTTCAAACCTCGAATGTGTGTTATCATCATCATCAGGTATAAGACAATAAAAAAAGTCGGGTGCTAATGAATCGAATCAAACGAACAAACGACGGTTTAACAAGCTTCACGATGAGCCGTCAGCGTGGCCTAGTGAAGAAGTTTGGAGCTCGTCTCCACCGTGGACTTCGGTTCGATTCCGAGGTCGGGCGACTGTGGTCGAAGAATCAAGGGTGCTGGCGTATTTCATTGACTTAGTAGTAGTCATTCTCTTCATATTAGCAGAAATATGTGTCGACTGCTGCAATCCACAAGTCTTGATATGTCAGCACTGGATAAAAAGCGGAAGTACTTGGGGGAAGAAGAAAGTGTGGTAATTTTGCATCAATGCTATAAACGTGGTCCACTTTTTCTGGGATCAATTTTAATTAACCATAGAATAGTCCGGGGAATGAGGAAATGTGTGCAGCTCACTTTAACACTTAAAAAACACTATTTCGTGATGATCACATGTTACATGATAGTTCTGCAAATTTGTCATCACACAATGAACGAATATTATTACAATGCGCAGAAAAAATGGTCTTACATTTTCATGTTTTACTATGTTGTAGATGATCACCATTTAACTGATGTGCCGATATTGCAGTCATTATTTCTGTTAGTTTAGAGCAAAGTAAGTTTGCAAAAAATGAACTATTTGCAGGTTAAAAAAATATGCATTCTTGTATTAGTAGGTAATTAAATTAAAACAAATGTTCATTTTAATGCATTTAGTGGTTAAAATTTAGATATTTATATGGCAAGAATATATATGATGAAAACTTACTTTGTGCTGTTCAGGTGGTCGTCAGTTCAAGGTGGAACCCTTCGCTCATCGTCCTTTCGTTTAGTTGAGATAATGTTGTTATAGAAAACATAATAGTTTTCCATGTGGAAAGTGGATGCAGATCGCCATTGTTTCTTGAGCTCTATGAAGAGGCAGATCAACAGATAGTTCATCTCCATCATTTGATAGGTAATCCTCATTCAGTTCTCTTGATACCTTACTCTGGTAGGTAAGAGCCACTTTCCATTATCAATGCCTTCACTTAAATCAGTTGAAGTAAAGCGTGACTTTTCTATCGTCTTAGTGTTGAGTCTGGTCTTCTTTGAATCCCTTTCTTATTTGATTGTAACCTTTTTCTACTGCTTTTCCTCAATGTCAAAGTTAAACAGCTCATCACTAAAGTCCACTACTGCATGGTTGATGACCGTGCTCTTCCTCTCCTATTTCATAAAAGAATAGTCTATATTTGACCTATCTTGTGGAATTCAGCTTCTGGAATCGGACCGCCCTCATGGATAATAGCAATATGCTCATTTTTTATCTAAATGACAATCAATCTACATGTAAAACATTAGACAGGCATGAAATGGCATGAGGATTCAACAGTTTATGAATGTCAGTGAGGATTTTCAAGAGCCTACTATCAAAATGATAGCACTCTGTATCACTGATTAAAAGTCAATGATTAGGCCGTGCTAATATTGTAGTGATTTTAAACAATGCCAGATTTTTAATTAATGAAAAAGGGTCTTAATATTTTATGCCCATCTATCGGCTTCAAACTGTCGCATATGTCCACAGAAGTAATTTTGTGTCGATCCCAAAAGAAGAAAATTGTCATTGACATTCATGTTTAAGTAATAAAACACATAAATGCAATTGTCATCTTTATTAACATATATATATATATATAGTATGATGTTCAAAAGACTATTTCATAACTAACAGTACTATTGGTTTCACGAATCAACGATCATCAGATGTACAAATTGTGATTTCACATTCTACAAAAAAGGCACTTTAAAATTCAAAGTTAGATGCATAGGGCTATAAAGACAAGAAATTTAGGTTAGAAAATATCATAGGATCATAGATTGATCTAAGTCGAGTGGGCATAGTTATTTCAGGTGGGCAATTATAAACTTTCTACGGTGCCGACATGTGGATATAATCTCAGATTTCTTATTCAGCAAATGAGTGTCTTTGGAGGTCAGAATGTGGAACTTTTCAGCGAGACACAAGGCACATTTTCGAGTTCCGCACTTGTATGGTCTTGATTGCTCGAGCACTTCCCATTGTATGTTGTATTCTTAATTTTTGTCATTCAAGTTCCAAATGTATTTTGATAATGTTGTTTCGTTCCGGTATTGAAAGTTGGTGAATGATTTTTTGTGGTTTCTGTATATAGTCTTAAAATCATTTTCTGTTTGTCCAATGTATGTTTTCTTTTCGTTTGTTGTAGATACAGTTGCTTTGTAGACAACAGAACTTTTCAAACATTCTCCATTTAAAGGACAGGAATCTTTACTTTTACAGTTGCATTGTTTTTCTTCCGCTTTCACATTGGCCACATTCTGAATTGCTTTGTAGTTGTGCTTTTTGATCATGTTTTTAACGTTTGATGTACAACTGTAGCTAACTTTGACACTATTTCTGTTAAATAGAGACCTGTATTTGTGGTGTTGAGGAAAATGAATATCCAACAGAGTGAGAAAACGTCTACCAATATTTGTCTTCACACTTAGGTTGAACGGAGGGTTGAACCAGAGTATGTTTCGCCGTCTTCTGTTTTTCTTGACATCACTTGGCTGGTACTGCAAATGTTTATTGAAACCACTTTTTTTAAGTGCTCTTTCATAATGTCCTTTCACTTTACATCAATTTACACAATACATATATATATATATATATATATATGTATACTGTAATATGTGCTGCAACCGTGTCATTTTGTAATAGATTCTGAGTTTGATTTTGTTCGTGTCATTCGTAGGACTCACATTTGTTGCTATTATTTTGTTCAAGCGTTTTTCCTCGATAATTGAACTTGACGTCCACTGGCTTCGGTAGTAAAATATGTATTATTTCACATTCGTCATTGGTCGCATTGTTCTGATCTTTTCGTTTGAGAAATGTTCGAAGCATGTTTTCAACTAAATTTTGGGGGTACCCATTGTTTACAAGTATTTGCTTGATTCTGACTATTTCTTGGTGGAATGCAGGCCAACTGAAACAGTGACTGTAAGCTCTGTGGAGATATGATAGAACTACAGAACGTTTATATTGTCAAATACAATAGATGTCAGCAGCACATGTCAAATGGATCAATCAAATCCCACTTGTTAACACACAAAAACATCAAACCAGGCTATAAACTAATAGAAACAAAAACAAAAGTAATTGCCAGATATATATATATATATATATAAAGGAAATGTACATTCTGCAGCACATAATCGCTTCACCTATTTCTCAATACGTGTAATGTCCTTTGACTTTTTGTCTTGTCGTTGATGGGACTGTATTACAACGATTTTGCAGACTTGGTACTGAAAAGAAAAACACAAAGGATTAAGGTATCTCCTTATGTATTTTTATTCTATGTAGATCGGTAATTAGCAGTCAGTAATTTAGGTAGCCTATATGAAGTTAAGTAAGCTAGTTTAAGTATATGCAGTGTCTCGGTCAGGGACTTTCATCAACTTTACGCCCCAACCTAGAATTTGCGCCAACCATGAACAGCAAGTAACGTGACAGTAAATCCACTTTTTCTTCATTAGGAATAACACCTCTCCTAGCAGCCGATCATGTCGTGATGAAAGTCTTACAATATTGAGCACTATTAACACAGCAGAACACAAATCGTCGGTAGATGCAGTAGTAAAAAGCGGAAATCAAAAATTGCAAATGATATACAAGATTCAGCCCAATTGAAATGCGATCAAAATTCTTGATTTATGCCCACCGGTTGTGTCCTTTCTGGGGACTTCTCAAGTGATTGGTGCTCCATATACAACATTAAAGTATTATGCACACTGAACATAGTAAAACAGTAAAGTTATACTTGAAAACAGTGGCTTCAAAAAGCAAGAGTAAGGTCAAATTCTTCTTATAGAAACCAACACCTTCTTAATAAGCGTGATTGCATGCAAGAATTTACATTTGTATTTCTGATGTTGCCATCTCTAATTGCATACACTTGCTTCAGAACAATTTTTTAAGTTGATTTTGGATGTTTATGTCACTTCTGTATCGTCTGAAGCTGTTGAAATTGGAACTCACATTATTGAAGAATTTGATGCCTGAGCTTTGATTTCGTCTGTTACATGTATTACGTTTTCTGTTGTAGTTGACAATATCAGTATTTTGATCATTGACAACGCTTGAAATCGGATTTTGCTCGATGATGTTGTGACACGTTTATTTTGATCTGCTATTGAACGGCCAAAGAAGTTGGTCAGATGAGAAAAAACACCCAAATAATTCGATTATTTGACTCTTCCTTCTTGCTAAGTTCTAGCTATGATTGCATTTCAGACTTTGCTACGTCGTTGTCATAGTACATATTTAGATGTTCTTCCACTTCCTTATCGATTTTTTCTACAAATCTGTTTTTTTGTATCTGTTGTCACGTGCAGCATAATTCTTTCCACAGCTCGTTTATTTCTTCATCACCTAGCTGTGGCACTGCATTTCTAAATAATTTTCTGGGTCTTTCCGGTGTCGCTGCTTCGAGTGCAGTTTCTTAAATATTGGCAATTTTTATGGCGGAGTTCGATAGCTATGATTATGAAATTTGGTGTGAAGGTAGAGTGTGACCTAGGTAGCTTAAGTTTAGCTGGATCGGGATTGAGGTCTCATGTAAAAGTTTTGGCCAAACACCGCGCTCTAAACCACTCTTAATCCTTTCCAAAGTTATGAAATCCAATGTTTTTGTGGCCATCGCGGAGTAAGATGATTTGTTTGGTTTAAAATTGGGCTTAATGGCCCTTCACCGTGAAAAATCAAGAAATAAAAGCTAACCAAAATTACAAGCAGCCTAAATTTTCACACTGAGGCTTGATAACGTGATCAAGCCTCGGTGCGAAAATTTGGGTTGCTTATAAATTTGGTTAGTTTTTATTTCTTTCCAAAGTTCACTGCCTCCTCTTTGCCTCTCCTTCCCATACAAGCCCGATTGGTTTTATTGACGCACCTGGACACTGCTTTCCTTTCACCGCTTCCTCGTTAGAAATCTTCAACACCCCAGGACTTGAATGTGACGCCAAGTGTACGTAGCAGATCAAAGCAGGACAGTAACGTGAGCTCCAGAAATCCCCGAGCTTTTTTGGGGATTTTTTTTATTGTAGGTCCCATAGTTATTTTACTGGTATGCATGTAATTATTGTTGAGGTTTGCCATTTACAGTCCATTTCCTAAATCGTTGCACAGCAAAAAAATTATATCTTTTGTATATTCTCATCAAATTTAATCGCATGCTAACAATCGATCAATAAATTTGTTTACCTGGTCAGCTGAGGCACTTGGTTCAGTAAATATTGTTGTGTAGTTTGCCTAATTAAATGAAGTAATTAGTGATTGTTTGCTTTGTTACTTTCACGATGTTATTTCAGATATCAATATCATGTTGGCCCATGTGTCACTCATTCTCTATTTCATCATTGATGAGCTGCTCCATTTATCGGGCGCAACTAGGGATTCCAATCCCGGGATTGGAGGGTCAAAATCTCGGGATTCAGAAATTTACAATTTAGCTGTATTCCGTTTAAAGTAAGATAAATTGGCGAAGATAAAATCACCAGAAATCTGCACGCACGATAGAATTAGGCTCTTCATACTTCAATATAATCGTCAACGGTACGTTTTCAATAATCCATTGGTGAGGCTTTTTCAAAAAAGGTCGAGACTTTAATTTGAGCTTGTCATTTGCCAAAGCAAACAATATTTGAAAGCATGACCAATTTGAAGATGAGTAATTGCGATGCAGGCCTATACACAATACCAGGATTAGGAATAGAGCTAATTCTCGGGCTTGGGATCTTTAGGAGGCAAATTTCTCATAAACCCACAATTTTTGTTTACATATTAGCTTCTGGTTGACTCAATACCGGAATTAATCTGTTAAGGATGAATTATTCTCATATGACCATAGTTGTTATTCAGCTTACCTAACGGCGAAAAAGCATGAAAAATATTCTTCAGTCGTATAATTCCGAGCTAGGATTTTGGAATCTCAATGTGCTCGTGCAATGGATTGAGGAAATAGTTGTGATTTTGATTATCTTGCCATTTTACTTGTAGCTACAGCTGGTATGCTTATATTTTGTCAATCTGGATCTCGGTTCAGAGCTTGTAATCCCGAATCCAGGGATCAAGAAAAGTCGGGATTTTGTAGGCAGGCTCAAACCCCGTGTCTTCACTCTGCCAATCCTGATCCTCAAGAAATCGCAGATTGAAAGTGTAAAAATCAGGAATTCGCAACCGTATACGGTTACTCTCAACGTTGCCGTTATTAATTTGTGCATAAAGCGGAATAAAATTTAAGTTGACTTGTCAATTGTAATGTATTGCAAGTAAATCGACTTTTGACAATTCCCTCTCTCTGCTATGACAAGCACTACTACTCTAGGAGACTCTCAAGACTCTACTGACATGTTATTGGCATGCACATGTCCTTTGTCATAGCATATCAGTTACTATTCTACTCAATCCCGGAATCCCGTGACCGAGATTTTCCGGGATTGTGGAATCTCTACCCTGTACATATGATAAGAAAACATAAAGGGCGTAAGTATATAATCACACATACAAGTAAGTTGACACAACTGTAATATGTAATATATAGACTACAATTTTTAATAAGTCATTCAAAGAAAGATATCGAAAAGCATTCGAAAATCGATTCAGTTTCCCCAACCGCAGCAGTAAAACATCTATAAAATACACGTACTACCAAAACAACAACTAAATTGATAAATTAATCCTGGGATTTTGGTATTTGCACAAACCCAAGGAATCACGGGATTGCAATCCCTACCCGTATCAGATGCTATCAGCATATAGGCCTATCTATGTTTTGCGATGGGATATTTACGATTCTACTCAATCGCGGGATCCCGGGATTGAGATTTTCCGGGATTCCGGAATTCCTAGGCGAAACACAAGCGTCAGCATTCCTACGGCGTGAAGGAAATGCTATTGTTTGCTGTGAACAGGTGCAGACTGCAGAGACGAGACAAGCCTTTGTCTGATCCGCAGGGTTGCCGTGGGTATGGGGATTCTGTGGGAATACCCATGGGTATGGGGTGGGTATGGGTATTGAGGCCATCCCCACAGCTCCCATAGGGCTTCTATGGGGATTCTGTCGGGATTCTGAAGATTTTTGACATTCAATAGAAGCAATCAGAACTGACATCATATCACACAATCAACTTCGATTTTAAATTACAAAGTATCACGCAGCCGACCCATCTCACTGCTTAAAATGCATGAAATATCAGTGATGATCATTTTCACACTAGTAACACACGTTCAATAATTTTGAATGACTTATAATGATAGGTCCAGATGTGTCAAGGACGTCTGAAGTGGAAGAATTCTGCAAGTCTCCTTTACTGCAGAGCCGAATGGAGACAAACAAATATTTGCTCTAATAGTATAAATAGCTCAATCTCCTAACAGTGGCAATGACAGCCGAGGAGCGATGTGGTCTTGCGTTGTCGTCTTGGAAGACGAGATCCTCCACCCTGACCACTGGGGCAACAACAGGAAGCACAATTTCATTGAGATACCTTTCTCCAGTCAACGTGCCTTTGATGATGACTGCTGTCCGCCATGCCAAATGCCACCCCACAGCATAACACTTCCACCACCATATCTGTCGTGTTCTTTAATACAGCATGGGGCAAAGCGTTCACCTGGAAGACGATGCACTCTGACACGACCGTCATTGAAATCCAGAGTGAATCTCGATTCATCGGTCCACAAGACTTTCTGCCAGTGATGGTCATTCCATGATCGATGGGCATCACACCAGGCAACTCGTCTTCTGCGGTTCTCAAAACTCAATGGAATTAGGACAGCTGGTCGTCGCGATTGAATTCCAGCAATCTTCGGGAAGCCGTTCGAACGCTACAGTCTATATTTGAGGCACTCTTCCAGTGTACGACTAGCTTTGGGACTGACACAAATCTATTCCTCTTTGCAACTAAAACTAGACGTGCGTCTGTCCTTCCTGCAGACTTTCGTGGTCGACCAGATCCCTTCTTTTTAACATCTCCTTCTGCTTTCCATCGACACCACCACCTCCAAACAACGACTCTCGATAGTTGCAGCTCTTCGGCAACACTCGCACAACTTCTACCACAACGAATCATTCCCACAACGAACTTCTGGTAAACTGATCGTGTGCCATTTTATTTTACAAAAGCTGGATTTCAGTTCACGTTTATGTTCAATTTGTAAAAGTAATTGTGACAGTTGTATCGATATCAAAATTTGAAATTTGACAAGTCCATGATGTATCAGAGTTATCGGTAAAATTTTATAGAGGTTCAATTGATAAATCTATGATATTCATTTCATGACCGCTTTTTCATCATTGTTGACCGCTTATTAGCAAATAGTACCATAGATAGTATGAACAATGTCCAAATGAAAAAGCCAAATTGATGAAGAAACACGAAGAGTTGAACAAGAAAGCATTCCACGATCTACACAAAAGCAAACTATTTGTCACGTTAAAAAGCTGAAATCTTTTTTAATTGAAAATCAACTTTCATCAAACATCGAAAGACTACCTGAGAAGATTCTAAGTGATTATCTTTGCTTCTTTTATTACAAATTGAAAACTAAGGATGGCCATTTATATTTACCTAGCAGTCTTATCTGTATCCGGGCTGCATTGCAGAGATATTTGACAGGACCAGACGTGAACAGAGCAATTAATATCGTGTCTGGCGAATATTTTACTAGGGCCAACAGAGTACTGAAAGTTCAAGTCGGAAAATGGCTTAAAACTCAAGGCACAGAGACATCGTCCTATGATCCAATCCATGACCATGACATTGAAAAGTTGACGTCCTTTTTTAAACAACAGAATCCAGAAGTTTTGCAAATGGAAGCATGGTATAATATCACATATTTTTTTGGCTTCCGTGGACGTGAAACGATAAGAAATTTATCAGTCCAATCCATTGGATTCAATGTAGACTCAAGCGGAAGAGAATATGTCTTCATTAATGACAACATGCTATCAAAAAATGTGAATAACGGCAAAAGAATTTTCAAGTTTAAAATCTGCAAGGATGTATGCTGCAAATCATGATCAAAAGTGTCCTGTAAAATTATTGAAGCTGTATCTTTCGAAAATACCCAAGACAGTCACGTCTCTGTTTCCAGTGCCCTTGAAAAAGATCACTTTAAATAATGAATTTTGCTACAGTGACACACGCGTACTTGGTCACAATTCAATTGGAAATTTCATGAAAAATATTTCAAAGGGAGCAAGTCTAAGCAAATTGTACACCAATCACTGCGTTCGATCCACTGTGATATGTCACTTGAAAGAGAGCGGTATACGCCGGGTGACCGAAACTGCGATTTGATTGGATGTTATCGGTTGTGAATGGCAATCAGGAAAACACAAGTATCGAGTTATGAATGAGCAAGTCAGTCAACTGTTAGCAATTCATTGCAGTTTGTCAATGACATTGATAGTGACTTGAGACAGCTGTGTTTTCCTGATTGCTATTGACTACCGCAATCAACCAATCAGCGCAGACTGGGTCGCCCTCCGTATGAACAACGACGATATCAGCAGTGTCACTGGTCATAAAAGACCAGAAAGCATTCAACGCTACGTGAGGAAGAGGAAAGACACAGACAAACAATCAGTTTCAGATTGCCTTCTTAGATCAATGAAGATTCAATCAGAAAGCGATTCTAACCTTCCTTTGTCATCGAAAAGAAGAAAAGAGGAAATCGACATTCACGAGATCGAAGCAAACGACCACAACGTCATCGACATGGCAAATACGCTAAGCAACACCACCAATCGCCCAATTATAATTCAATTCAATGGCAATTTTCAAAACTGTACTTTCGTCAATCCCAAATGCTCAACTGACTGATTCATCAACTAGTGGTTGGCAGGTAGGCCTAATTGTACGTTTCAAGAGAAGAGTATTTTAGTTGTTTGTTTTTGACCGAAACCCGAAATTTCAATTTGCGGTCAACAATGAGCATTGTCCTGACCGCAAATATTTTGTGTTGAAATTGTTCCTCATTCGAAAGTTAACAATAAATTTCTATGCATTATTCACTTCATTCATTGACCCATAGCACCTAGATGTTCGATACAATGTCTCATTATCTACGTTCCATCCCGCTACGCGGGAAGATATCCGTCAAATCATCATGACATCACCACCGAAGTCGTGTATCTTGGATCTGTTGGATATGTTGTAACACAAAACTAATCAAGTACGCTGATGATTTTTTGTAACTGCATTTTGTCCGTGATTATCAAGATGATAATTTACAAAAAGAGTGGGACCATCTTATTTCTTGGTCATCAGATGTTTTCTGCCAATAAATGCCAGCAAATATTTTTCGCTAGATATTGTTGCAAAAAAGAATTTGTCTCTTTCTCCACTATTTGTTGACCATAACTGTTATCTACACCAGGTCACGTCCATCTCATATTTAGGAGTTATTTTCTCCTCAGATATGAAATGGAATACGCACTTCTCCTCTATTTTGAAAAAGGCGTCTCGTCATATTTTCTTCATCCGTAACCTTAGAAGAGCTGGTTTTGTTCCCAAAATCATGTATAATTGCTATGTAGCATTCATCCGCTCAGTTTTGCTGTATTCGCTTGCTTGCTTTTGCTTAATGCTGCAGAGTATTTAAAAAATCACATTTTACGTGTGGAGCGAAGAGTCTGTAAAATAATTGGCATTAATCTTGATAATGATAACAACATTTTTCAGGCTGCTGATAAGTCCTGTCGCAAACTGTTCAAGTGTATAGTTGAAAACCAATGTCATCCACTTCGTGAATTGTTTTGCGTACGCCCTACGCGTAATTGTACCACTCGTCGTTCTTGTGAGCTGCATCCACCACCTGCCAAAACTAGCCATTTCAAGAGATTATTAACTTTTGTAAACAGTTGGGATTATTCACTGTTTTTATTTCCTCGTTGGATTGTGGGAACCTATGCTCTCTTTTTTTGTGTCTTGTACCTTCTTTGTCATCGTTGAGCTTGTAATGATCACCGATTCTGTATGTAGTGATTCAATATAGATTATTATTAATATCCGATTCCGACTTATCTCCTCGCCTAGTGATCGACCTGATTATCCCATTCATCGCTGCCATCGTCAATTCTTCTTCTGTGGCGTCAGGCCGCCTACATGTTTGAAGCATGCAATTTTGAGGCCACGTCTGAAGAAGGCTGGACTTGATCCATCGGTCATGTCGAACTTTTGACCGGTCTCCAACTTGCCTTTCCTATCGAAGGTGATCGAGCGGGTAGTTGCTCAGCAATTAAATAGCCATCTGATACAGCACAACTTGCTACCGACCAATCAATCGGCATGCAGACAGCATCATTCCACGGAGACTGTTATGCTTAGCGTGATGTCAGATGCCCTGATTGCTGCTGATAGACGACTGGTAACGTTGGTGGAACTCCTTGACATGTCGCCGACATTCGACTGTGTTGACCACCTGTTGTTAATACGTCGACTCGTTCTGCAATTCCAATTCCATGTCGTCGATGCAGGTTTTCTGGTATGGTGTTCCTCAGGGATCGGTGCTTGGGCTGGTGTTATTTATCTTGTACACGGCGCAGGTAAACAAGATCGTCGCGGCTATCACTGTCAGTACTACCAGTATGCAGACGACTGTGAGATATACATGTATATCAGTGTGCCAGTCGATCAAGTTTCATCAGCCAAGAAGCGGCTCTCTCTATGTGTTTCTGATATTGGCAAATGGCTGAACTCGAGTAGGCTACGATTGAATCCTGATAAGACTGTTGTCATATGGCTGGGCTCTCGTCAGCAGGTTGCGAGGATTGATGCTGGTACGGTTGACATCCTATCGACATGCGTTACCCCATCGGAATCTGTGCGTGACCTTGGCGTCTCTCTCCCTCCCTCCCTCTCCCTCTCCTTCCCTCTCTCTCTCTCTCTCTCTCTCCCTCTCCTTCCCCCTCTCTCTCTCTTTCCCCCCTCTCTCCCTCTCTCTCTCTCACTCTCCTTCCCCCTCTCTCTCTCTCCCCCCTCTCTCTCTCTCTCTCCCCTCTCTCCCTCTCTCTCGCCTCTCTCTCTCCCTCTCCGTCCCTCTCTCTATCTCTCCCCTCTCTCCCTCTCTCTCTCTCTCTCTCTCTCTCTCTCCCTCTCCTTCCCCCTCTCTCTCCCTCTCCTTCCCCCTCTCTCTCTCTCTCCCCCCTCTCTCTCTCTCTCCCCCCTCTCTCTCTCTCTCTCTCCTTCCCTCTCTCCCTCTCTCCCTCTCTCTCTCTCTCTCTCCCTCTCCTTCCCCCTCTCTCTCTCTCCCCTCTCTCTCTCTCTCCCTCTCTCTCTCTATCCCCCTCTCTCTCTCCCTCCCTCTCTCTCTCTGCCAATGTTTCCGCTGTGTCGCTCTACTTTTCACTTCCTTCGTCAACTGCGTCCGATGATACAGAGCTTACCAGAAGATGCTACAAAGACTTTGATTCTGGCGCTTGTATCATCTCGCTTGGACTATTGTTGCTCTAGGCATTATGGTATCTCTAATAAGCTCCTTCGTCGCCTCCAGGCTGCACAGAATGCTGCTGCACGTATGGTGACAGGAGCTCGCAAATGTGAGCACATAACTCCAATTCTGCATCAGCTGCATTGGCTCCCAGTGCGCTACAGGATCACTTTTCGGATGGAGGTACAGGCCTTCAAACCCATGAATGGAATAGCACCGCGATATTTGATGAACAAATGTCACCCTAGGGAGGGCCGCAGCTCTCGCGACATGAGATAGAGTGATCTGAGAACATGCGAAGTGCCGCGAACACGCACTCGCCTGGGTGGCAGAGCTTTCGCCGTTGCTGGAACATGACTGCTGAACAGCCTCCCTTTACATCTCAGGGACAATATCTTGACACTCTCCAGCTTTCTTCGGTTGTTGAAAACCTATCCGTTCGAACAGAGCGCCTTGTAACATTGTATTGTGCACTATACAAGTACTTTTATAAATAAATAAATAAATACTGATAAAGACAAGCCGAAAACGAAGAAAGAAAATTTAGAAGTCCCTTACTGTGAACACTGTAAGAGACGAGGGCACGATAAGACCCAGTGTTACCATCTTCACGGCTGGCCTAACAAACCAAAGAAAAATAGACCAGCAACGCTGCCGGAAAACAAGCTCAAGTCAGACTCAATATCAGCGCCATCCGCTGCACTACCATTAAAGACGCATGAACCTTTAGTTGACGAAAGCGATAAACCGATTGAAGAAGGCAAACAAGCATTCAGTTAAACTGGATACATATGCAAAACAAAGATGAGTTAAGCCCGATCACATGTTGGCGAGACACAGGAGCCTTTCAAACATTGTTAGTCAAGAACAAAATTCCAAATGCCGAAGCATCCTACACCACTTTGTAAGGAGCAATAAAAGCAATTTTCTGCGACCGTGTAGTAATTTTATTCCCAAAATTACTACACGGTCGCAGAAAATTGCTTTTATTGCTCCTTACAAAATGAATGAATCCAGACCGATGGCAAGAAAAAATTAAATTCAAACATCCTACACCAGTTACACAGTACCACTACGAGGAGTTGGCTGATGTATCTCAGCACCGTTACACCAATTCTATATGAAAACAGATGCAGTCGAAGAATACTTCACAATCGGTCTAGTCAGTCGAGATGAGATTCCAATCGAGGGTATCGAGCTCATATTTGGGAACGATTTGGCCGGATCAAAAGTTCAATTGCAAATCATGACATCAGAGCCACAGAAGGGAAAATGAAAGCAATCAGAATGAACACCCACCGCTGTCAATGCAGTTACGCGATCAATGAGTAAAGCACAAAATGAGCCCGAAATCGTGTCATCAGAAACTACTGAACCTGAAAATAACAAGACCAGCGAGGTTAGGTTTGAGATAATTTCCGACTCATCCTTTCCAACTGAACAATAACAAGATCCACACCTGTAAACTATCCATGCAGAAACTCCAGAAGAAACATCATACGAACAGAAAACAGAGTAAAAGTATTACTACAAGCAAAATCGCATACTGATAAGGTGTTGGAGACCCGCAGATGCCTCACCAAATGAACAGTGGCATGAAATCCATCAAATAGTCTCATCGAAGAGTTACCCGCACCAAGTAATGAGTCTTGCACACGAAAATATACTCAGCGCACATCTTGGAGTCAGGAAAACTCATTACTGAATCTTGAAGCACTTCTATTGACCGAGAATGTATCGAGACAATGCGACTTTCTGTAAAGCATGCCATTATTGTCAAATAGCCGGAAAACACCAACAAGATCCACCGAAAGCCCACTGATTCCCATACCAGCTTTCGAGGAACCATTCAACAACGTCATAATCGATTGTGTTAGACCCTTACCACGAGCTAAGTCCGGACATGAATATCTATTCGCCATCATGTGTTCAGCAACGAGATTTCCAGAAGCAATACCACTGAGGTCGATCAATGCTAAGAAAATCTGCTACGTATTAGTCAATTTCTTCACCATGGTAGGCTTGCCAAAAGTCACAGGATCTGATCAAGGAAGTGACTTCATGTCTAAGATATTCAAACAATTCACCGAAACGATGGGGATTAAACATAGATGTTCAACGGCCTATCATCCAGAAACTCAAGGCGTTTTAGAGAAGCTTCATCAGGCACTCAAAGCGATGTTGAAAACATATTGCGAAGAAAACAAGAAAGACTGGAACATGGGTGTCCCTATGCTACTATTTGTCATCAGAGAAGCGGCACGAGAGTCACTTGGATATAGTCCATTCGAGTTAGTTTACGGTCGTGAAATAAGAGGCCCACTGAAACTCTTAAAAGAGAAAATGCTGAACAACAAGTATATCGATATGAATCTGCTTGATTATGTCTCCGACATCAAAGAACGATTCCTCGCCATCCGAGAAAAGCCTGAAACTAATCTAGAAGAGTCACAAGAAAAGATGTATTATTACGACAAAGCGGCAACAGAAAGATCTTACCAACCAGGCGAAAAAATTCTCCTCTTATTACCAATGCCACGAAATCCAGTGAAAGCAAAGTACCACGGTCCATACATAATTCAGAAAAAGATCAATCACGTTGACTATGTAATCGAGACTCCAGACCAACAGAAGAAGCAAAGACTTTGCTACATCAATATGATCATGAAATATCATGAGCGCAATTGCCTTGATGAAAATGTTGAAGCTACGGCAGATAAAGAAGATACTAAACTAGAAACATCAATCATGGCATGCATAATATCTGACGATGCCGAAGAAATACCTATCGTTATGCCGAAGCTGCAAAACTCACTAATTCTGAAGGACCTTGAAAAACATTATCAATATCTTAAGCCAGAACAACGTAAAGGCATCACCAAAGTTATCGAAAACCATCAAACGATATTCTCAAATCACCCACAATTGACAAGTTGGGCCACCCATCAAGTCGATTTGAAAGATAACAAGCTTGTAAAGCGTAGTCCTTACCGTATGAGTCCAGAGAAAAGGAAGATAATGAAAAAAGAAATCCAATATTTGAAAGATCACGAAATTATCGAAGACAGCAACAGTGGATGGAGCTCACCATCCATACTAGTGCCAAAACCAGACGGAACATTCCATTTTTGCAGGGACTATAGGAGATTAAACGAGAAAACAATGGCCGATAACTTTCCTCTGCCTTCAATCGACGTATCGGAAAGGTAGGACATTCCAAAAATATCAGCAAGTTCGATCTGCTCAAAGGATATTGTCAAGTTCCTTTATCCGAAGATGCGAAACGAGTCCTCAGCCTTTGTTACTAAAGAAGGTCTATATCAATATAAAGTCATGTCATTTGGGATGCGAAACGCCGCATCGGCTTTTCAACGATTGGATAACAAGGTGATAAAAAATTGGACAACTGTGCAGTCTACATGGATGACATTATCGTCTACAGCTATACGGAACTATTAGGAACACCTTGCACAGATCAAGGAACTCTTCAATCGTTTAGTACAAGCATACCTCATAGTAAGTGCTAGTCAAAAGTGCGATCGCTCAAAAATCCTTGACATACCTAGGATGCGAGATCGGACAAGGCAAGATCAAGCCAATAGCCAAAAAAGTTCAAGCTGTACTCGACATGCCAGCCTCACAAATCCGCAAAGAATTAAGACGTTTCCTCGGCAGGGTATTATAGGAAATTCTGTAAAAATTACGCCGAATTCCAGCATCTGTTGACAAATCTTACTAGCACAAAGGTCGAATACCAATGGAGTAATGACTGCCAGAAACCATTTGAAAATGTCAAAAATATGCTTGTCACCACCTGTCCTAATAACGCCTTCGTTTGAGAAGCCTTTCAAATTGTGTGTTGACGCTGGTGGTATAGGACTCAGAGTCCACCTGACACAAGCTGATGAAAACGGCGACGAAAACCCTATATCCCACTATTCGAAAAAATTCAATAAACACGAGAGAAATTACAGCCCAATCGAAAAAGAAGGCCTAGCATTGATTCAAAGTTTGAAACATTATGCTTATTTCCTCAAAGGAAACAAATGCACAGTTGATCTATGCACTGATCACAACCCGTCAACTTTCATCAACAGAATGAAAAATGATGATCAGCGACTTCTGAGATGGAGTTTGTTGTTGCAAGAATACAATATAA
This sequence comes from Prostheceraeus crozeri, assembly GCA_907163375.1. Classification (NCBI taxonomy): domain Eukaryota; kingdom Metazoa; phylum Platyhelminthes; order Polycladida; family Euryleptidae; genus Prostheceraeus; species Prostheceraeus crozeri. Next base: position 238,993 of record CAJQUW010002609.1, on the reverse strand, counting down.
ATATCATGCGTGCACCTGGTATAGCTAATACTATTCCTGATTGTTTGTCACGTTGTTAAAAGAAAAAAAATGGGATTTTTTGTTTTTTGTAGGGGCGTGTTGTGAGTTCATACGTACAAAGGTACTCTTCATACATTTTGTTTTTTTTCCATTACCTAGGCAAGTTCACTGACATCAATGATTGGCAGCGTGGCGTCACTATTCCATGCTAATCGAGGACGAAGTGAAACGCTCGATTCAACGTTCGCCCCATTTAACCTCTGATCTGCGCGCGGTGACACACTCTCTTTATCTCCTCACTTATTCTGTTTTACAACACGCACGCGGCAAGGGGCAACGAAGGTGCGCTCTCCCGGAGGAGCGAGGAAGTCTACGCGACCTAGAGAGAAGTGTCCTACCCGAATCAAGTGAACAATAACTGTGACAGAATAGCGAACTGTCGGTGTGATCTTGGAAGACCCTAAAGACTCTGATTCACCACGTCATACGTGAACGCTCAGATCGGTCCACTTGAGGAATATCTACTGATTGGCTTTGAATAAGATTATAAAGTTGCAATATTCCTTCTTTTCACTTCTCGACTATTTTGTTTGGGAATAAAACTGGCCCGTAACAGTAACTAGAGAGATATTGCATTGATTAGCATGAGACTTACATGTCTTCATTCAAATTGGAATGACATGTGTTATTTTTAAAGTCTTTTTGAAAATAGTCTCGATGTTTAAGAAGAGCAGCTCAGCTTATAAAGCATCAACCGATTAAGTAAACTTAACAGTAAAGCTTAAAAAAAGCTTCTGAACTCACATCCTAGAAATAAACAAGCAGCAATAAGAAATATAAACGTCACAGTATATAACACCATAATAATGACCAGTGGCGTCGCGGGCTCCAAGACCATCGGCCTTCGCTCGGAGTCCTATTTCTCTACGAAACATTTTTTATGTTACAACATTAATTTTCATAAAAGATGAATTTTCAATAACAATATCCGGAACATTTTTTAAGGCCAAGTGAAAGTGCACATGAGAAGCTGATTGCTCATGTCGCTTACTTAAGGAGCTGAGATTTCTATCCCCTCTCTGTACAGGCCACATTTTCTCGAGAAAAAGGAGGAAGGGCAACAGTTTCTTGCGTTTCTCACGGCTGGTCAGCCACTCACGTTTGAAATTTTTATGCATTAGTATGTCTTGTGCATTTCTTATTCCTTTCTCTTTGAGTACTTTCAATTTTTATATCAGGTGTTTGCCTACCTTGCTTGACGGATGTCATCTTTTCAGTATACTCCCTTCGGACGAGGACGAAGAGCATAGTTATTAGCTCATCTACAGTACTTAGCATAACGTCACATCAATCACGTAAAAACAAATTATGGAATTCTACCGAATCTGGGTGCTCGAGTCAGGTGCATTATTCAATGATATGAAACACTTCAGTGTTCTGCCATTGACAAAGGGTCTTGACCCGAAACGTCTGGCGATATTTTTTATTCTTTATTCATTTTACTTGGCATTAAACATATCGGAGAGTATTGAAACAGTTTTACATTCGCATTGAATGATGGTCCTCCCGCTCTCTGCCATATCATATCAGATGCATTACTCTGTACTCATTGGAGAACGCTCATTATCTAATCGCAGTCTTGTCTGAGCGTTATTCATCTGAAATAGTTTACGTAGTGGCCTCTCTGACAAGAAACGAAGACAGGAACAATTGGGTTGCGCTTCCCTTTCTATATTTAGGTACCGCGCCTCGATCAAGAATTGAGAAGAATTTCATTGCAAAAATTGGAGAAGGCAAAGCATTATGTCTATCGGGAAGCCAATATTGGCGTGGGCGCGTGCGCTTACTGCTTCACACGCACACAACACTCTTTTGCTCTATCTGAACATCGCTGTACCGTCTGATCACACGACAAGGGGGTGTGTGTCTAATTGTTCGAAGTAAACAGCTGTGATTCGAGCACGCGCTGCAAAAGTGCTCACTCTGAGATTAAGCGTCTGATTTTGAGATGGAAAGCTGTGCACAGCTATCACGAGAAGCTGTCGAATTTAAATGAAATCTAATGAATGATGACACTTTCAATTTTTTCTTAAATGTTGATAAATTATTTTTGAGGATGCGCAGAAGGCCTCGAAGGTACGGAGAAGACGCCACTGACAATGACTCAACCGTCACATCACATGTCCACTAAATTACCTGGTAGTGATAGCTGCGCATAATCCTCCTTCATTATGCTCACACAAACGAGGGCATCTTGAATTATTAATATTCTAAGTCAGCATTATTTACGATTACACAGATGCAAAAAGTTGTCAAAATGGCTTCATTTGGCTGTATATCTTACATTTTTCTGGCATTTGGATCACACTTTGCCAAGGCTTGTAGCTGTGGCTTATGGATGGATAATGATTCGGGGCTAGATCGTTGCGCAGGGGTACAAACTGTTTTGCTTCAAATTTTCTTTTCACTCCAACACTCCCATGGGAAAAGGCTTCATTCAATCCAGTTTGATCGTAGAGTCGTACTTTCCCTGAAAGATCATGACAACAATGATTCCATAATATTTCAGTTGCACGTGATAGTCATAAATCGCTTACTCATTTTAGATGTTATCATCGCTAGCTAATAGTACAGAAGTAGCGTTTCGAAGGATGAAATTTAAGACTGCAAGACATGCTTCATTTGTCTTAGATGTACAGTATCAAACTAAAGGCTGCTGATTATCATTGTAAATGAAACCAGTATAAGACAAATTAAGGTTTTGAAAATTAATTGGTTGTGTATCGGTGATACATTGGAAAACCAGTTGCTCCTTCGATGCTGTCTATATTGGAATTTGCAAAAAAACAGCATCGAAGAGGCAAAATTAAGTTTTGCCATCATGATAGCATCAGGGCATGACACCTTCTTTTAAAGTGCCGTTAAGAAGGGTTAATGCATCCGTATAAGCCAAATATAATCCTTTTTCATTAGCGCCTAAAGCATCTATAGCCTAGTGTGTGTTGGAAGTCACAAAGCCTAAAAGTCTACAATCGATGTTCCCGAATTGCTTCACCTACCGTCAACGTAGCAAATTTGATTACCCCCGTAGCTCAATACTTGTCTGATATGCCTCCAACTCCCACCGACATTGCCTTCACGAAATCTGCAACAAGAGAAATATGCCGTGTACATTGTACATGTATTTTACACTGCAAAGTGCATACAGTAAAAAAGTGGCTAAAATTAGTTTTTGACATTAAACATTTTCTCCATACTTAATAGATAAAATCCTAAAAAGAGCTGATTTTGCTGTGACGCCATTAATCACTAAAATTGTGATGTAAATAGTCATTTGTTTGGTGCAATTTTGTAAATAAATAATTTGGGGTATAAATCAGAACAATTTTCTATTACCATGGCCACGCCCGATCTCTTTATAGTGGAACACATCAAGATTATCTAAAACATAGCGATCATTACAATAAGAGAGCACGTAAATACGGTTCAAAGCATGTGTGCACTGTAAATTTCGTCATTGACAATACTGGCAAAATTAATAAAGAAATCTAACATAATGAATCGTTTCGGGTCTGTGTACAAATAAAATGAGAATCACTTGTTACTTACAATTTAAAACTACACTGCTTTCATATGTGCATCATAAATCAAAAGAGGCATGAAATATATACAAATGTTCATGTAGACATCGCTCCACTCGACCAGAAACCCTTGATAACTTACCGGTTTACTTGTCCTTGCGGAGCAAGGTACACTGGTAAGAGTGAACGGTGCCCTCCAGCAAGGAATGAGGAGCACATTCCGACTTGGCTAAGGTCATCCAACACAAGACGCAAATCAAAGAATCCTTCACAATCGGCAGTGTCACGTCACTTCATGGTATGTCATCAGAAAGCGAATCTTCTTGTGACCCAAGACATGGGTTTCACAGTACACAAGTAGGCCTAAGATCGTATTCATCTGTCGAATAGAAAGCGTGACCATCCGCCAGCTTCAACCAGACTTATGTGTTCAGAAGGAGCGATTACTGTGCTAATTATTTATGTATAATTCGTACATATTTCATGCCTTTATGATGATATTTTTTATATATAAAATCAAAAAATGCTGTTTCGCACTACTCCGAGTATACTTAGAGTTTCACGCTACATACGATCTTCATAGTACAGTTAACATGAAACAAAGAAGCAATGTAAACATAGTAAGTTATAGGGAGGTGTTTTCGAATTACAAAATTGGCAAGAGGAATGCGGCAATGATATTTCACTGATCAGCGAATAGTTGACAGTAAATATTTTCTTCTATGTGTACATGAAAATATAATTTCACACTTTTTGTTAATTAAATTATTAGGTTTTTGTGTTACAATGTGATATTTCTCCATCAGACACAGATTACATTTTCTTTTACCACATTTATACGGTGATGTTTCACAAATGATTTCCCATTTGATGTTATAATGTTTGTTGTTGTTCTTCAATATCCAAATAAATTTCGACAATGCAGTTTCGTTTTCATATCTGATGTTCGTGAAAGACTTTTTGTGATTGCGATATCTCGTTTTGAAGCTGTTTTCTGTTTGACTGATGTATGACTGATCTTTGCCATCTTCTGTTGTTACCGTCGCTTTATACACAACGCATTCCTTCAAACATTTTCCTTCAAGAGGGCATTCATCTTTTTTCCTGCAATTGCATTGTTGATCACTGGATTGCGTTTGGTTAGTTTCGCTGCTGTTTGAGTTGTTTTCGTTTTTGTTTAAATTCAATATCTTGCTGTTATGCTGTTTGATAGCATTTCTCATATTAGTCATGCAGCTATAACTCACTTTTATGTTGTTTCTGTTGAAAAGAGTTCGATAATTATGGTTGGAAGGAAAGTGCTTATTTACTAATGAGAGGAATTTATGTCCAATATCTGTTTTTACATTTTGACTGAACGGCGGGTTGAACCAGAATATATTTCGGCGCCTTTGTTTCTTATTTTCTGCTTTCTTGAACTTCAACTTAAGCCTGCATCCACACTTTTCGAGCGTGCTTTGATAATGTGGCTTTACCTTTTCAAATTTAGCTGCATCGCTTGAGAGTGAAGATAATCTTTTTCCACCATTGTTGGTATTTGTTTAATTATTTCTGGCGGGTGGTTTGATTTTGAGTTGACATATAAAGGTATATTATTTGGCTTCATGTACGGTCTGTATTTGCCAGTTTGTAAATTGAGATGAACATCTAGAAAATCAGTAGACGTCAAGTTACTTTCTACCGTAATTTTCAAATTTTGCTCTTAGAAGATCTTTATTATATCCTTTCTTGCTTTGTCAGTTTCGGGTCCGGTTACATTATTCAAAACTGCGAGGCCATCGTCTCTAAACAATCCGATATTATCTTTTCCAAATCTTGCTGCTAATTTACTCAACAGGAACAACCCAACTAACTCGCAAACTTCTGCGCCATTGTTGCTGCCTTGGGTAACATCAAACAACCCGTTTTCTCCTTTTTTCTGCCATATTTCGTTCTTTGTGTATAGCAATGTTTTTCTGGCATGTAACATTGTGTCAATGTCTTGTTGCTTGAATGTTGAGAAATTTTCAGCGAATTTGATGCTGTCGATCAATAATTTTTCTGTAATAGAAGGATAAAATCCACAATATCAAATTTCATAAATTTTGATGAGTCTTTTGTAGTTATATTCTCGAACCACTCAATCACGGATGAAGTTTGCTTCCAATGCATAACATTTACACTTTCTCTCACAATTGCGTTGTGTTGATCCAGTATGCATTTACTAGTTTTTTCCAATTTCGGATTTGGCAGGATTTAATAGCCGACATTTCAACGGATTGGGGAAATTTTTCTTATGGTCTTTGAAAGTTATGAATGCAGTGCTGGGACTGTAAAAATCACTGGAGGCTAAATCACTCGCAAAGTCCTATAAATTATCAAACCGTATCGAATGTTACAGTCCCAGCACTGCATTATGTTAGATTTCCTTATTAATTTTACCAGTACTGTCAATGACGAAATTTACAGTGCACACATGCTTTGAACTGTATTTAATTGCTCTCTTATTCCAATTACCCCTATGTTTGAGACAGGTATGAGTGCTACAAAATGATACCGTAGCCTACTTTATACATGCGAACACAAATTCAGTGTTTCAGGTATGAAGAATTTGAGAGACTTAATAAATAATTAATAAGAATATAACTTATTATAATTATTTATTATTATTTATTATAATTAATAGAATAATAAAGTTAATAAGATTTAACTTTATTGTTAATAAAAATGGGTGTGTGTGACATTGACCACGGCTGTTTATCTCACTCTGTGCAATTCCCCAAGAAGTTGATCCGTTAGACTGATTTGGAGAACTTTATGAGAAACGCAGCCGTCGATTCATGTGGTACTGCATTTTTATGTGACGACTGACGACATTGAAAAGAATGTAGAAAAGAATGCTTCACTATCGAAAATTTAGCGATACAAATATATGGCCTCTTGACTGATCGGCTAACTTTTGTTGATACACATGCAATTAAACGTCGCTACTCGAACAGCTGCATTATAAATTACATTATAATATTAGTATCATATAAAATTATTATTGTATCAAGAAAAATATTATCGTACTAAATAATATTGGTTATTTGCTTATTTCATTTATTGTGCTTTTTATCATGTGCTTAAGTTAACTTTCCTTGAAATGACTGTCTACCATGATGTCGAGCAATCCTATGATGTAATTATAGCTTAAGATAGCCTAAGATAGCCTAATTATGTCATCAGTCCACTACAATATATATCTAGGAGTCTGTGCAGCTACTGTTCGAGCATAACGATGTGATTGGCTACTTAATGGAATGTGCATGTCCCGTTTTTTTGCCTGTAAGTCAAAAAGTCTAGGGAAACTATTAGAGTGGGTTCAAAGACACTTCTTGAGGTTGATTGACTGGACAGTGATGCGTGTGATTAATTCAAGGGAATATATCAGCACCAAATGTATCGAGCGAATCTAGACTAGGTGCATGATGCATAATTAATCGAGGGCGGTCGGCAATAATGCGATGAATGTCTGTCTGATTTTTCTTCAAAAATATCGCATCGTTCTGCTCGCATCACTGTACTGGTAACTTTTCCGAAACAGTGGAAATTTGAATTTATCCCGATCGTTAGTCAGCTGAATCTACAATTTTCTGTTAGTGATTCCTTTTCATTCCAATGACTGATTTGCAAACCGTCAATAAAAATTTAGCTATTGCTCGACATCATCTGACGGCGACTAGCTTTCCCGAGGGGGAGACGGCAAAACAATGATCTACACCTTTTCCATGTCTATTTCAGATATTTTCAGATGAATTTCAGATTTTTCCAATTGAATTTCAGATATCTTCAAAGTTGAGATTGTTGATAGATATCTGAAATTCAGTTGGAGAAATTTGAAATTCATCTGGAAATGTCTGAAATTTATTTGGAAAGAACTGAAATCGATTTGGAAACAAGGAGATCTAGATGTCTATACTAGACAGGATCTACACCTTTTCCATGTCTGTTTCAGATCTTTCCAAATGAATTTCAGACATTTCCTGATGGATTTCAGATTTCTATCAACAATCTTAACTTTGACGACATATGAAATTCAATTGTAGAAATCTGAAATCCATCTGGAAATGTCTGAAATTCATTTGGAAAGATCTGAAATAGAAATGGAAAAGGTGTAGACAGGAGGGAATTTGATCATTTCAGTGGGACAAGAGTTACAAGTGGGAAGGCCTGTTACAAGATATGAGGCATAGAAATTTAAATGTAAATTGATCATGCTGACGAATTTTTACACTACGAATTCCACAGAATACTAAAATCGCAGAATATCCCCTTTCACCATTTTGCCAATAATCCGTCGAAGTACTTCATCTATTCCTATTGGACGAACACCAGGATTCTTATCAAGGGCTATAAATCTACAGGAAACAAATTCATTAAAATATTCAGGATCAAGTTGTTCAGTGCACAATCGTTATTGTTATGTTTACTGTTATGTCTGTTATGACGTCTTATGTGACTGTTATGACGCTTCATATCAGCTCCTATCGTATAGAGTATCACAGTTATAGATGATTTATTATTCATAACTTATCATAGGCTAGTATTGAGATCATATTTGACACTTGAATGTTCTAAAACGGGTGAAATTTATCTTGTATATACGTATTTACTTCTATAACATGGACTTTTAGCAGTTTTGATATTTTATAGTTTCATCAGTGTGTTAAGATCAAATCTTTACAAAAAATTAAAAATCTGAAATGCCATTAAAATTGCTCACAATTATACGATATATTTTAGCACGGTCAAGACTTTTGGATATTCATAAAACCTAGACCAGGCTAGAAGCAAGTTTGTATCAACAAAAACTTTCCATTCGTAAACATTTTCCATGAAACATTACCAATCGAAGTCTTAATACCAATCCATTCGAGGACTGCAGTTGTTGCAATTCTTGTGTTGTTCGGAGAAAAACTTTGCTTGGTCGTGGGAACACTATATTTATCGGCTCTGCAAATTACAGCTGATGATTGGGGCCATTTTGTCAAACGATTTTGAAAGCCTATAAGATCAAGCACGCTGATGTTGACTCCGTATGATTTAACAGTCATGTTGAATGATTTTGTGATTTGGACGGCATACTTCACTGTATCCTCGTTCACGATCTTGATCAGAAGTGTATGCTCATTAAAAATCTTGAAAAAATGATCGTCAATATGTAAAGGAGCACTTTCGATAAAACTTGACCAATCAGTGATCTGATCAAGATCCATTTCAACATCAGAGACTGGTGCGTCCATTGCGTCCAAGTTCCTTATTTCAATGTCCTGACTAAGTCTGGTTGGTGGTTTAAGTGCCTTCAAGTATCTGCCATGCCCTTTTTAATCATTCGAATTTCCTCGTTAGGCCAGTGTAATCGACATATTCTAGTATTGCTTGAAAGTGATGTTATCTTCCCTCTTAAATTCTGCACACATTCCTTTTTTTGCTTGAGGTCATTTGGCAGTTTATGCATTTGAATTATAATGTAGCATTATATCATGGATTTTTAGGGCAATAATAGATGAATTTTATTTTCTTATCAGAAAGTATATATTACATAGATAATTGAAAACAAACATTGATATAAAGTTTTACTTTATGCTATCTGGTTAGGTTTTTTATGCATGGAGACCACTTTATTGCCCATGGAAGATTACTTTATGATTCATGGAAAAACGTAGGAAAATATAAGTATAACTGCTTGTTTTGGAACATTAACAACAAATCTGAAACCTTACAACTTGATAATCACATTATGACAGTTAGTGAAATTAATAACACTTCCAGAGTCATCACTTCTTGATTTTTTACTCTCAGGGGCGACGTTATGTGAATCGCTGGAGGAAGTGAGCATCTCAGAAATGTCACGTTTTCCTTTTTCACTATTCTCTATGTACTTTAGTGAGGTCGCTTCTGTTTTCCAGTTGAAGTGTTTTTTCAACTGACTTGTTGATGCACCAGCCTCAGCCATGATGCTTGCGGACGAACGACGTATTGCATGCCCAGTGTATGTTTCTGGGTTTGATAGATTGAGAAAGTTTGCCATTTTTACATTAAACTTTGCAAGAAAGTTCTTTCCCATCGGTTGTCTCGTATAAAATCCTTCACAGTTCTTATTCACGCGGTATGTCTTCATGAATCGCCCAGAACCAGCATTACACCGACGAAAAGCATTGTCATAAGTTTCTAAATACGAGCAAAATTGAAGTGGAATATTTTAATTTATTGTTTATCGATTCCCCTCGCTGATTGGAAATGGTATAAGTTACTCACATTCCGGTGTTTTCATTAAGCTCAAGATTTTCGCAGTTTATCCTAACTAAGTCGGCGCATCTGAGTCCACCGAAGTATGCTACAACAACTCCAGCTTTAATATGCACATACTCGCCATCATCAGGAGCATCGTTAAGAAACTGCATATTGTGGTCCTTTGTGAAGATTGAAGCTTTTTTCCTTTTATAGCCAGCTTCAAACTTTTTCAAAAGCAAAGTCACTCGAGGAAATTTTTGTAATTTATGTCCATGTAGAGTTTGATATTTATGATTTATCATGGAGTATTTGCTCCAAAGTGAACTGCTGGCATACTTGCGCACCTCCCCCAGGTGATGAAAATATTTGATAAAATCTTCTTCGTTCGGTTCTTCACTTATTCCGCAGAAATTGAGAAAAAATCGTCCCATTGATTATCATATGATTTTGACGACTTTATTGGATTAACAGTTTGCATAATTTCCTCTGCTGTTGCCATCTTTAGTTCAGTACTCAATGAGAATGCAAATTGTTCAGATACAGACATTGCATTCAAAATTCAAATATTACTTAATTATTATATCATTCTATTTCATGTATACATAGAACTCTATGTATTTCTAGCATTTTCAGAAAATAAAACTACATAATGCGGTTTTCGTAAAGCTATTTATAACACTCGTCAACTTTCCATGACTTTCACTGGCGCTCACTCGTCATAGAAAGTTGACCTCGTGTTATAAAGTGACGCTTTACGAAAACCACATAAATAGTTATTACATACTCAGGAGTGAAGTAATGGAAAATTAATATTGTTTATGAGCCATCAATGATTTCATTACTTCATGGACGATTTCATTTCACTTATTTCCGCATGATTTCCACATTGACATCAGATATCGATGCAAGTGGGCATTGTGACATTTGAATTCGTACAGAATTATCTGGAATCATTCAGTTTGAAATTATCTAAGCCAGATAGCGGACCAAAAATATGAGCTGGCAAAATTTATTGGACTTTACTCAGTTACCCAATGGAATGATTTCTGGACTGGCCGAGGGGGAGATAGGCGAGATAGCATCAGTCCAAGAGCTGCTGAGAATGGACCCTAGCCTTCTTGAAGAGGAAATCGATTTAGCTGCTCCAAGAACTTTAGGGTTACCTCCAGAAACTCAAGCGGAAATAAATCAGCTTCAAGCTTCGGAGTTACCTCCAGAAGCTCAAGCGGAAATAAATCAGCTTCAAACTTCGGCAATTCCAACCTCCACTGCGTACCAGTCAAAGCGTTGGTCGGAGGAATTTGTCTCCTTCCTGAGGCAATACAACAGGAGAGCCGATTTTCAAAATCTTCCAAAGGAGGAAATTGTATCCTCTCTGAATTTCTTTTATTCCAAACTAAGAACAAAGAAGAACAAATTGTACGCACCTTCCAGCCTAAATTGCATAAGAGCAGCATTGTTCCGCTTTTTCATGTCTCCTGCAAAATCTGGGGTAAATATGAATTTATATACTATCCTTTTTCATGTCTCCTGCAAAATCTGGGGTAAATATGAATTTATATATTATATATTTATATACTATCCTTTTTCATGTCTCCTGCAAAATCTGGGGTAAATATGAATTTATATATTATCCTCTCTGAATTTCTTTTATTCCAAACTAAGAACAAAGAAGAACAAATTGTACGCACCTTCCAGCCTAAATTGCATAAGAGCAGCATTGTTCCGCTTTTTCATGTCTCCTGCAAAATCTGGGGTAAATATGAATATAATTGAAGACAAAGAATTCTATGACTGCAATTTGACGCTAAAAGGACCGGTCAGTGAATTTTTTAGGAATGATGGGAAAGTGAGCAGTTATCAAAGCATAGAGAAGAAAGACATGACAAAATTGAAAGCGTATTTTGATCGCAGTACACCCGAAAAGATCCAACAGGAGGTATACTTTGTCATCGAGTACTACCTTGGCACTCGTGGAAGGGAATGGCTCAGGTATCTAAAGAAAGACGAAATTTACTTACAAATAGATTCGAATGGAAGGGAATATTTCCATTTCCCAAATTTACATTCAATTCAGAAAAATCATCAGCCTTCTGTTTCAAACGGAAATTGTAACCAAAAGCCGCATGAAAGAATTTATGCATCTTCAAGTCCTCAGACATGCCCAGTTGTGGCGATCAAGACTCTTCTGAACAAGCTGCCTGAAAATTGCAGCACATTGTTTTACAAAAAAAGAAATGATTGGAAGACTACAGGGATTTGGTACAACCCGAAATTGCCGATTGGTATAGGGACTCTTGGGGACCTAATGAAAACAATATCGACATCCGCTGGATTATCAAAGATATACACGGGCCACTGCATTCGTTCCACGGTGATCACAACAATGTACAATAATGGTGCTTCCGTGGTAGACATCAAATGTGTGTCTGGCCATCAATCCAGCAACTCCGTCGACCGATATGTAAAGACAGTTGGTGATGACAAGAAGGCAGCGCAGCATTATCTAACATTCTGAGCAGCTCGTGGGAGGACGCAGCAGATCAATCCAGAGAAGGTAGGCCTGTGTTTCTTCTTTAAATAAAAGTATTTAAAAATACAAATGTATGAGTACTTTAAAATGTATACACAGACTTGCTATCACATATAAGATACCGGTGTATGTATGCTGTATGAATGTATTTTAGAAATACACGTATATTTATCATTTCAGAAGTTGCAAATCCATCTTCTACGAGTACGTCCACTGGTATCAGTGAGGAAACGTCATGTTATGCCATCTCTACTTCTCATTCTCATAGCAGAACAGAAAGTAAGGGCTGCTTTCGATATTATAAGATATTTTAAAATTATTATTTGATCGTTACATGTGTGTTTCAGTGACATTCATCGGCCCACCATCGAAGAAGCTTGTGATCGAAGCAGATGGCAACAGCAACAGAATTCGGTTCACTTTCGAATAACTTTTTACTAACTTTTGATGTCGTTCTTTGTTAGGCCTAGCCTATTTCACGAATTGAAATCATCTTTTGAAATTGCTGTTTTAGTTGAATTGAAATTTCCTACGTTTTTATCCTTTCTTGATACATGAAGGGTTTGATCCTAATTTTTCATTGATCTCCATGAGTCAATTTTAACATTACAACTTGCATGTCTAGACATGTCTAGACATGATAGATATACGATTATTTCACGATGAAGGGTTCATTATTTCATGCTCAGGATCAAACTTGCATGTATTTAGATAGGAGAAAAGGGTCGGAAATCTATGGGAAAATCTCATTATTTCATGGTTAGCTCATAAACAATATCAGACATAGTCGAGGCTGCGTTAGCAGCCGAGACTGTCTGATATTTCTGCCCGCAAAATCCATGATATAATGCTATTGTATGTAACTCTTGAGAAGTCTATGAATATTGCAATTCTTGATCGCTGTTAGTCATAGAACATGGTCACAGATAATGGGAGGATGAAGAAATCTTTGATTGACTTTTATTGAAGTTTATGAAAGTTTGCTCTCTCAATAGATTTTGATTCATGAAAAGTTTGAAAGTCTATGAATGTGTGCAAATGTGAGATTTGAAATTCAGATTTCTATCTAGAAATGATTTGAAATATCAGTTTACTAATTCATTCATTAATGGATTCTCAAGCTGGAGTGACGGACGACGGTTCACGGCTATCTGGTGCGATGAGAATTCTATGTGAAATTGGCGAGCGTATAATGGTGCATTATATACCCTCCAATTCCGGGCAATAATGCATTTCAAACTCATTTCAATCATTTCTATGACCTCCAAAGCCCAAAGCCATCGAGAGTGAAATACAATCTGATTTACAATTTTTAACGTTACATTTATTCACCATGATGAAGTTGAAACAGCATGAAGTGTGAATGTGTAAATTCGCAAGCACAATCAATTTCTATACCTCATATCTCATAATAGGCTTTCAACTCTTGTCCCACTGAAATGATCAAATTCCATCCAGTATAAATATAGATATCTAGATCTCCTTGTTTGGAAATATCCGAAATAGACATGGAAAAGGTGCAGTAAGCACCGTTCAGAAGAGCATCTCATTGTCAGAGTCAATGTGCAAACAAATTTCTGTGATGCATGAAGTCGAATTGGGCTGTGGTTTGCTTTGATTGTGTTTGAACTCACGAAGATAATTAATGCATCTGAATATAAACACTAGCAGACAAAGCTTTTTACTTGTACAGTAAATAAAATTCCATGTACATTGAAACCATGATACTTTCTCAAAGATGAAATACTATGCACCTTTTGCATCGGTGGACTACAGATAGCCGATAAGCGACATAGTGGATAGGCACTTCAAGATAAAACCTAAGATAAATGAAGTGAGTGTGTACTCATACTGCAAACCCCTCACACACCCTTGTTATTAATGCATTGGAAATGTATTATGTGAACTTAGTTGGATTATCGACGGTATTAGCCGGAGTCTTAGTCTTTTCACCTTTTAGGACTTCAGCTCTTGGCAAAATAATATGACACCGAGAATTTCATCTCCGAATATCTGGTAATATATATACATTATGTAAACAACTCATCATACTTCGACCTCATTGTATCTCAGCAATTTAGATATTTTCTAATATTTTCAATTTTCTCAGCCAGAGGCTACAGCGAAACTTCTTGCCATTATGTACATAGTGGCGATCCACAAGGCAGTGCGGTCGGCCCACTTTTGCTATATACATGTATGTTCATCGTCTTTCATCAATTTGTGAGAACTCAGTGACATTCAAATATGCTGACGATGTGAAAAAAAATTAATTTAATTCGAAATTCACAAGAAGACAAGTAGCAGGAGGAATTCGACAACGTGCTGGAATGGTCACATTAACATCGACCCGATTAACGAGACAAATTGTCGCGTTCTTGATATCGTGACAAAGAAGCTACTCAAAAGTCTTCAAAACATCACCTGATGTTCATCGGCAACAGTTTGCGGTTCCTCAAGTGTCTTCCTTGTTGCAATGTAAAGGCACTATCACCCGTAGTTAAATGAATGAAGTAAAAACCACTCTGGTACGGAAGAATGTAGTTCGAGCTTTCGACCGTCCTTCAGACGGTCCTTGTGTTTATTGCCTGTCACAATTTCAGGTGATTTAAAGAAACGAATGACACATTGCCTAGTCTATCTGGAAAGGAATCAAACGTATCTTCCTTTTGCGCAATCTGTGAATAAGTGGTTGCCCCGGTCCTTAGCTATGATTCACTCAACGTTGCTGTCCTGATGCATATCCTGATACTTCCAACATTCCATGTTATTTATAAGATGGACTTCAAGATTTGAAAACAGAATATTCCGGATAATTGGTTCTAAAACAAGTAAGACATTGTTCAAACCGGAGAGAACTTGTGTGTCCACTTTATCCGTAATGTAGAGATGCAGTAGGATCATTTCCTTCGTGAGTGCTTCTACCGCGATCCTACCCGAACTCATGAGTCGAGGCATCTTTGGCTTGTCGAAGCGAAGACTGAAAGGCTGCCCAATTCATTCACTTGGTTCAGGCGCTGGCTATCGTATTTACTCTTTTAATTTTCTGCATAAATTTTCATTTTGAGAAAAATTGTGTAAATTGTGGTCATTGTCTGTTATTGAACCCACCAATTACCATTGTGGGGCAATCAATAATGATAATATATTAAGGAAATATGGCATATTAGAAGCGGCAACTTACTTGTATGTTCCTGGATTAGGATATCTTCTGGCTACATTCCCCATGAGCTTTACGTATTGCACATTACAGTCGTCCAAGTGATTCAATCCACTCATTTCCTCGACATGCCATGGTGAAAGTCGCGGATATCTATTGAATGACTGCGGTCTTTGATCTATTCCTGCCCGTTGACGAATTGTAGCGTCCTCACAATCACCAGCCACCATAACAGTGGCACTGCTCATAATTTAATCTTTGAACCTTCAATCAAAAAAAAATTGATTGTGAGTTAATTCACGTTCTTAAAACATCCGATTTAAGTTTTTCTATTGAAGAGCTTGACATTCATGATTGTTTTTCATCTAATGTATAAACTTAATATCGTACAGGCCTACGCTTGACAGGCCATATCCCATTTGACGTAGACCTATAGCCTAGGCCCTACGACTTATAATATTGGAATGTATATGTTCTTATAGACCACCTGCATTTGCTATACCATACAATTTCATGAACTGCATAGTCGAATAGTTTCTGAGCTTTAAACTCGAGTCTTCTATGTAATGGACCCATCCACTCTTTTCATGGAAACTTTGGAATATGAAAAGATGATATGCTAGTTCATCACGCGATTAATTGCCATTAAATCTTGTCAAACTGATCATTATACATTTTTACACCTTAACCCTTATCAGGACATGTGACCACAAATTGTGGTTGACAGCAGCTTTTTGAAGCACACTGCATTGGGTAGTTGCGTTGAATCATGATTGCACCTACGAGTATATCACGCTAATTAGTGTTCACGGCAATGTATGTGAAGAGATGAAATCATAGATATCACTTTCCTTCGCAAAATGAGACGATTTGAAAATCAGAACTTCGATTCTGGACATGTGACCACAAAATGTGGTAGCTGCGTTCGACTCAATTTCTATGTCAGAAATTCATAGTTTCATCTCAATTTTCAACCACAAAGTGAAGCTGTAAGTGATTTGAAGCAGCCAATACAAACTGCTAATTTCTGATCTGTTGATTTTGTTGAGTTATTCATTTGACTTTTCATCAGAATCATCAGAATGTAAATAAAGTATAGCTAAAATGCACTGATTTATTTCAGAATTGTGCGCTTTGTAGAGCAAATATGGCAATATATATGTGAATTTAGCCCTTTCCTATAAATATATATATTGTTTCTGTATATCTGCATTCATGATTTAGTTCATAAAGACACACAATTGCCATCTCAGTGCTATGTTGCCTACACCAGTGATTCTCAGGTGAATGATCTAATTGATAAATTGACATGATTTTGGTCATTTCATGATGGAACGACCACGCCGAAGAACATTTATGGAAACGATAAGCGCTTTGGGAATTTCTGATGAAATAAATGCGGATGATGAAATCGATGAACCGGCATTAGATGTACATGTAGAAGATATCGACGATGACAATGAGGATGTCGAGCAATTTGATGAACCAACTGTGGGTGATATTGAATTATTTTCCGACAATGATGAGGACGATGAGATAGAAGCTGATGATGTTGGTGCAGGAGTTGACGACAATGATCTAAGAAGTTCCAGTGGCATACTGTATTCTACGTCACCTATTCCACCAGCTCTTCGACGAAGAAACATTTTGAGAGATCGACCTTGTGTGAAAACATCCGTGTCATCAGAGATCCAATCATTTCGTTTATTCCACACAGAGGACATAACTTCAATTGTGATGCGAGAAACAAACCGAAAGGTCCGTCAGTTGAACAACGTCAATTGCAGCTTTAAGATTCGGCAATTCTCACGAATTGAAATTGAGGCCTCAATAGCAATTCTCTACGAGCTGGACTAGACAGAGACAATATGACTGACATTGACCGACTATGGAATCCATCGGACAGTCGCCCGTTTTATCGAGCTGCCATGGGAATCGGTCGATTCAAGCAATTTTTACGTTGTGCTCGCTTTGACAATATATACACAAGAGAGGAACGCAGGCAGAATGATCGCCTCGCAGCAGTTCGTGATGTTTGGACGTTATTCTTGTCAACCCTCCGCACTTACATCATTCCAAATGAAGACATCACTGTTGATGAGCAGCTAGTTGGCTACAGAGGAAAGGCTCCTGTAGGGACTTACTTGCCATCAAAGCTAAAGAAATACGGCATTAAGATCTTCTGGGCATGTGAATCAACCACGGGCTTCGCTTTGAACGGTCTGATCTACACGGGTAAGCAGCCAGGGGAACCACCAGTGCATGAACTAGGAAAGAAAATTGTGCTTGAATTTCTGGAACCGTACTTCAACACTGGACGCAATGTGGTGACTGAAAATCATTTTACATCGTATAATTTAGCCACCGAGCTAGCTGTCAGGCAACTGATTATTATTGGCACAATGAGAAAACACCATAGGGAGATCCCTGTGTATCTAAAGGACATTCGCCAGCTTCCCCAGTTCTCTTCCCGTTTCATCCATCAACATGACGATGCTATCACTCTGGTTGTGTATGTTCCTCAGAGACTCCGAAGCGTAATACTTCTTAGCTCAAGTCACACTTTGCCGGATGTCGGTCCAGAGCCGAAAATGAAGCCACAGATTATTACTGATTACAATGCTTCCAAGGATGAAGTGGACACCTTCGATGAAAACGTCGAGGAATATACTTGCAGACGCAAGACAGGATGGCCGTTGCTGCTTTATTTCAATATTCTTCATGCAGCTGCTTTCAATGGCTTTATTTTTCTCAAGAAAAGCGGATATACGTAAGTTAAGCGCCCCTATTATCATTTCATGATAACAGTAATATAGAGCAGGCTACTTATAGGTCGATGTGTGTTGGATATATCCTACAACGAGTTTGTATCGAAAAGTTACTTAGCTGAGCATAGCTTGGTAGGCTTATATGCCATACATAATTCAATTGAAATCAGAGTTCACATCAGAATTTACCGATTTTTTACTGTCCTAAAATATAATCGACATAAATTTGCATGCATGTTGCACCAATTATTCTCCATGTTTTTCAGTCGCATACAAATACATTAGCCCTGCTACCACAAGTCCCGCTGGGAAAAGTTCTCACTATTCGCTGGCTTTTAGTGAGCGAGCAAGCGATGTCTTAGCTAGCGATAATGCAGTTTGCGAGTAGATGGCTATTGGCAAACCGAATTTTGCTTACTTTTTGTCGCTGGCCAATAGATAGCTATTGGCAAAGTGAAATTTGCCAGCTTCCTACATCCCTTTGTTAAAACACATTCTGTTGTTTAAAGTCGCATGGATGGTTAGAGCAAAATGCAAATAGTGTACGTTAGCGCTAAGCTTGTAATCGAAATGCAAATTCATTTTAGTCATTCTCATTAATTCTTATGTCATCAAAGAGTTAATTAGAGTGTGATTCCACCGTATTCTATAGCCTTATCATTTTGTAGTGAAACATATAGAAATTCCGTTTAGCATCGTCATCTGTCCTTAAAGATCAGTGTTCAGAAATCCATTATTGATGGTCTAATCCATTATTGAAGACCAAAGTAGACAGCTATTCAACTACAATAATCAAGCATTTTAACTGAACTGAAATGTTGAAAATTGAACTGAACCAATGTGTCGAATAATGAAAATGCGTTCATAAGAGCGACTTTATCCTGCTTGCAAGTCAATGCAGATGACAGTGATTCACAATACTTTAATGATTTTATGTTTCAATCAAGTTTTTTAAATTATGTAGAATAAATCACTACCAAACATGCATCGGACAGCAAACTTGCATTGCAACTTAGTCACTGAGTATGTTTGTCGAGCATCCCAACATAGGATCGTTTTTCTTCCTACGCACGCCTCCCGTCTAATCAGACAGTCACTGTGTGACGTCAACTGGCATTATTCACACACCGAGCACAGCGCAGGGTGTAACAGTATACATCGATTCCTTGTCGTTATGACAATGCCGCTACAACCCAACAAGGCTGTCTGCTAACAGGTTGGACTTCCTGCGCTCATTCGAACAGTTGCCTGCCCGACATCGTGTCAATTATTAAGTGCGCATCAAGTTGTGAGATCTCTGGTGTCGTGCCTTGTACGCGGCTTGGTCAACTGCGATTCTGATAAACCACTTCGAACGTATAGGATCGAGGCTGTGCAAATCAATGACTGTGTGTGTCAATTTAATTCCCTTCCTCATGACTGCGGAAAAAGAAAAACGGTTGAAGCCATGTAAAAATGGGTGAGTCGCTTTATTGTCACATTATGAAACCCGTTTTAGTTTTAGAAAAATAGGTTATTTTCCTATTGTAGTGACTAGCGTAATAGCTATATATACCTTTGCTGTATGAATCTCTGCAACATTTAACAACGAGATATGCATATTGTACAATCTATGAACCAATACGGATAACATTGTAGTAAGTGAAACGTTTAAAACCTGTTATCAATGCCAACATGTTGAAATGTTGACGGATCGGGCTTTGACATTATCTCAAAGAATTTCAATCCTGCAATCGCCTCAATAAAATTATGTGCACCTTAATCATCTTGCATTGATTTTGATTACATGAAATTAGATGTACAACTGCCAATCGAATTAAACCATTATGCTTATAATTTATACCATTGAAATTTTCCACCGTTGATCTTTAGGCTGATTTGAGTTAATAGAGAAAATTATAATGTTGCGAAAATCTTAAAGTTATCGAATTTTTCGTAAAACGACAAATGCTCCCACGATAGAATTCTTTTTGTAGGATTATTCATACTAAAAACCTTTTACTCTAAAATGTGTAAAATTTGTGGAAATGAATTATCTTTTTGTTCATTTTATAACAATGGCTAAATAAGAGTATTAATTTGCTTTCAGGTTTTGTTATATGATATCAGATTGCACAAATTTCACATTGACGTTTAGGCTGTGCCTCAACGGTTTTTTAAAGGCTTTGGTATAAAAATTTTATCGTACATTTCAGACCGCAATCGCTGCCCAACAAAATTAAATATCAAGTATGGGCGCGGGCTGTAGCCTACCAAACCAGTTCAATGAGCATCGACGGGAGAGAGAAATTGGCGAACATTTGCAGAGGTGAGTTCTAAATTTCTGATATGAATGCCATTTTTATGTGAGTTCCCAGTTTGTCACTGCCTCCGAATGTTTTGAGTTTAGCAGCATTGAGTCATTCTGCTGTTTGTCCTTGGAGCGTTTCGTGGCAAGATGACAGTGATCAACAGTAGTTTATTATACGTGTGGCCTAAATAATGCATAAAAATAATCAGTGAAAAAGGTAAGCAATGCGAATGTTCATTTATGAATTGTAATTGTGCATGTAAATAAAAAGGATCCATTATTTTGCATTTTAGACACGAACCGCTGGTATACAGGAATTTATGCTGAAAATACAACTAATTGTAACCAAACCAGCTCATTGAGTCTTCATGGCATGGAAGAAACTTTGAACTTCTGCAAGCCTACAATTGTTTAGCAGAGGTGAGTCTCACATTTTTTGTCACTGTC
This sequence comes from Prostheceraeus crozeri, assembly GCA_907163375.1. Classification (NCBI taxonomy): domain Eukaryota; kingdom Metazoa; phylum Platyhelminthes; order Polycladida; family Euryleptidae; genus Prostheceraeus; species Prostheceraeus crozeri. The sequence continues at coordinate 217,959 of CAJQUW010002609.1, read as the reverse complement.
TCCGAATGTTATGGTTTTGACAGTTCTACATCCACTACTGTTGATCCATGAGCATTTCGTGGCAGTATGACGTTGAACAGCATGTTTTTGTGCTATGTTAGATGTGTAAGTAGGTCAATACTCAATAGGAAGTCAAAGAACTATGCTTCATATATGCTAATAGGGTACAGCGAATATCAAGCGAACAGCTAACTTTTCAATGAAGCAAGCGATTAGCGTGCTACATTAGCATTCGAAAAGCATCGCCAATCGCGAGCGAACAGCAGCGTTTTTGCTCCTAAATTAGCAAGCTTTTCGCCAGCATTTTGCGAGACAAAACGGAAGCTATGCGCTCGTTACTCGCTCGAGATATGTGCTAGCTAATCGCGAGCTTTTTTCCCAGCGGGTAGCTACGTGTAGCCTATATAATATACACAAATTGTTGGCTTCAAGAATTCTCATATACTCTTCCTATACAGAGGCCTATCATGGGCAGGGTTTAGGCAAACCACATCCAGGATTTTTCTACTTTTAATCAAGCTGATGATAATTCCATGCTTCCACTTGATCAGGCCTAGTGTGGATCTATAGTCTACTGCACGTGAGTTATGTCTTCTTCTTTTCAGGCAATCGCGAAGCACATTTCTGCGGAATTTCACCATCCAGCCAGCAACCGCTAGCATATTGGACAGAGCAGTTGCACAAAGAACCCCACGAGATTCGAAGGCGTGCGCAGCTGCTATCGGTGTATATATCCCAATCATGGAACACGGCTTTACCACTTCTTACGAGTCCAAGCGCTGCAAGAAATGTAGCAAAAGCTCCAGATCAAGATGCGATGACTGTGGAATGAGTTGTTGTCCTGACCATCGCATGATGAAGAAAGTCAGTAAGTGTAGCGACTGTAATTTCTAGATGTTTTCTATATATGGTCAGTTCAAATACTATGTCATTTGTTTTCACTAATTATAATTTTGCCTTTTCAATAATTATGCAGGAAGCACACTACAACATTGATTATGCACACAATTAAAAACGACTTAGCCGAGAGTGCAATCTCGTAGGATTGAAAAAATCTCGAAAAATTGCGAATATAAATTTCCACTAAAAACTCGAAATTTTAACTCCGGTGTAAGTTTGCAGTTTTGCATGGAACACACTGTAGCATTTGATTTCAAGTTCTAAACGACTGATAATCCAATGTAGCCTCTTCAATCATTCTATTTCCAGAAAATATTCGATTAGCTACCTAATTTGATATTCTTCGCATTGACCACAAAATATGGTCACATGTCCCTTTGAGGTAAGAAAATCACGTGTCCTGATAAGGGTTAATATGAGCGAAAATAGACGATCAGTAAAGATCTCCAGATCAAAAAATTCTAATTGATCACAATTTCCAGGCATATATAGGCCTACATAACTACATAAAGTCTGTCATATGACCTTCAAGTTGGTCTGCAACATATAGACCTACTGGCCCGAGGGAGGGGCCTACACAACAGCTTCACAAGACGTAAATATTGCTTAGTCGATGTTCAAACAATAACGACTAATAAATAACATGTAGGCCACATACACAAACCACTATGCGCCATATAACATGAAAAAATCGCTGTATCTATTTTTAGGTAATAAATCAAAGTCAAAGCCGAGACCCATCCGTACGAAACCAGCAAAACCTGCAGAATCAAGTAAATCCTATATGTATGGTAAACGCACGTTATCCAAATCTTAAGCTTTGCTTTTTTAGAAGCACCAGTTCTGGATTCAAACATTGTCAATCAACCAATTCGCCCCGAATCAATGTGTACGCCTATATTCTATGGGGGAAATTTTGATGATTCTCCCGAGGGAGAAATATGGATAACATGTACTTCGTGTCAACTGGGGGCCCATCTGCATGTGTTGCTCAGACGAAGTGTGTGCTGAAGAAAGCTACATATGTGACTACTGTTTGCATGGATGCCAAAGACTAATCTTTATTTCTTTTACAAGAAATCAACGTGGTTTTAACGATGTTTGAAAGGTGCTTGTAATTGCGGGAAATTCATTAAATTGTTTACATTGATAAACAAATTTATTCGTGAAATATTAGCAGTTGTGCCTGTCCATAAATTATTTTAACTTGGAATCAAATAATAGGCCTAAACATGGAGATAATCATGAAAGGAGAAGCGCATGTTACCATTTTAACATTCAAAACTGTTGCATCATCATCTGACGCTGATTAGTCAACAGAGACTTTGGCCCATTGGTCAGCAATTGGCTGAGTGTAATGTGAAGCGAGGAATTGTATAGACTTCCCATGCATGTTAGTTTCACTTTCGTAATACACGCTTTACTTGGAAGACGTAGCTTTTATTGACGGCGTTACAATGGTGTCAGAAGTGGGATATAATAACTTCTTTTGTATCTCCATGATCGTAATATTCTTTTAATACTATCTCAACACGCTTTTCGAAACTAATAGGCTTTGGTTCAGACTGCTCCAAATGGGTTTTTTCTTCATCAGAGTCGTTGTTAGGATCGTTAAAATCCAAATCTTGTAGTGTGAGTTCAGCCATTTCCAGGCCAACTTTAATCATCATTCCTCTACCATCGTCGTAATTTTTTTTGGATTTACAGCCAAATCCATTCCTTGGCTTCCTGCTGTTCTTCCCACAAGGTAACATGGTACCCGAGTTCGGTCTCCGATAATCATCATCAATAAATGTATCGAGGTCTTCAATTATTCCATCAATTGAGTTGCGGTTCCTTTTAGGCGTTCCCTCTGATAATGTGTACCTTCTTGTTTTCTTCACGTGTCTCAAAGCTTGTTTACAATTTACTGTTGATTGATATGAATTTTTTGATGAATAGTGATCAGGAAAAATGGGAGACTTCTCTTCAAACTGCAACCTCTCCTCTTGCGAACTCGGGTATATTACACTTGCCATTCCTACTTATTGATCTTTCTTCTTTTTGGATGTTAAAATCTTCTCTATCCGATCTTCTTTGGATGTCAGAAACGGACTAATTAATCGCCCTTTTGCCACTCAATTGACAGGAGCGCCCGCATCTTCGGTGAGTTGTCACGCGTATCCTTGGTTTTTCCTTGGGAGAGTTCACTATCACAGTTTAGTGCAGTCTAGTCCAGTGAATAACTACTAGTTTATTTCTTATGTCGGGAAAAACTGATTGTCTGCCCCTTGACAGCGCTGAAAACTGTCATTGCTGGTTGATTGCGTTTGAGGCCCACTGCCGGTGTGCCAGTCAATTTTTACTCCCGCCAAAATTTACTCCCCCAGTAAACAGTAGTCAGTAACAAAAAATTGTTCCGCTAACTTCACAAACTGACTTCCAAAAAAGTAAAATCGCATCTATTGAGCAAAAACTGGGTTTTTGTGGGATAACAATGACAGATTTGAAATCAGTGAGTCAAACTGCATCGGATAGGCTACATTTACTAGGGAGTAGAATATTCTAGGCCAAATTTACTGGGGGAGTAAATTTTGTCAGAGGGGAGTAAAAATTTCCTAGGAAAAATTTACTGGGGAGTAAATTTTGTCAGGGAGTAAAAATAAACTGTTACACCGGCGTTCTGTAATACAGAACATCTACTTTTGTGTAAAAATACAGATGGATGTGAACCGACCTGAACTGTCTGTAACCGTGAATGATCGAATATAAATAATCACTTAAGCAGAATATATAGATATAAATGCGAAGCATGCATCGATTAAATGAGGCGCTAGACCATGTCATGGTTTCAAGACTACCGTACAATGACCATAAAAACTCAAAAATAAAGGAAAAATTCTAGCTGAGAATGATAGCAGATGAACAAAAGTCTCTTGATTTTTTTAAAATCAGACAAGAGGGTTGGATTTCGCACACATGCAGATAAGGAATTCCGAGCACGAGGTCCGGCTGAGATGAAGAGCTCGCAGATCGAGGGCGAACGCGATCCGGCAAATCCGCAGTTCGTATGAAGGGATTAGATACATACTTTGGAGCGCGATCGTGAAGGCATTTGTAAACAATAGTCACCAGGCATCGCTCAATCTTTGGTTGACTGATAACCAGTGGAGTTCTTGTAGTGCGGATCGCGGGAGATTGTACACCAGTCGAGCTGAGGCATTAATAACGGATTGGAGTCAATATCACAGTGTATATCATAGTCAACTATCACAATTTGACAAACCGGAGAGAAGCCCAATGCAGCAGTTGAGTCTGGAGAAGACAGGGCTGTGTAATATAGCTCTGGTAAGGAACATTGTCAGATCTGCGACCGGTGCGGATTTGACGTAGAATGCCGAAATAGCCCCGTGGCAACGCAAGGTGGTAGGTTGTGGAGTCACGCGATCACCGATATGGATTAGTAGAAACTTCTGAGCTAGAATACGTTGTGTAGTTCCATCATCACCACTTTTCTTTCTTCGATTTTCTGCATCCTGTCCTTTAATCTTCACCTGAGGGACACCTTATGTTGTATAGACTCGTCTATTTTCTTCAATCTTTGATTTGAAAAGAATTTAAATCTCATGTAATGCGTCTTCTTTTGATTGAGGAGCAAATTGTTGACCCTAAGCCAAAGGTCAATAGTGATAATGCAAGTCCTCATCTCAGTTGTAATAGACGTTTTAGAGAGAAAAGAGATAGAAAGTAAGAGCTGTAAGAGTATCTCCAGGCAATCATTATTCATGGCCACCAGAACGCATACCATTTCCAAGCGGAGCGGAGCACCTGCAACAGCCGAATACAATTGATTGGAGAGCAACCAGAGCAGCTTCAGTAGATAAATGGAGCGGAGCTTCTCCATTTATCTATGTGAAATCCAGCAGATTGTAGATCCTTAGATCCAGTAGACAGATGAAGCGTAGCGTCTCCTTCCGCATTGCAGAGCCTCCACTGCATGTTCCAGCAGACAAATAGAGCAAAGCGTCTCCATCCTGCGTAATGGAGCGGATTGGAGAGCCTCCAGAGCAGCTCCAATAGACAAAGGAGACGGAGCGTCTCCACCCTGAGGAATGCAGCAGATTGGGAGCTCCCTGCCTACGTTCATAATCTGCACTCCTGCGGTATTTCCCTCTTTTCATGGCTAAGATTGAACAGACGCGTTAGCCATCTAACTCCTACATTCCTTACCGCAATTTGATCTCTACCCGCTGCTGCCACGTCTTTATCTTTTTCAAATAGAAAGCGAAATATTGGGAACACTGAATTACTGTTAGCATTGGCTTTTTTCCTTTTATAGCAACGATTTATGAAGGTTACAGCTCCATACCGCGTGAAATTCGAATGAGAGTGACTATTTTTTTACAATCTGAGGTTTCTTTTACCTTGTAACAATCTTCATAGCCCTTGTGATCAATCTACCAAACTTGACAAAACAATGCCAGTTGGAGGGCAAACTTAAAATCAACATTCACCATCTAACTCGTAATCTAGCGTCAGTATGTCATTCGAAATACATGTAGGTTGTAGCTATACAGAGGAATAGATATATGAATTCGATAAGCGAATGAACATAAGCGAAATACATAGGATTTAATTATCCCCGAAAAATAAGCACACTCAAGTTTGACTGCCATTCCTTTATGAGTGCATCTTTCAATAGCTATGTAAAGTACATGATCATTAGGTCATTTGGTAGGCCTACTTTCTAATCGGTATCGGTCTAGCTGGCTAATCAAATTGTGCTTTCGATTCGACTCTAATTTGTGGAATCTCAGTTTCACGTCCGTGAAAATTATGTATTCAAAAAATATGCTATCTATGTTAACAAGGGCAATTCAAAACGAAAAATGAACGTGCTACAAGAAACAGAGACAAAAAGAGAGAGACTGTCTTCTTATTGATGCCTTTTTATCGCTAATTGAAATTGATTTTTGTTTTGAGGTAGTTTTACAACATCTTATGAAGGATATCATCAGTAAATATAGTTTCAAAATGTCTACCGATCCATGAAAAAAAGAACCTAAAACTATTTTATGAATTTTACCAGCTAAATAAAAACTTTCCCTGCTTTAAAAATAAACTATACTGTTTTGCCGAACTCTACTTATCACTAGTACTCTTCCTATGAAATTTCAATGCTTAGGTGAATATGTCTTAAAAACTTAATACATTTGTGTAGTTGAAACATCATCTTGGATTTCTGATTGCGTAAGACATAAAAAGATGCTAACATGTTGTATATGCCTAATTCATTTTTTAAGTTATATTCACACAATATACTCAAAGCTTGCATCTACTAGGATATTCTATGCCAATAATTCAAAATTCATCCAATCATTATTCATAATCTTTATTGCATAAAGCAAAAGTAATAACTATGGATACCGAGACACCATTACACATGTATAGCCATCAAGATATAATAAAAATATCAAGTATTGAGTTCAAGGAATAATCGGATTATATGAAACAGAATTATAAAAAACTGACATCACACAATTTTTTTAGATAAATAGATCAATACTTCAAATGAGACGTTTTCATAGGTAGGCCTATATATTTTAAAATTCCTACAGAATTTCTTAATTCGAAGATGAATTACGCAAATAGAACCAAGATTTTTGAAGATGAACGTTTTCATGAAGATATAGTTTCTATTTAGTTAATGAGATTTCCTTTGATGTTTCAGTAAATTTTCTTCACTTTGAAGGGTCACTCAAACCCTGTGGGCTACCGCTTCTGAATAATCTTTTCGGGGGGTGATTTACAGTTACGGCACTGGTTCTTTGCAAACATGTACTATCCCACTCCAAAGGGATTATCATTTCATTCAAACCTGGAAATAGTCTGATGCTATAAATGCATAATAAACTGAAAATCTATTCGGTGTTTGTTTTCAAGCGATTGACACTTTTAATTTTTTTTGATATTCTTACGCTGGTTCTAATCTTCCTTAAATTGCCTCATTATTGTGATGTCTGAAACTCGTCATAGAATCAAGAGGAGCATATGAACAAAATATGTAGGACCTATTGTTTGGTATTATAGAAATAATTTGAATGTCATACTTACAGAGATAGTTCGGAGATATGTTGATCGGTGTTACTGAAACCACTTCTGTCCGTTCAGTGCAGACAATGTGCGTGCGGACGGTATCACACAGCAACGAGAGCGATGATAATAGTGCTTCGCAGAAGCAAACTGATCAGAGGGGCGACCACCGATGCTTAGCACATGAAATTACCAAAGATTAACAGGTCAAGGGACCCATATATTGCAACACGTGGTTGAGTGCACATCTCACTCCAAATCACGTACGGATGTAGGACCTCCTGCAGATGATCAAGGCTGATGATCTGTGATTGGGTAAACAAAAGAACTAAAATTGCATCAACGTTGATATGACAACGTAATCAGCATTGTTGACCGTACAATGTCTAAGAGAAGAAAGAATCAAGTGATCATCATAATTGATACGGTAAGTTAGTCAGAGTAAACAAGGATGAATTTGATAATGACAACTGTATTATTTCACATTTGTGTTAGGGTGAAAACGCGAAGAACGTTTACTGCAGTCTGTTTCCTTTTTAATTAAAAATGAAATGAAATTTATTCCAACGGGACCAAACAATTTATTTAAGTGATAGAAGTATGATATCAGCAGTGAGCAAAATTCGCTGCAAAAGTGAATTATTTTTCATCGATCTCGTACAGACCTAAAGCTTGCGCGTATCTGCACGGAAAAGCAAAAAAGGAAAGATAGCGGAAAATATTTTTTACATCATGAAACCAAACATAGTCGTACATTTCAGTTCATCCAATGTCTAAGATATTTGAATTTTATGTTATACATACAAGGGCAGAGGTATACACGATAGGCCATGAGGCGTAAGCCTCAAATAGAGTTCCAACACTTAAATTTCTATGAGAACTGGCATGCATAATAATTCCTTTGATTCCGAAGGAAAACCACATGAAAAGATGACAAAAGCATGTCAGTTCTTTTAAAATGAATTTTGAAAGCACATTACACAGGAAAAGCCATAAGTCATGAGCCGTCACCGGGTGAGAATCCTTGGGCGATGCTCTTCAATAGAACCGACGTTGTGATATAAAGAGCCATTCTTTATGTTTCTGCTTCATACTGTAACTAAAATTAAAAAAGCATCATATATTTCTTCTTCTGCCTGCTTGTATTATCTGTCATGAGAAAAATATTGGCTTATGGCTTATGGACGATCGTAATGTGACTTGCAAACGATGGCTCATGACTTATTCTGTGTGACTGCAGCCATATATACTGTTGCATTCTTTGTTTCTCTTATGCACCCCTATCGAAGAGACCGCAGAAATAAACATTCGAAAAGTCGGGGTTCATACCATAGACCAAATGTCCATTTGTTTAATTATCTTTCATTATTTTACTGTTATTTTGTCTCCATGTTGCATGGCTAAAAGATTAAATGTCAGGTTAGTAGTAAGTAAAACTCCACTGCTGGACCGCGCAAGATGGCCGCCGTCGCTGACGTCCCCCCCCTCTGGACCGGCAGAGTGTCGTGGTCGGCCGCCGTGGTGCTTCGGGTCTGACGTCCCCCCCCCTCTGGCCGACTGTCGTATAGCGCGCGGTGATGTGTAGGTTGGCGTGGTGTGCCGGCCAGGTTGGCGTGGTGTGCCGGCCAGGTTGGGAGGGTGGACTGTCGTAGCTCACCTGAAAAAATCCTAAGTGTCAGAGTGGCTTTGTATGGATAAAATTTTGAAAATTTTCCAAAGTGTGGAATTTCGACCTGGGACCGTCACCAAAACATTTTTCATCAAATTTCACTGAACCCCCCCCCTCTTCTAACTTTGGTTCTAGTGAACGGATTTTGTCTTAAGGCTACTCGTTTGAAAGAGGAGAAAAAACTGCTCGATGACATTTTTTGTTGCGAGTCAATCGGACCAGCCGTTCAAAAGTTAGAGCGGTTACAAGATTTTAGGTCGGAGCTCGCTCACCTGAAAAATCCTAAGTGTCAGAGTGGCTTTGTATGGGTAAAATTTTGAAAATTTTCCAAAGTGTGGAATTTCGACCTGGGACCGTCACCAAAACATTTTTCATCAAATTTCACTGACCTCCCCCCCATCTGGACAGCTAGCTTCGATCTTGGCTTCTAGTAGACGGATTTTGTCGTGCCATAGCTCGTTTGAAAGCTAAGAGTGAGACAAATTCAGTGAAAGAAACGGCTTGTTCCTATCTGTCTTCGTTTAGATGTGAGGCGCCATTTAAGATTTTGGGAGACTGTCGAAAAACGACAGAGTTAGAATTTTGGACGTTTCGGCTGTAGCGTCAAAACGAGGCATCGGGTGGGAAAACGGAGGCCAGATTCGGATTCAGCGTGAAATTCTGCATCGGTATGGTGAGTTTCAAGTCAATCGGAGAGAAAAAGTTTCGCTGACGTCCCCCCCCGGCACCGATCTACCAACTTTGGTTCTAGAGATCTTAGAAAGTCGTGCAATAGCTCGTTTGAAAGCTAAGAGTGAGACAAATTCACTGAAAGAATCGGCTTGTTCCTATCTGTCTTCGTTTAGATGTGAGACGCCATTTAAGATTTTGGGAGATTGACGAAAAACGACAGAGTTAGAATTTCCCAAGAAACAGCTCCAGCGGGCGAATGAAGGCTCGGATTGGTAAACGGAGGCCAGATTTGGAATCAGCTTGATGTTATTGTCCAATGAGGATCATCATCCAATGAGAATCAAGCATTTCTATATAAATAGCGAGCCTTCCACAGTGAGAATCATTCCATCGTTGAATCGCACGAGTGACGGACGCACATTTTCTCTCTAGTTCCCTATTCTATTATCCAACTAAAATGGTAAGTCGCTACTTTCCTCCCTCCCTTGAACGTAAACTTAATACAATCTTTTCCATTTTCAGGCATCTACTCCATCTGCTGCACTAGTAGGACAAAATGGTGGTCAAACGTTACAAGGTTCGCTACGATCACATCATCTACAACTGAGGCCAGTGGAAGAAACAACCAAGGTACATAATCCTACACCGCTACAGCGTAAATTTAAACAAGTCTTGCGTTATGACGATCATGGTGTAGTACTCCAAACGGGAATGCTCCCTTCCACGGATGTCAAGATAATGCACAATCAGTATGGGGACTACATACTGATCCCCGTGAGTCCGTACATTCTCCACCAACTTGATATTATTGAGGAGTACGTGACATTAAATATGGACATTCCTACTCCTCTTGCTCAAGAGTGGAAGGCGAGAGATGACAAGGATACTCCCTATAGAAAGATTTGGGATGGTAATCACATTTGCCTACCGGTATCACATTGGTGCACTTACTATAAGAAGGAGGGAGATCATTCAACACCCATCACATGCGACGAGCTCGGAGAAGGTACTTGGGATATCCTTTTCAAAGTGAATGGGCTATATTATGGTCGGCATAAGGATAATAAAATAGCCTCTCTCTCCATGCATATGGAATCCATCCTATATATTCCAAAACCACCCAACGTGGACGACATAATTGATCAAATCCTTAACAGCAGTGGTACGAAGCGCAAGTCGGAGAAGAATGCTACATCAAAACGCAAATCAAAGAAGGAGAATTAGTAGCCCTTTCCTAACTCTACCCTATGACAATTCGCTTATGTGCTTTGAGTGTCGTAGACGTGGTCTTATTAGATACATTTTACTTCTTCGTTGCCATCATATCATTTGTGTATTTTGTCGTGAAAAGCATCGATGTAATTCTTCATTTTGTAATATGTCATAGAACGTTTCCTTAGATGTGTAAATTTCCGTTTTAGGCTTCTATCATCATTTTTATGGATTGTGAGGGTGAACCTGTACAGGAGCTCAGTGCTATTGCTATGAACAATTGGACATATCAGATTGTCAGTGTCTATCATCAACATGCCAACTGCAATCCCAATGTTGATCAATGGGCGAGAAAACACATTCATGGACTTAATCTGAAATATTTGCAAGACTATGGCTTTTCTTGTGAGAGTGCTCTTCTTATTGACTTTAAACGATGGTTAGCTGCTTTCAATGTTATACGCATCTTTTGTAATAATCCTGGTAAGGAGAGGAAAGTATTTCCTAATTTAATCATTGATGATATTTTACTCCCACCTTGGGATAGTAGAGTGAATCAACATCATCATGAAGTCACGAAACGTTTTAAGGATTTGTCTGTTCCTATTTTGTCTGTTCGTTGTAGTAGCTACGTTCATAACCAATGCTTCTTTCCTCCTTACCTCAGCACTGCCAAAGTCCTGTATGGTTATCATTGCTCGCTGTATGATAGTTACCAGCTGTATCTATTTTATCTCTTTCAAACCATTGATTTATAATGCATGCTTGTTACCGTTATTCAATAAATGTTACTATGAGAAGAGTTGTTGTTTTCATGCAATGGATGGGTTAGATAAAGGGTGATCATGTCTTTCTCAAACGACTGCGGAACATTACATTTTCATAGGCAAAGTTTAAAAGGAGCTGTTCAAGATTATGTGATAAATTTTCATAAAGATGAGACCGACATTGAAGCAGTGGTCGATGATGCTAGCACTCTATTTCTAGAGTTAATGAATACATTCTCTGATAGCATTGTCATGGCGCGATTAGTTGCGAAAATTAAGTTTAGTCATTTTGGAAAGGAAGAGGTGGAAAGTCGCTCTTTCCATTTTGCTTCTTATTCAATGGAAGTGGTAGATCACCCCGAAGAATTTTTTAAAAGACATATGATAAAAATTGCTGAACGTCTTAATGCATTTAACCATCATGGTAGCAGTCTAGTGATTGAAGCGATTTCAGATATTCACATTCAACTTTCCATAAAGAAAAATTGAAAATGCAGTGGTACTTGATTGTAGCACAACTGGTTTTCGAGCTATGTCTGCTCACTCTCGAAGTATATTCCTTCTGTACATGCGTCTATTATTAAGAAAAGGCTAGCAAATTCATATCTTCAAAAAGAGTTGCTATAGACATCAGTAACGGTGAAACTATGTGTTGTGATGTATGTAAGCGAAAGGATGGAAATGAAAAGCGCATCTTCAAGATATGTAAGCACGCTTTTTGTCAACGCTGTTTCATACGTAATTGCATTCAACTTTGCCAATGTAACCACTGTGACATTGCTCATTTCGAGTGTCACTTATGTCGCAATAGTTAGTACCTATGCAAATGTGGTAAAGATAGGTTTTAGCAAAGACTAACACGGAAAATGGCGAAACGTAAAATGGCGAAACGTAAAAAGTCTTCAAAGTTTTCTTCAGCCATTCAAGCTCTCCGACGAATGAAAGCAAATCAGCGATACAATGCTATACGACATGCCAACGATAAATTCATTCATGAAATTATTTCTCATGTGAGAAAGTTGAGGACGAAGAAATTAGCACCAAAACAACGAAAGTTACTTAAGCGATATGCCACAAAATTGCGTTTCATCTCCAATCCTAAAGTCACCCTTCAAAGAAAGAGGAAAACTCTAGCACAAAAGGGTGGTTTCCTTTCAGCAATACTTCCAATGATAGCTCCTGCCGTGGGCAACCTATTGGGTAATATCTTTGGCTCTAAGCGTTAATTATGCAAATGTTGAGTCTCAAAGTAATAAAATGGATTTCAGACTTCAATGTGATAAAGTTTTGACTGGATCAGGTCCATCTCATGCAGGTAAAACTGTTTTCACGCTGAATTTATTGGATAAAAGAAGGGAGTTGTTTAAGGAACCTATCAATCGAGTGATTTGGTGTTATGGTATTTATCAACCGTCGTTGTTTCAGGAATTGCAAAGTCGCAACTTTATTCGACATGAAGGAATTATTGCAGTGGATAAACTTCAGTCTAATGATGTTGTTGTATTGGATGATTTATTAAAAGAAAGTAAGAATTCAAAAGATGTTACAGATATGCTCACTCGCGCAGCACACCATAAAAGGTGTTTTATCATCTATATCACACAAAATTTGTTTCCTGATGGAAAAGAAAATCGTACACGAAACCTGAATACACACTATTATGCTATTTTCAAGAATCCGTGAGATAAAAGTCAATTTGAAATTTTAGCGCGACAAGTTGCACCCAGAGGATCAAAAGCCTTAATTGAAATTTTTCAAGCAGCTACTGAAAAACCACACGGTTACTTATTCATTGACTTTACGCAAGAGTGTCCGGAAGAATTTAGATTTCGAAGTGATATTTTGAAAACTCCCATGATTATCTACAAACTATGAGTTCTTATTCTCGCATGATTGTTATTCCTCAGGATGAATATGTACAATTGACTGCCATGCAGCAAGTAAAGCAACCTCTTGCAAATCAAATGTATAGGAAAGAAATAGATTATCAGCAAAATGTTCACATCAAAGATCCACATCGTGCTGTATTATTACAATCGAAAACTGTTGAGCAATTAAAAAACTTGAAGAATAAGATGCGTGACTCTGTATCGACTGCAACACCTTTAGCATCTCGCGCACATGCCATATCGCTTTTCAACAGTATTGAACCCCATCTCAATGTAAATGATAGAGGAGAAATCATTACAGATGAAAATAAAGTGATTGATGCTTCACGTTATGAAGACTTGATTCAGTATGCGACACGTAGAAAGCGCCGTCAGGGCTATGTTCCACCTGGTTGGTCATACTTTCTTAAACTATTGAAAAAGCATAATGTGCCAAAATTTGCTTTGAATAATGAGACATTGAAAGAACTTGATTCAACAGTGGCTACTGCTTCAATGCTTCAGACGATGAAAATGCCAACAAATTGGTTTAAGGCGTCACCTGCTACATCCCCTCCCACACTCACTAAGCAAACAAGAGGAAGAACTCGACGTAGATCTACATCGCCACTAAAACTGGTAAAAGGAAAACGTAAAACAGCTCCTCCCAGGAAATACATGTTCTCAGACTATTAATATGAAGCAGATGTGTTGCTTGCCATGTAATGATCCGCCAGAGGTGAATGTCGTTGTCACTTGCACTTGCTGAGCCAGCTCTCATAATGAAACCCCTAAGCAATGTGAACACGATCGCAAAACCGCTAAAGCTAAATGCTGTAGTTGTTGTAAATGTAGAAAGGCAAGAAAGCAAAAAGATGAGAAGGAGGAAAAAGAGTCAGTCGTCATCGACTGAACGTTTGAAGTCAATCTATTATGATGTAAAACATCCGCAGGATTTGCATCTATCAAGAAATTATCAAAAGCGAGTGGTCTTCCACAATCACAAGTGAAACGATGGTTAAAGGGTCAGGCTACCTATACACTCCACAAACAAGCGAAAAAGAAGTACCGCACCCGCCATTATATTGTTCATGACATCGATGAACAGTGGCAAGCAGATTTGTGTGATGTTGCCTCCATTTCAAAACATAACTCGGGCAATAATTTTATTTTAACCGTCATTGATATTTTCTCGCGTTATGCGTGGGCTCAACCTTTAAAAACTAAAGAAGGGAAAGGAGTAGCAAAAGCATTCCAAACAATTTTTCGAGAAGGTCGCATTCCAAAAAGAATTCAGAGTGATCAAGGAAAAGAGTTTGAAAATCAGCATGTGACAAGATTATTTGAGAGGCATGACATTGAGTTGTTTAGTGTAAAGAGTGCTTATAAAGCTGCACTCGTTGAACGTTTTAATCGCACATTAAAAAATCGCTTGTGGCGACATTTTACTGCCAACTTGACACAAAATTGGACAAAGGTTCTACAAGATACACTCCATGCCTACAATCACTCTATCCATCGTTCTATTGGACTCAGACCAGTAGATGTAAATGCTGACAATGTAGATAAAGTGCGCGAATCATTCCAACGTAAACGCACTCATGTGAAAAGTGATGTGAAAATTGGCGATAAAGTTCGTATCTCAAAAGTGAAAAGTGTTTTTGCTAAAGGGTACCTTCGAATTGGACAGAGGAGGTATTTACAGTATCAAGGATTAATCAAAAAGACTCTCCGACCACCTACAAGTTGAAAGATTACGATAATGAAGAAATTTAGGGTAGCTTTTACCGCGATGAGATTGAGGTAGTCACTGAAAGTGAAACATATTTGGTAGAGAAAATCATTCGATGTAAAAAACGGCAAGGTGAAGAATGGTGT
The DNA here is from genome assembly GCA_907163375.1 of Prostheceraeus crozeri. NCBI lineage: Eukaryota > Metazoa > Platyhelminthes > Polycladida > Euryleptidae > Prostheceraeus > Prostheceraeus crozeri. The sequence goes on along the minus strand of CAJQUW010002609.1, from coordinate 202,921 downwards.
CTTGTTAAATGGAGTGGTTATCCTTCAAGTATGAACTCTTGGATGCGTCGTGCCGACATCTTTCATCTAAGTGATCGACAGTGATTCATGCAAAGTTGTAACTAACAATGTTTAGGGTTTGAGCTATGAATCCAACTGCCTCATTTTATTCACGACCCTCCTATGTAAGTGGTGGAGGACAAATTTACATCGGCGCTCGCCGCCAACGTGGAGGTAGCATACTTGGTGCACTGAAATCTGTTGTAGCACCTCTCATATCCAATGTCGGTAGATCTTTAAAACGAAATGTTTGAAGTAATGCCGTTGGCTTTGCTGGTGATGTTGCTAGTGATCTTTCCAGAGGTAGAAGTTTTAAGAGCAGTTTGTTGAATCGTGGGAAGGAACGCGGTTTAAAAACATTGAAGCAGACCTTTGCTGGTGTTACTCAAGGAAAGAAATCACCTAAACGAATGAATAAAGGAAGGAGGAAACATCGCGGAGCTGGTAAGGTGCGATCTTCAGTCAAAAGGCATTCACGCAAACGTCGTAGAGGCTCTAATCATTCATCAGGCGCTAAACGACGACGCTGCTATAACTTCTAATCATGGAGTGTAAAACTTCCGGTTTTTGTTTGTTTGATCAACAAGCCATACAGACAGATATTCTTAGTTCAAGCATTGTAGATTATCATCCTCGAACAGCTGAGAATGCTGGCCCCATTGAATTTGTTATTCCTGGTGGTAGTGATGACTACATAGATTTGAGTTATGCGATGCTTGATTTGAGGTTTAGAATTCAGCAAGCAGATGGAACTGCTATTGACGATGCACATAAAGTTGGACTGAACAATTTACCATTGACTACATTACTTCGCGATGTTTCTCTAACGATTGGAGAGCAGCAGGTGGAAGGTGGTCAAAGCGATTATCCCTATAAATCATATTTCAATCATGTATCACAGTTTCATCCAGCAGCACAAAAAAGTCATATGGAAGCCATGGGATGGTATAGAGATGAAGCAGGAAAATTTGATGTTGAAACAAACAGTGGCTTTGTAAAGCGATCTGCTATGATTAAAGATAGTAAAGTATGTCAGCTATATGGTCCGCTGAATTTAGACTTCTTTAGACAGTCAAAGTTTTTACTCTGTAATACCAGCATGCGACTCAAGCTGACATTGAATAAGCCTGAATTTGCGCTGAATGCATTTGCTAAAGTTGACAATTTTAGAATTCATGTGGAAGATATTGCACTTTACATTCGTCGAGTAGTACCGAATCCAAGTGTCATTAGAGGGCATGCTGAAGGCCTTAACCGCCAAAATGCCATTTACCCCGTTCAGCATACAAAGCTTCTCACCTTTACAATTCCGAAATATCAAAAGAGTTTCATGAAAGATGGCCTCTTTCCATCGGAAGCACCGAAGCTCCTCATGGTGGCAATGGTTGAAAATGATGCATTTAATGGTAATATAAAGAAGAATCCTTTCAATTTTAAACACAATCAGTTAAGTGAAATTGCTTTACGTGTAAATGGTGTGAGTCATCCTGGTCCACCCTACAAACCAGATTTTGCTTCGGATCAATTTATGCGCAGTTATGTTGATTTTATGGATGTCTTTGGCTTTTACAATACGGATGACACCAACGGACTGACTATGAAAGAGTTTAAGAGTGGATATACTATTTATGCATTTGATTTGACTGCTGACAGCGATATTAGTGCACCCTATCGTCAAGCGAACGTGCCTCATAATATTCGTTTGGATTTGACGTTCAAAAGAACACTACCTGAGACGATCAATGTATTAATTTATGCAGTCTTCGATTCAAATATTGAAATTACAAAGTATCGTGACGTGATTCTTCAGTATAATCGTTAATGAGTTGGTTGACTGCTGACGATATTAAGACTAAAGTGCAGCGTAATGCAGACGAAGCGACGTTGAAATCTTTCGATAATGTCTATTCACTCGATACCTTACACCTGCAGTAAATCACTATCCCATCTTTATTGTGCTAAACACTCATTCGCAGAATTTAGGCGGTGAGCATTGGAAAGCGATCTTTATTGGAGAAGACCGACGTGGTGAACTATTTGACTCTCTTGCTCAACCTCCAAATATACCAACACAGCAGTGGTTGAGAAAAACATACGCGTCAATATCAGCGAAATGAACGCATACTACAACATCCACTTTCATCAACGTGTGGTGCTTTTGTACTGTACTTCATCTTAAAACGTTTACATGTATCTCGATTTGCATCTATTATTCAAAACTTTTCATGTAATCCATCCTCTAATGAAAAAATGATTTGTAAGTTCTATCATGATTTGAAATAAAAACATCATGTTGGAAAAATTGTTTTTTATTTTACAATCCGCTGGGTACGTACATACTCAATGAGATAGTCTAGGATCACATTTGCTTGTACATGAAATTTTAGTCCAGTAATGATCACTTTACTATTATGAAAGATTGCCACATGCACAGGTAACCAACAACTAATGAGAGCTGCAGGAAAAAGTTCGGGTTCATAACACAAATTGTAACTGCTGGTACGAATCTTCAAAAATGATAGACTGTCACTCAATTGAGTAGAGATCACCATATTGTCCACAGTCAGATTCGACATCACACACCTCTCCCTCTTCCATATCCGACGTAGTAGTCTTTGTAGCTCTAAGCGCATTGACTGCGCCGATGAATGAGAAAGGGCGCCGAGAATCTGTACAGTCCCATTTGGGAAGAGTTGAAGATTCCGTGAATTGTTCATCTTCACCACTAACATTTGAGGACGACCCGGTAATACTTGCTGTTTGGAAGCTGTTGGTGTAATGTTGTGAGATCGATTTTGGTGTAGAGTCTGAAGCGACGGAGAATGTTGACGATGGTGTAGCGATGGCGCTTCATGATGAAAGAATGAGTAAATTGAGCGATGTACCTTCCTTTTATACTTTTCCCAACTACCTTGATGAAATGTGAAGTTAGTATGAAGTTGGGAATGATAGAGTTGAATTCGCCGATTGTTGACGCGCAGCCAGATGCGATTTCCAATACGTGAATGTCTTTTCATATAGAAGTATTTCAAATCCTTCATGATATGATGTAGAGATTGAAAATGACGATAAGATAAAGCAAACTCTCTTCTCACATTTCCAGTTGAATCTTTGAAATAGACGTTTCGATCATGATCCGTTTCAATACGTTGTAGGGAATCTAATTTCCAACTCATGGTGCGTGATAGTCATGTCTGATTAAGATTTGCATAGTAGGGCGATGAACTCACGACGAATAAATGTCATGATGGAGCGATGTATGTATCTTCTATACTTCTCCCAATTGTATTTGCGAAATGAGAAACAGTTTGCGGAATGAGAATGGTAGATTTGAATTTCATTTCTGTAATGTTGAAGCCAAACTTGATCACCCAAGGAGATGAATCTTAATGTTTCAAAATATTCCAAATCCCTCATGATATCATTGAGGTTGACAAATTGTCGCCATGTTAATGTAACTCCTCTTGATGTATGACCATGAGAATTTTTGAAGTGTACGTTTCCATCACGATCAACTCTGATATATTGTAGAGAGTCCAAAATCCAAGTCTTCATGATGTTATGCAAAGTCGCAGATCAGCAATATAAAAATGTCGTTTTATCATATTTTGCTTAGCAATGCGGCCGCAAATAGATTTGCTAGTAATCGAGCCGCACTCTTTTCTACTCCCATTGATCATACACAACAGCTAAATGGAAATTGGGAAGTGGGTGTCACTCAACTTGTTTATAGCAACTGTGTCTATACTTTTGATCATGAGGTGATGACTATTAATATGAGACGTACAGCTGCTTACCAATGTGAAAAGGGCTGCCGAGTATACATTCCACAGTGGCCAAAGAAAGATCTCTTATTATGTAAAAAGTTTATATATGATTTCCTGAATAAAGCGTGTAAACATATTGTCCAATTTACTCCGCACAATGATGATTATACTTATATACATCATGTAGTTGAGAAAGATTGGATTGTTGGTTTAAGTCCAAGTTTAAGAAATGATTTAGGCTACCTCGCTAGCGCCTTAACAAGCTATGATAATTTTAACGTTAATTACCACATAAGTGGTCATAAACAGTTAATATATCGAGAGGAAGCTTATTATGTAGATCTTATTCCAAAAAATGAGAAGACGTTGGTGAAGAAGATTGTGATTAAGCCAAGAAAGACAAACATGACTCCTGAAACATTATTGAAGAAATTTAATTATCTCCTTCGAGTTGATGGTAAACAAGTGGCAACATTGACTTATATCAAATCATCTAATCATATTGCAATAAGTAAATTAAATGATGATGATCTAGTATTAGTTTGTTCAAAAGATTTTCATCAGTTCTTGCGACATCATTCTGCAGCTGTTCATGGAAAATTTAATATGCAACATTTACCATGTGAAAGGTCAAATCAATTTGATACAGAATGGAGCGTATCTTTATACAGAAAGTGTGTAGAGCCTTTAGGTGGTATCTTACATGAAACAAGAGTGTTGATGCCTCGCATCATTACTTCAGTTAAATTGGTTGTAGATTATTTAAATGAAGTGATTAATGAGCAACATATTTCATTTTCTGAAAAAGAAGGTACTTTGTCTCTCACTATAAGTGGAAAAGGTATTGAACTAATTATGGATAAAACTCTAATGGACATTTTGGGTTTTGATCAAAATATCTTTAAAAGTGGTACTGTAACCAAAGCTAGCGCAGACATGTCGCTATCGCGTCGTATTAACTATTTTCAGATATATTCCAATATTGGTGAAGATGTACGTGTGGGAGATGTTGAAGCTCCATTGCTAGCAATGATACCATACCAGCCAAAAAGCTGCAGTATTTTATCTGAGCATACTTTCAAGAAAGTGCATTATACAAAGCTGAAATCAAACTACATCCCACAAATTGATATTGCCATTTATGACGATGCTGGTGCGTTGATTCCTTTTCATAAAGATGCTGTGACAAGTATCACACTCCATTTCCGAATGAAGAGTTAATGCAAAAGTATGCTAATATATTTTTCCAATGTGAATAATATGGAAAGTGAAAATAAGGACTCGTTTCTAATCTACTTACCCAGTAATGCTTCTATGAATAAATTTCCCAAAAATAAACCATCAGACTATCGAGTAGAATTAAATCGCCCACTGCATTTAGAAGGTGAATGGGAGGTTGGCGTTTTGATATGCTATGATAGCAATATTCAGAATGTGAATGATTTGGAAGAAATGATATTGACTCCTCGCACCCATGATGGAATAACGATGAATAATGCATTTCAGTTCCCATACAATTTAACATCAGATGGAAAGTGGAACTATGAATGGATTCAGATAAAATCAGATTCTTATGAACCATTTGGGAATGAAGAAATTATTAAGGCATTCAACAGTGGTAATACTTCCATCATGAAGAATAAAAATCAGAAAGCTTATGAGTTTACTATCTATGATTGGAGTGGGAGACAGTTCCTCCGCTTTCATTCTTTTACTAAAGGTCTTACGCTGAGGTTGGATAATGAATTCTATCCACATCTTGGTTTTGGTCATGGACTACATCTAACGTCAATTGCTACTGCAAATGTTAAAAAAGTTTATTCAAATCGAATCAACAAATTTCATTATAGATTTAAAATATTTGATGAAGATGTTGTAGAATGCGAAGAACGCATCATTTTGAAAAAGCGTGGTGTTCAACCTTTATCACTTATTGAGTTAGTAAAACGATGGAATGAGACTGTGGGTAAGAAGTATGGAGAGAAAATTATGGCGGACAAAAATAAGTTGGTTATTCAGAAATATAATGACAAACTTACAGTTTATTTCTCTCCAACCTTGCGTCATTTTGTAAGACATTATACACCTATTATTGGAAGCGGTGTGGTGTATGGTTCTCATGAATATCACACTAAAGCTGATTCAGTTAATGATGAATGGTGGGTGGACATCTATGGCGATCGCATCAAGAAAATTTACCAGTCTTATGAAGAATCTCAAGTTGCTATCAATATAATGCCGCGTCTATATCATACAGTTGAAAGCTTCATTCATGTAGTAAATCCTTATATGCAACAGAAGTTGAAGCATGCGATGAAAAGTAAATATGATGTAAAGACACACCACATTTCGTTTTCAATTGAAAATCAACGCGTTGTTCTGAAACTGGGCGATGACATTCAATGTCAATTGAGTAAAAATTTGAAAAAACTCTTTGGTTTTTCAATGCTACAAACTGTGTTTGCTGCTGCGCATACGATTGGTATAGAAACACCAATGACACTTGATAAACATGAACAGCACCTTTACATTCAAAGTGATTTGATTTTACCTATTTCTGTTGGTGAGAAAAAAGAATACATTTTACGTGATTTCATTCATGATAAAGACGCTTCATATGGAATAGTCGAGAAGATGTTTGAATCTATTTTCTATCATCCCGTCGTCAAACAAACTATACCCTCTATTACTATCAAAATTACCAATGGTTTACAAGAGTGCATCCATGTGAAAGATACTAAATCCCTCGTAACTTTAGTGTTTCGGAAAACAAAGTGAAGTCATTGTGATATGTTTATTGAAATAAAAATATGTATATGAAAAAGTCTTTTCACAGATATAGGGGGAATGGGCTGACTGTAGGCATATATTCACAAGGAAGAAACGATCTCATGCGATACATAAAACAACCATGTATATCTACAAAAAGCAACATCAAAATACTGAGTTAAAGTTGATTATGTCAATACATCTCCTGAATGTGGTAGCGTGAGTTTTATTCTTTTGGGTGGAGGTATGTTTGTGTCAGGATGTCCATGTGGAAGAGATGTGTTATGTCCTATCCAACACCTCTTATCCTCCCATGCTGAAAGTGCTCGTTTCTTGAACGTGTACGTTTTCACAGTATGAACTTGAGATTTTAAGATTGTCATATTGACAAACGTTATAGTTTTATTTTTATAGGCCTTCTTATAGGACCGATGTTTCATTTTATGAACAATGGATTTTGATATGCCTTTAGCACGCTTAATACTATCTGCACATTCTTTTAGTTTCATGGAATACATTTTAGGACGAAGGAGAATCATTTCATCTATTTCCTTTCCTGCTGTTTCATCCTTAAAACAACCAAGTTTGGCTTTATTCTGTATGGAATAGAGTGGATGAGTGGGATTGTAGTTAGATGTGTCGAAATATTTTTCTAATGACTTGCCTACTTTATTAAAATTTAAATCTTTTTGAGTGGTAATTCCTAAAAAGAAACTATCTGTATCACCACCCAGCAAGCGAACCTCTTTTACGAGAGGGCATGGTTTTAATATTTTGTAGAAGAGTTGATACATTTCAAGCTTGGAATAATCTAAAACGGCTTGCCCAATATAGATGGGTTTGCACAACTCAACTTCTGATTTAATCATTTTAACACTACAAGATCCTCATCGATGATGTCTCTATCAATGAAAAGAGGTGATGAGGTCAATTTGTGATATTTTTGTTCATCAACGACTAGTTTGTAATTCATACGTTTTCTAACATCTTCCATGGTCTTTCCGAATAGACTGTTATTCTTATATTTATAAAAATCCTTTTCAAAATTATTTTGGGCGAGTGCATGTTTTTGACTGTTACTATCTATGTAGGGTTTGAGGAAGGCTTTCTGTCTAAATTTGATAATGCGGTCAACTGACTTTAGAAGCATGCCCATTTCTAAATAGAATTTTAATATGCAGAAGTGTACGAGATAATTTTTCTTATCATATTGGGTGAGTAAAAGTTTGCGGCATGGTTTGTACCTTGGCTGTCCACACTCTATTAAGTTATTATGAAATTGTGACATGAATGGTGAAAACATATCTTCAGTCACTTCACCAGATTCAGGTGCGAGTGGGAAATCAGCAGTTTTATTTTTAATGCTATTTGGATAAATCAAATCCACTTCAAAATAATATCCCCAATCACCTTCATCTGGAATCTTCAGTATGTTTGAAGGGTTGGAGTAATACTCAAGCTCATCTTGATTTAACCAACTAAACTCGGAATGAGGTATTGGTTTAGACAGTGAACTGCCATATAAATTATTTTGGTCAATGTACTTTAGGTGGATATGATCATCACCTACTGTTTCAGATTTTATATGATGTTTATTTACAAATGTGAGACCACCGCGTATTCCGCGCTCAAATATATTATACATCTCCGGGTCTTGTAAGAGATGAATGGTCTCACCAGTCATTTTAAAGGCTGATTTAAAGGACATGGCTGGTAGACTGACAAAGTGGACAGGATCTAATTTGTCTTCTTCTAATGCAGTCGTCGAAATTCCTGAAAGACATCAGCCAGCAAAATGACATCTAATTCTAAGTAAGCGATCATATAATCGCCAAACGTTTTACAATCAAATTTTAACCATGCCTCTTGAGCATGTTCATAGTCCTCTACTGGACAATCTTCACCCGTCAAATCGTTTTTGAATTTGTCAATGGAAGGAAGGGTTGTTTCATTTAGTTTAGACATTGAGCTAAAATACGCATAAGGAAAGACTCCTTTGCGAGTGATTATTTCATCCGTTAAGTTTGGATAGTGTTTCTTCAAAGTTTGACTATGGGGAAGAAACTTGAGATTTCGAACGAGAGAAGCTAGTGACGCTGACATGAATTGAAATGAATCTAAAAATTTTATTTCGAAGAAGACTGTCTTATTTTCTTTAGTTTTATCTACTGGTACTTTTGCTGTCATTGCCATGAATTTTTCTCTCGTTTGTGCTATTACATTAAACTGCCACGATTTCATCTGGCTCAACCCTCCTTTTATGAGCATATGACTGTCATAGCCCTTAAAGTTATGAAAAATGACGGGTAGTACACGACGTCTCAACCTAAGTGAAAAGTTACATTTGGAGCAGAGTGCATTTCTAAATTTACCAGTGATGTGATCATGATCACGCACTTTCTTAATTTTATCGTCATCAAACGTTTTATGACATTTAGGACAGGATGTGCAACTTTCAAATTTTTGTTTGTCTTCATCTGACATATGTAGTGACTTACGCTGCAATTGGGAATCATATGATTGTTGAAATTTAGCAGCTTTATCGAGAAATTCTAGAAATTTTGAAATGCAATCTTCACCTTGCCAGTATGCATTTTGTTTTGTCTATTCCTAAAGTGGTCATGCCATACTTCATAGCAGGATATGGCTGCTGGCTTGTGGATGATATCATCAATGTAGCATTCTATGTCTGCGTAAATGACACGCAGGGGACTTAATTCGTCACCATTATCCCTATGTGAAAATATTTTATCTTTGGGCACGCGTTCCATTTGTAATTTACCTCGCTTGCACCATTCATAGTGAGTTTCAAATTTATCTTTACTCCAAAAGGAGCGGATGCAGCGGTCGCATACAAAATGTTCACCTCTTTTAGAGTGCCCCAAGTGAGTGTACAAGCGAGAGATTTTGGGAATACCACAGTAGTGCCATTCCTCGCTATCATCTTGTTTTACTAATAAGAGGTTGACTACACGTTCATAACAAGTTGAACGTGAATTATAGCGGGCACCCTTCAACCCCTTCTCCCACACGTGAACGACAATTTTAATCTTATTATGTTTTTCGAACGTTTCTACATCTTTGATTTTCATGTTGTTTCTGAAACTGTTACTGCAACCTTCAAAGTCTAGTTCATCCTCCCACTGTCTATAGCTATAGGTGCGATCTCGGTGCGCGTTGATATCATTATAGTGAAGGATGGATAGGACTGCATATTTGAAACACTGTGATTTACAATCGACATTGATGACAGCTTTCTTATTATACAACGTTTTTGGTAGTTTAAATGTACCTCGAGCTGCATGACTTTCTAATAGTGAAATTTTGAATATGGCTGAGTCCACACCATCAAAAATGAGAGCGCTGTCGCGTTGATTGAATTTATCTACATTTGATTTTAAACATTGAATGTGAAAATTTAGCCAAGACTCGCAGTCTACAACTTCGGTTGCGGAAGAGGAAGGAACATGAAACTGTATTCTCTCCGTCACTTGACCCGTTTGAAAATCTATCTTAATATATTTTAGTTTAAGGTAGATGAGCGCCTTCATTCTAAATTGTCTAAATTGTTGAAGAGCGCTTCGATAATGTTTGAATTTTGAAGGAGCCACTCAGGAAAATCTACTATTTGAGTATTGGACTCATGCAGTAGTCGCGTACTAAATTATTATGTGAAACATTAATGAGGGAGATGGTAGAGGTACCGTTGGTGTAGTGATCATTTGCATGCGTGTGTTGAAGTCTGTGCGAAGATCGCTGAAAGTGACTATCAAAAGAAAGAGGGCACAAATCGCAAGGAAAGGAGATGTCATCGTCAGAATCAACTTCACCTCCGGAGATTGACGCCGCTTTGCGTTGACACACACACGTTTGTTTGATGTGTCGAAGGAACTATGCTTCCTTGTAAACATATGTCCGCAGTCGGCACATTCCCACTCGTTGCCTTGTCGCGAGAGTCCTGAGCTGGAACTCACATCACCTGAAAGAGAAATCATTCTTTCATCTCTGTTCAAGTCTCAGTGTATTGTTACAACCTACCTTGACTCAACAACTCTAAACTTTCCTCGAGAAGGGAGGGTGTTGGTGATGAAGTTGATGCCTGAAATTGAGGAAGATGCTATTAGCCACACGTTTGAGGGAGATGAGTGAAGAAATTTTCAACCTTACCATTTCAACGAAATTATGATTAAGCTTGATACATCAACAAGATAGAGGCTTCACTCAAATAATACGTCTCAAATTTGGAATTCACTTGTTACGCCTCAAATAATAACAGAATTCGCTAGACAACAGTTCACTTATGCGTCTCAAAGACAGAGTGAAATGACACGAATGTCACTTTACATATATACTTTCATATTCATCATTCATTGGCTGTTCATTCTGATTGGTTGCTTGTTGATACTTAAGAATTAGAAAACATTTCAAAGTTATTATTCACAGTCAACATGACAAGCCCTCCGACAACAACAAACACAAAATTCTCTTCTCCATCCTCAACACCAAACGCTCCAACGAAGGTAGAGAAGGTGTTATTACCAGCGGACAACGAAGAGAGTGTATGTGAGAAGGAGTGTCCCGACTTAACAGGCGTGAGGTGGAAGTATCTCCAGTACGATACTGACGATGTGATGGAGATCACCAGCACGAAATTCCTCCACCAATTATGGGAGTGGTACACCCCTAACTCCCAGCCACGAGCTATGGAGGAGTGGGAGTATATTGACAAAGTGAGGCTCGCAGTGGAAGAACGATTAAAGCAACTGAACTGTTTTTGTTATCTATGTGAAGCCAGACTCTGGGACGATATCGACGATGAAGACCTTTTGAAATACATGCCATAATAAATTTTTATTTCGTATTAACTTTGGCTTTCATACTGACGTACTTGAATGGGGCTTCAGTGGATGATTTAACCATGTATACATTTTCATTTGGAAATAGTAGCACGCTTAGTCTAACTTGTAAATCTTAAAACATTTCATATGGACGATGATGGTAGATGAAATAGTGTCAAATAAATTAAGATAGCTTACACTTCTGATACAAGGATAGCAATCGACTGCGATCCATGTGTAAAGAGCTTGTTAGACTACGGAAGAGAGAAGTGTGTTATGTTGCGTGTGGCGCGTGAGTGTCCTCCCATTTCATTCCATTCATCAATTCGTCTCATTGATAGAGACAGGTAGAACTCATGGTTCTCATAACGTATGCAATGGAAAGTTTTAGGCAACCTTCGACAGTTGGCTAAATGTCGCCCTGGCGCGAATGCATACTACGTTGAGACAGAGGCAATCACTTGCAAACATGACGCAGAGAGGTTTAACAAGATTGACCATTGCCGAATGTCCCTTGCGGTATACCTAGCTACGGGTTTCACCGCCGCCCTTTACAGGAACGCCCGTCGAAAGGAAGTATTACACCGAACTTCATTTGCAACGTTCAAGTTGACTGATAGCAGATTCAACTTAATGATAGTATTCGCCAGTCCGAAGACTGCCCAGGGCAAACCGCGAGGAGGTTCTATCATGTCTTGCCCCATGGTGGCCCTTAAGAGAGCCGATGGTTCGTTCTCGGTGACAATTAAGTTGACTATTGGCTTGAATAGTCAATAGTATGACAGTTAGGTTGTCATAAACCTGTACCGCCCTAAGCCGGGTGGTGGTGCATCTGGCACCTTCGGATGCGGGTGGTATTTGGCGTCCACCACACCTCATCCGTCCAAACGATCCTCTTGATCTTCCCCTTCTTCTCATCCTCCTCATCCCACTCGTCGAGGATGACGAACTCGGGAATGGCGTTGTCTTCATCGATGAAGACGGGAATGTTGTCGGCAGATGTCGCTTCCATCGTGACTTCAAATTGAATGAGAAGCGCTACAATCTTCTGGCTTATATAGGGTTTTCAACAATGAATTGCTCAACAGCGAATCAGAATGCTTCAGGGATAGCAATCGACTGCATAATGTTCAAGTTGACTGATAGCAGATTCAACTTAATGATAGTATTCGCCAGTCCGAAGACTGCCCAGGGCAAACCGCGAGGAGGTTCTATTATGTCTTGCCCCTAGGTGGCCCTTAAGAGAGCCGATGGTTCGTTCTCGGGAGTAACGTCATCTTACACCCTACGAATTCTGCTGAGAGAGTCTTTGACTCTCTCTTTGGTAGCACTGTCGACTTCCACGCTAATTGGCACGTGACTAAAAAGTGGAATGTAGCGCCATTCCGTTGGATTGACAGCAGTTGCTGTCATCGGATTGCCAATCCGAGCAAGATTATTAAAAACTCTGTCTTGCTCCTCTAGCCTGGCAAACTCCTCAAATAAATTTCGCGGCCTTAACTGCGGTCCGCGAGGAGAGCTAACTTGACTGTTCGGCGTCTGCATGATTGAAATGAAATGAAATGAGAGGCAGTGGTTTATATACCCCTCTAACGCGACGCAACGTTCAAGTTGACTGATAGCAGATTCAACTTAATGATAGTATTCGCCAGTCAGAAGACTGCCCAGGGCAAACCGCGTGGAGGTTCTATCATGTCTTGCCCCTAGGTGGCCCTTAAGAGAGCCGATGGTTCGTTCACGGGAGTGTCGTGATGGGGTGGTGAAGGCGGGCAAAGATCTGCAATGAAAATGATATGTATTAGAATAGGATATACTATCTTATTTACTTTTTCACTTACCAAGTTAGTCATCCTTTGGCAGTCTCGCGCGCTTCCGAATTGAAAATTTGTGTAGATGGCCGCGCATTCGTAGGCTGGCATGCAAACATTTTTTCGTTGGATGACCATTGTAGCATAGGATGGACTCGTCGAGACTTTGATTGACGAGTACTTCGCCGGCCAAATGATTATCCCGAATAGGGATGTGAAATTCAAACAAACGATCCTCATTCACACGTTCCCACTCATCCCTCATGCGCTCCAACTTCTCATACGCCTGCCTCTCATCACCCCGCCGAGCCACAGTCCTCTCCAACTCAACATTCCTCGCTCTCAACACACTCATCTCCTTCATCATCTCCTCAAACTTCGCTTCTGCATCTCTCATTCTTCTCTCCGCAGCACTCGCCCTCTTCTCACACTCATCATTCTTCTCTTCCAACTCTCGCGTCTTTTTCTTCAAATCAGTCACACTACGCCTCATTCTAATATTTTCATCCGCTACCTCCTTCGACTTCAGTTCCTTCTTTTTTAACTCATCCAACTCCTTCACAACTTCATCCTTCACTTTCTTCAAAGTCTCATACTTATTAACCAACAAATCATGCGCCATCTGCTGCGAAACATGCCTCTTCTCTTCATCCTTCAACCACCTCGCCGACTGCACACGAATCCCACCACTCTTCACTTTTGGGGAAGATGAGCTCTTCGGGGGGTCGGTGATCACAATGTTTGACACCTCTGACGACGAAGAGCTCAACTTCCTCACACGCTTCCTCACACGCTCCCTATCTAAATCCACATCATCCTCATCATCACTCTCAAGCACTCCCTTTCGCTCAATCTCACCCTCCAACGACGCAACCGCTCTCGCCAACTCATCATTCTCAACAACATTCTCAACAACATTCTCAGCCTTACCCTCTCGCTCGATCGCCAACATTCGCTCCCTCTCTTCCACAATCAACTGCGTAAATCTTAAGTCAGTCACTAAACCACCACTACAGTCAGCATGCACTCTGTAGAAACGCGCCTCATCCTCATCACCCTTCAGCACTCTACACTTCACGCACGCAACCCTATTCAAGATAATCATGTGGCCGGTGCCCGCCTTCTTGACATGAGCCTTGGCGTCCGCACTGCGATTTATTCGACCGCACACACACATTTTGATATGGTATTTGCGATTTTTATCGTTTGCCATGCCTGATTTATCGTTAGCTGTAAGATAATGAAATTTGTATAAGTTTGGAATCATGTAGTACAGTCATATTCCTAAAGAGTGTAGTGAGTGGCACTCGATCCCGTCGACAGCCCGAAGGCCTTGTACTGATCACTAGGGAAGTGAGAGATCTTCCCCGATACCCGCTCTTTACAGCTGAAGACATCATTGTCACAGCCCCAAAGTGGTAACAGGAACGCCGAGTCAAAGGTAGTGATCAGTAGCTGGGATCTAACCCTCAAAGCTGCCTTAGACTTAGTTAAATTTCAAATCTGATAGCAGATTTGAACTCAGGATACTTGAAAACCTTAGTCTATATGTTAAAACTTTGAAAAAAAATGAAAATTAAGAATTTTTAAAAAATTCCGCATTTTACTACTCATACTACTTTTAAAAAATTTTATCAGTAGTAAAGACACTATCAAACTCTATCATACAAACTTTGAAGTAAGAAGATAGCTTGCCTACTTCAAAAGATAGAGTCCTTTGAAACACCCGATATCGGGAGCTCAGAGCGACGACCGTCGCTTACCTCGTCTTTCGATGAAGTGATCAGACTTACGTTGTCGGGGGTTTATATATGCTCGGAAGAAAACTTAAAATGGCTCTATCTCCGAAAGTATTTCATCGTAGCGACATGCGGTTTGTTGCAAACGATTCGTCTCATCATTTTCTATCATATGACACCTGAACCATTCTTATATGACCACGGGAAGTTGGTCCGTCAGCACATGTCCATGTAACATGCCACAAGTGAAAAAATTCCTAAGTGTGAGAGCTCCAGTGTGGTGAAAATTTTGAAAATTTTAAAACTTCCGAATTTCGACCTGGGACCTTTACCAAAACATTTTTCATCAAATTTCACTGACCCCCTCCCCCCTCGTTCAGAGAAATTTGATGAAAAATGTTTTGGTGAAGGTCCCAGGTCGAAATTCCACACTTTGGAAAATTTTCAAAATTTTACCATACAAAGCCACTCTGACACTTAGGATTTTTTCAGGTGAGCGAGCTCCGACCTAAAATCTTGTAACCGCTCTAACTTTTGAACGAAGACAGATATGAACAAGCCGTTTCTTTCACTGAATTTGTCTCACTCTTAGCTTTCAAACGAGCTATGGCACGACAAAATCCGTCCACTAGAAGCCAAGATCGAAGCTAGCTGTCCAGAGGGGGGGTGAGGTCAGTGAAATTTGATGAAAAATGTTTTGGTGACGGTCCCAGGTCGAAATTCCACACTTTGGAAAATTTTCAAAATTTTACCCATACAAAGCCACTCTGACACTTAGGATTTTTCAGGTGAGCGAGCTCCGACCTAAAATCTTGTAACCGCTCTAACTTTTGAACGAAGACAGATATGAACAAGCCGTTTCTTTCACTGAATTTGTCTCACTCTTAGCTTTCAAACGAGCTATGACACGACAAAATCCGTCCACTAGAAGCCAAGATCGAAGCTAGCTGTCCAGAGGGGGGGAGGTCAGTGAAATTTGATGAAAAATGTTTTGGTGACGGTCCCAGGTCGAAATTCCACACTTTGGAAAATTTTCAAAATTTTACCCATACAAAGCCACTCTGACACTTAGGATTTTTCAGGTGAGCGAGCTCCGACCTAAAATCTTGTAACCGCTCTAACTTTTGAACGAAGACAGATATGAACAAGCCGTTTCTTTCACTGAATTTGTCTCACTCTTAGCTTTCAAACGAGCTATTGCACGACAAAATCCGTCCACTAGAAGCCAAGATCGAAGCTAGCTGTCCAGAGGGGGGGAGGTCAGTGAAATTTGATGAAAAATGTTTTGGTGACGGTCCCAGGTCGAAATTCCACACTTTGGAAAATTTTCAAAATTTTACCCATACAAAGCCACTCTGACACTTAGGATTTTTCAGGTGAGCGAGCTCCGACCTAAAATCTTGTAACCGCTCTAACTTTTGAACGGCTGGTCCGATTGACTCGCAACAAAAAATGTCGTCGAGCAGTTTTTTCTCCTCTTTCAAACGAGTAGCCTTAAGACAAAATCCGTTCACTAGAACCAAAGTTAGAAGAGGGGGGGGGGAGGTCAGTGAAATTTGATGAAAAATGTTTTGGTGACGGTCCCAGGTCGAAATTCCACACTTTGGAAAATTTTCAAAATTTTACCCATACAAAGCCACTCTGACACTTAGGATTTTTCAGGTGATTGAGCTCCGACCTAAAATCTTGTAACCGCTCTAACTTTTGAACGGCTGGTCCGATTGACTCGCAACAAAAAATGTCGTCGAGCAGTTTTTTCTCCTCTTTCAAACGAGTAGCCTTAAGACAAAATCCGTTCACTAGAACCAAAGTTAGAAGATTGCTGTCCAGAGGGGGGGGTCAGTGAAATTTGATGAAAAATGTTTTGGTGAAGGTCCCAGGTCGAAATTCCACACTTTGGAAAATTTTCAAAATTTTACCCATACAAAGCCACTCTGACACTTAGGATTTTTCAGGTGAGCGAGCTCCGACCTAAAATCTTGTAACCGCTCTAACTTTTGAACGAAGACAGATATGAACAAGCCGTTTCTTTCACTGAATTTGTCTCACTCTTAGCTTTCAAACGAGCTATTGCACGACAAAATCCGTCCACTAGAAGCCAAGATCGAAGCGAGCTGTCCAGAGGGGGGGAGGTCAGTGAAATTTGATGAAAAATGTTTTGGTGAAGGTCCCAGGTCGAAATTCCACACTTTGGAAAATTTTCAAAATTTTACCCATACAAAGCCACTCTGACACTTAGGATTTTTTCAGGTGAGCGAGCTCCGACCTAAAATCTTGTAACCGCTCTAACTTTTGAACGAAGACAGATATGAACAAGCCGTTTCTTTCACTGAATTTGTCTCACTCTTAGCTTTCAAACGAGCTATGACACGACAAAATCCGTCCACTAGAAGCCAAGATCGAAGCGAGCTGTCCAGAGGGGGGGAGGTCAGTGAAATTTGATGAAAAATGTTTTGGTGAAGGTCCCAGGTCGAAATTCCACACTTTGGAAAATTTTCAAAATTTTACCCATACAAAGCCACTCTGACACTTAGGATTTTTTCAGGTGAGCGAGCTCCGACCTAAAATCTTGTAAAAGCTATAACTTCTGAACGGCTGGTCCGAATGACTCGCAACAAAAAACGTCGTCGAGCAGTTTTTTCTCCTCTTTCAAACGAGTAGCCTTAAGACAAAATCCGTAAACTAGAACCAAAGTTAGAAGAGGGGGGGAGGTCAGTGAAATTTGATAAAAAATGTTTTGGTGACGGTCCCAGGTCGAAATTCCACACTTTGGAAAATTTTCAAAATTTTACCCATACAAAGCCACTCTGACACTTAGGATTTTTTCAGGTGAGCGAGCTCCGACCTAAAATCTTGTAACAGCTCTAACTTTTGAACGGCTGGTCCGATTGACTCGCAACAAAAAATGTCGTCGAGCAGTTTTTTCTCCTCTTTCAAACGAGTAGCCTTAAGACAAAATCCGTTCACTAGAACCAAAGTTAGAAGATTGCTGTCGGGGGGGGGGTCAGTGAAATTTGATGAAAAATGTTTTGGTGACGGTCCCAGGTCGAAATTCCACACTTTGGAAAATTTTCAAAATTTTACCCATACAAAGCCACTCTGACACTTAGGATTTTTCAGGTGATTGAGCTCCGACCTAAAATCTTGTAACCGCTCTAACTTTTGAACGAAGACAGATATGAACAAGCCGTTTCTTTCACTGAATTTGTCTCACTCTTAGCTTTCAAACGAGCTATGACACGACAAAATCCGTCCACTAGAAGCCAAGATCGAAGCTAGCTGTCCAGAGGGGGGGAGGTCAGTGAAATTTGATGAAAAATGTTTTGGTGACGGTCCCAGGTCGAAATTCCACACTTTGGAAAATTTTCAAAATTTTACCCATACAAAGCCACTCTGACACTTAGGATTTTTTCAGGTGAGCGAGCTCCGACCTAAAATCTTGTAACCGCTCTAACTTTTGAACGAAGACAGATATGAACAAGCCGTTTCTTTCACTGAATTTGTCTCACTCTTAGCTTTCAAACGAGCTATGACACGACAAAATCCGTCCACTAGAAGCCAAGATCGAAGCTAGCTGTCCAGAGGGGGGGAGGTCAGTGAAATTTGATGAAAAATGTTTTGGTGACGGTCCCAGGTCGAAATTCCACACTTTGGAAAATTTTCAAAATTTTACCCATACAAAGCCACTCTGACACTTAGGATTTTTTCAGGTGAGCGAGCTCCGACCTAAAATCTTGTAACCGCTCTAACTTTTGAACGGCTGGTCCGATTGACTCGCAACAAAAAATGTCGTCGAGCAGTTTTTTCTCCTCTTTCAAACGAGTAGCCTTAAGACAAAATCCGTTCACTAGAACCAAAATTAGAAGAGGGGGGGTCAGTGAAATTTGATGAAAAATGTTTTGGTGACGGTCCCAGGTCGAAATTCCACACTTTGGAAAATTTTCAAAATTTTACCCATACAAAGCCACTCTGACACTTAGGATTTTTCAGGTGATTGAGCTCCGACCTAAAATCTTGTAACCGCTCTAACTTTTGAACGGCTGGTCCGATTGACTCGCAACAAAAAATGTCATGGAGCAGTTTTTTCTCCTCTTTCAAACGAGTAGCCTTAAGACAAAATCCGTTCACTAGAACCAAAGTTAGAAGAGGGGGGGTCAGTGAAATTTGATGAAAAATGTTTTGGTGACGGTCCCAGGTCGAAATTCCACACTTTGGAAAATTTTCAAAATTTTACCCATACAAAGCCACTCTGACACTTAGGATTTTTCAGGTGAGCTACGACAGTCCACCCCTCCCAACCTGGCCGGCACACCACGCCAACCTGGCCGGCACACCACGCCAACCTACACATCATCGCGCGCGCTATACGACAGTCGGCCAGAGGGGGGGGGACGTCAGACCCGAAGCACCACGGCGGCCGACCACGACACTCTGCCGGTCCAGAGGGGGGGGACGTCAGCGACGGCGGCCATCTTGCGCGGTCCAGAAGTGGAGTTTTACTTACTACTCAGGTTCCCGCGGAATGTAAACATATTTCGATGATAAACTTTTGAGAAAGCAGCTATTTAAGGAATTTTCACCATAATCACTTAGAATTTTCAACAGAATGACATCGAACTTCCACTTCCGTGTTAACACATCTCGGTCTCATTGCTATATAATGCATTGTATTGATGACTGCATGGTCCCTCCTTTTGATGTGGCTGTGACACGAAGCGCCGTGGTTTTTACCTTACTCAAGTTTTTTGTATATAGCTTCACAAAAGTAAATAAAAAGAAGGAGTAACTCGCTTGTTTTTAACACAATGCCAGGAAAATGATACCTGTCATCGTCTCACTCATCGGGCATCGTTATCATCTGCAGCTGTCATAAGTTAATTAGACATTGACATAACAAATGACCATTCTTATGATGATTAAGTAAGGAGAAATTTAGCGCAATGAGTGATTTCTCGTGGCGGAAATGCGTTGTCGATTTGGCACAAAGGCATCGCTAGATGCAAAAGCAAAAGTCCCCTTCGCATACATAACGTAGGTCTATTCATGTGATATAGTATTTCATCAACTGGTAATGTGTTTTTCATTGAATGCAGGGCGGATCATGACCTGCGGGGGCCCTGAGGCCAAATTGTCTTTCTGGCCCCCTATATCATTATCACACAAAGCTAATTTCCAACCAATTGTCTATATTCTGTGATACATAAATGTGCACACGTACTTGAATAATCCGGTATGCCATGTCATTCAGTGTGTGAAAACTTCATCGTGTGCAAATGCATTTTTCGCCAATATTTTTCAATGATTTCTTGATATATCGCTTACGTCAATTCAAACATTTCTATGTTGGAGGATTTTGCAAATTACCGCCAGAAATTTTACCGCTTAATGATGTCTTCCTTCAAATTTAATTTTGTTAACCCCCTATCCTAATTAATCTTAAAAATCAGCACTCACACTGATGAAATTTTTAATCTTTTTTCACTTAATCTTAGTGAAAATTTTTCTAATTGGTGAAAAAGCATGTAGCTGACCTACGTAAAATATTGCTCAATATTGCTCAACATAGAGATCTAATTGAAGCCTGGGATCCAGAGCCCGTATGCTAGAATAATTAAGGATTTTTACCTTAGAATTCGGGTTAGGTGGCGCTCCCTAAGTTCACTTGATTGGCAGGTCAACGGACTTCGACAGATGTGTTTACTTTCGCAAGCTGACAACGAACTGTCTCACAAACTGCAGTCGGCGATTGATTGACGGTGAAAAACAATTTGAAACAAAATTATCAATTTTCGACAAAATGACATTGTAGCTGTATTCGTTTTCTTGTTATACGATGCAGACAGCGCTTCGTTTATCAAAATCGACTCAGTAATAATTCCGAAGTATGTGGAATAATCGATTCTTCCTGAAAGTGCACGAGTCTTGATTTCAACTAATGAACACAAAAGTCAAACAAAATTTACGATACTACATCAAATTTAACAAAATAGATTTATAGGAAATGTTTTACCAATATTCATTATCTATCAGTGTTGATAATGTAGGCCTACTGATAGATTTCAAAAGCCAATCAGAATCGAACACAAATGAAATATTGTAAATTCGACCATATCATATTATCAAATAAATTGGGATGATGAATGATAGTGTAATGGGCCTAATGAATGTACCGGTAATAGGAAGTATCCGACCTTCTAATCGTTTCCAACTAAGGTCTTTGATTTCTCTATCACAAAGTTCCACTGCTTATCATTATCTAAGAATCGATCGACTTGAATATATTTCCAAAGATTGAGCTTATACGCCATATTAATAAGCATTTTCATAAAC
This sequence comes from Prostheceraeus crozeri, assembly GCA_907163375.1. NCBI lineage: Eukaryota > Metazoa > Platyhelminthes > Polycladida > Euryleptidae > Prostheceraeus > Prostheceraeus crozeri. Next base: position 181,631 of record CAJQUW010002609.1, on the reverse strand, counting down.
ATATATTTTTTCGGCTATCATGTCATTTGAATCGTGTACGAATAGCCTATACATACATATTCGTACTTGATGTTCAAGATTAATCTAAGATAAAAATAATTGTCAAAATATCTTTAAATAGGAAGACTGAAATAATAAAGACTAAGCTTATTACACGTAATTAAAAGGATGAATCGTGTTACAAGACCAGGAAATGAATATATCTTATGCTTAGATCTATCAGCTCCTATGCTTTGGACTGTATTTTATGTGAAAGTTATTCTATTCTCACACAAGCAAGTTCGCCTCCAATTTATATCCTACGTGTTCATGCAACATTAATCCTTCAACAGTATGGCTCATAACTGTTCAAATAAATAAATAATAATTGATTAATTAAATAACTGTTCAAAATTTGTTAGATTAATGATTAACTTAGGCAAATCCTAAGCGGGTGTTCTAAGATACGGCTCCAGGATTCCATTATCCTCGATTCATTGTGCTTTTGTCATTCGAATCCTTTTCCTGATTATCCAACTCTTCGAAGTGTTTTTTAAACTTTGTTTACAATAATTTGAGACGCGCGTTTTAAATGTTCCAAAAAACACGAAGGTGGAATCCATTTGAACTTTTATTAATGTTTTGTACAATTCGCGAACTTCCAAATACAAGATGGATGTCTATCGTTATCATCACATATGTATATAATCATCATGATAAAACTTTCTTCATTTGTCATTTTTCTGGTGGTGTCTTCCAGCAGCCAGTGTTTCATTTCGTACCTGCAGGACAAAAGTTGAGAAATTCTAGTAAAAGTGTCAGCAAGACTGTGGTGACATTATGTCATCTAGCAAATCATAGCAGGCATAGCAGCTAAAAGACTTTACATGGTTGCGATTTATTGCCATACCGGTTTCAAATACCGTGGTATCCATCATCAGTGGCGATGATACAACAAACGGACAGGGTTAGGCCTATATACAATTTTGGACTCTGTGATGGTGGCACTGATCATGGATACCACGGTATTTGAAACCGGTATGGCAATAAATCGCAACCATGCAAAATCTTTACAGCTTCTATCTTGTAATAAAAGACTTTAATCGTTATGAAGTTTGTAGGTGAGATTTCGGCCAAGTCGACTGATTTTGCACCATTTATTACATTACAGGCCCTATCAATTGTGCGCATTATGCATCTAAAGATAAGAAATGGAATTGCTAATAGTCAAATATTAAGACTTAATTATCAGAGGGTTCATGGCCTCTTAGCATAACCATCTGTAATAGGGAAGATGGAAAGCGTAATAATATGTCAGAATAGAAAAATGTAAGTCTCCACTGGCACTAATTGTAATTTTAGGCATTACGAGCTGGTTACCTATAACGTGCGCAGTAAAGTGACAAAGAAATGAAAATCAAATTAACTATATACCTGTATAACCTTGGCATTATTTTTCATCTAACTTGAATGCGAGCACAGGGAGAACCGTTTCATCATAGTGTTGTGTCTGTTAAAAGTAGTATAAGCTATTACATTAGTATATTACATTCACGAAAAAAATGAATTTCATATAATGTATGTAGGCCTAATGTGTGTGTGTGTCATTCCGCAATACTTTGGGAATATGTTTATACATTTTTGGGGATTGACCATTGTTCAGGAACAACGTGAGGTCTGTTTATGAAATCCATACCTACTCATCCTGTTCTGACAGCCTATATATGTAATATTTAACTTCACAAGTTGAAATATGAATAAATCAATGTTTAACAGCTGATGATCATTTGATAATAGGTGTTGCCAGCCTGATTACAATACTACACAGGTTAATTGAAGTTGAAAATTTGAAGACGCCGTCAATCTTGAATTTTCTCGTAAACTGGAGATAGAAAGATTTTTGATTTATCGCGCTTCAGACATGAAGCTATGAAGCAAAAGAGGTTTTGTTCAAGATCTTTATGTACGACCACTGCTATTAATGCGTCATTATAAGTAAGAGTACATACCTCGACCAGTATTTCGCTTCGTCGATTTGAATCTGAAATAATAATGTTAAGACTATAATATGCTGACTGCTTAAAATTAATTGAAAATTTCATATTCTTATTAATTGATATGAACCACAAAACCCTATGCAATATAAGAGGCCATCGCGGGACTGCAATCTCCTCAGGAAACTGAATCTTTTCATAACAATATTTTCACGGTATACAGATGATCCCATTGCAAAAGGAAGGACAAATGTGCAGCGATGAGTCATCGCTGCTGAGTGCTGAGTCATCATGCTGACTCAGCCCCCCTGGAAGGAAGTGGCCAAGGATGTGCTATGGAAGGGATCGGAACGAGAGGAGGAAAACGTTCCCTCCCCCCCCTTCTGTCAGACTTCCAACTTGGGTGGGAGTGATCGTAGAGAGTCGTGCAATATGTGAAAGCTAAGAGTGAGACAAACTCAGTGGAAAGTGTCCACGTGTTCCTTGCTTTAGAGTGGAGAGTGACTTGAAAATGTCAGAAATCTCCGAAAAAACGGTAGAGTTAGAAAGTGGATGTTTTGGAATGAAAAAGGTCGTATTTCGGGGTGAAGGAATGTCTGGATGGACAAACGGAGGGCAGATTCGGACTCTACGTACAATGTTACATGAGTAGGGTGATTTTCAAGTCAATCGAAGAGAAAAGTGCTAACCTTCACTATGGGGCTCCGATACTTAGGATTTTTCGTGAAAAAAATTAAAAATGTCAGAATGGAGCTCCGAGACCCCTCCCATCGTGTTTCTCGTCAAAAGTTGGGTCGGTGATGTGTCGATGAAAAAACACCCCCGTCGAGTCGAACTTTGTAAAAAGTGATGTTTTGACCAAAGTTGCTCAGAAACATGTGAAACAAACTTATCAAGGTTTGGTGTTGAAATTGGTACAAAAATTTTTTTCGAAATTTTCTTCACTATGGGTCTCCGACACATAGGATTTTTCGTGAAAAAAAATTCAAAATGTCAGAATAGCTCCGAGACCCCTCCCATCGTGTTTCTCGTCAAAAGTTGGGTAGGTGATGTGTCGATGAAAAAACACCCCCCCTCATGTCAGACTTCCAACTTGGGTGGGAGTGATTGTAGAAGAAGCACGAACAATATCACGACTTTTTCATGAAGACTTTCATTGTTATACAGATCATGAACTTCCACCAGACGAAATGACTTACTTAATCTTACTAAGGAAATCTTACAAGTTCTGACCAGAAAGTACCAGTCGTGCTAAGTCTTATTTGCAAATCTGATCAGATCTGATAAGATCTTATTTGTGATTTTTAGAAATCTTTTGAGTTGAAAAAGTCTTATATTTTGCGTTTTGTCTACAATATTCAGTGCACTGATGTTCCAGCAAGATCATTTAACAACTGCAACCACTGATATCGTTTGATCTTCGCACTGAAATCAGTTCACTTGTTTTAATTTCAATTATCAGCTGGTAAGATCTGAAAAGATCTTATTTTGCAAAATATAGCCTAAGACAGCTGGTCAGGAAATGTAAGATCTTAAATAAAATAAGTTCTACTCAGACTTTGCAAGAATCTGATCAGACTTAATAAGACTTAGCAAGTCATTTCGTCTAGTGTCCTTTGATAATCACCTTGATTTCCGCTTACTTAGGATGCTTATTAGTAATTATATTCATTTCTTTTGATATCCAACTTGTTTCATACTACTTATATAGGAGAGTCATCTCGGTATTATAGAACATAGAGTAGGGATATATAGGTAGAGTGTCGACTCAAAGAAAGTATTTTCATATCTAAACATTCTGTTTTTTACGAAGATTACGTTGCCGTGATCCAAAAAATTATTTGAGCAATTTTGAAAAAGGTCAAAATTTGCCATACTGAGATGACTCTCCTAAATAAGTAGTATGAATCTTTGAGTATGAAACAAGTTGGATATCAAAAAGAATGAATATCTGCTAATAAGCATATACTAACAAATCTGAAATCAAGCTGATTATCAAGGGAATTTCATGATCTGTATTATAAAGAAAGTCCATGAAAAAGTCACGATATTATTCGTGTCTCTTGGCTGAAATTTCAACTTATTAGTTCAATTTTCACCGGCATGATTTTATGATTCACTAAATTCATGTTTCACTTCTTGAATCTGAATGGTGATGTGGACCCACTTACATCTTTCAAAGTCAATTGAAATCATTGTCTTTGATTCTGTTATTTTGCTGTACCAGTGGCAGGTTGCTTTTTATATGATCACGCTTAAGAAGATTCTCTTGAGGTTCAGTATGAAAGCAATAGCACAAAGATAATATATCTTTGCAATCTTGTATCTTGCTCTCTTTGCAATAGCAGGTCAGTTGCTAATTTAACAAACACTACCTCTCCAAGGCAGTCATGACACGCGGACGATCTGTAAAATAATATCATTTCCTTCTGCTTTATGCTATCATGATCAGTCAATTCCGTTGTAATTTCTTCAAAACTGCACAAATGTGCGTATCTCACATTTTGAAACAATTCCGACTGTATCTCCCTTGAGTTCATCTAATAAAATCGAAAGTGCATACTTTGGTGCATACACATTGGGGATTTAATAAATGCTGAGTTACCACACCTATGACTTACATGTACTTTAATGTAAATCAACTTAGAAATGAAAAGAGAGCATCTATTGTAAATTAAAAATCGAACATTGATATGAGATGCATCAAGGAAAAAAATGAAGACATACAATTTGATAGCATCGCAATAAAGAAATTAAAAGAAGAAATTGTTAACTATTAAGTCAAGTAGCCTATAGAACTAGGGGTCAACCATAGACATCGAACATCGCCTTAATGATTAATGTTCGATGTCTATGGGGTCAACAGTAGAATGACTAACTTGGAAGGGCCATGGAACATAAAAGTTGAGAACCACTGGTCTTGGCAATGTTAATTGTTGTGAAGGTTTTGAACTTGAAGGTAGCCACGAAAGAGTATTTCAATCGATTACATGCAGTCAATCGAAAAGTGATTCACCAACTTTAAGTGACAGAATTATCAAAATTTGTTTTTCTGTAACAAAAGATAATACTCTGAGCACCTCAAATGGTTTTGTATTCCTGAAAAGCACGAGATTTATGACAGTAGTGTTAGCAACCTGTCGGGCAACATTGAAACTAGACCACAGATCAAACTACACAATGCAAAAAGAGACATTGGAGCGTGGTCTACCCGAATCTTTTTCATTATACCTAGCAGTCTCATTTTGTGTGGTCTGGTTTTCTGATCTGTCATCTTGTTTTTCTGTTTTCTCAACATATCATGTGGTTGGGAACTTCACAAGAATTGTAGTCAACACATGAATGTTGAGATCGCATTATCTAAATCTAGTGATTGAAAAACTCTAATGAGAGCTTCATTTAAGATTTCAAAAACCGTTTCTTCAATGTACTGTGAAACCAGTACAGCGACTTTGCGACTAAATTTCCTGAATAATTAATTGAAATTTGTATATATTCACATTGCAAGTATTTCCTTTTTTACATTCTAAAATTGCGTTAGTGTTGTCAAAAGTTTCTTCCAAAGCCATACCGTGTCGCTGACATGTTCGTATTTGTGAGGAGTAGTCTTCTTTGCTTGTCTGCCAATGTGCTATCCATGTTTGACTCTAGAGGAGCAGTGCAATTTAAATGAATTTTTGCTGCTGGGTCTGTTGATGTTTTCGGGCACTTGCACATACTATTCGCTTCAAATTCGTGAATGCAAATGAACAAGGGGAAAAGTTGCAATTCGTCTCCATTCTTTAGCCAGTCCTTGTCAAGAGGTTGATCTTGTCAAGTTTACGTCAGGCAGGTCATCCGAAAGAAATTGGTTAAGAATGTCAAAGTGTCTAATCGGTTACATGAATTGGCGGCCAACCGTTGATAAAAGTTGCTTGCTTACTGATGTGACATTTTGTCGATCTTAGTAACTTTTCATTGTGCTATGCATTATGGATTCACAAGATCAAAGTTACATGCACGCATGTACATGAGTGTATTGATTTTCTTATGTAGCATGTTATTCACGATTCCATCAGAAAAGTAGTATAGGCTATAGGTAGAATTCGCCATATAGTAGTAAGCTTTGCCATTTCTATTTTGATTTCCAAAGCAATTACAGAATTTTTGCGATATGAATTTTTTGCCTACAACTTCCATTCGGTCTGAATTCCCTACAGCATATACAGTGTGTAGAAGACTTAAATACCGTATTTCCTCTTGTAAACGCCGCGGAGTTTATCTACAATCACCTGCTTTTATGTGCGGGGTTTACTGGAGGGTGGCGTTTTTTTTAAAATGTGCAATTATCCACATCGCATTTTTCCAAATTAAATAGCAATAATAATTACAGGCATATAACCTTCACGGAAGATCATCAGTAAAACAAATGCTGAAAACACATCTCACAGGTAACTTGCTGCATTACCGATTTATTTATTGTCCACTGGTCGAGGCGGTATCGATGCTGATTGAACATATCTTGGGACTAGTTTCTTGGAATTACCGACATGTATATTAGCGGCTTCCCTCCTATGGTCATGTTGAAGGCTGGGCTCACACACAAAGTTTGAGCGTGATGAACTATGATATGACTCGGTGCTCGACAGTACGGTGGAGCAATAGCCAGACTCTGACCTCCACAATTAGGTAACAACCTCTGCGGTAGGCTATACTTCTTTCAGGAAAGGTTGAGTGTGATGATTTATTATGTGACTCATTCTGTCATAATGGATATGCATATATATACCACTACGCAATAATATTATGCATTGCAGTGTCGTTTGACAACTAAGTCTGCTTTTTAGATCAATAGATGATATGCACTGCAACTACACCTGTATGTCAATATTTTTCATCTTTGTTTTTTAAAGGTGCGGCGTTTAGTAGAGGAATCACGGTATGTCTAAATTCGTCAGGTCATGCAAGTAAAGGACTACAAAAGATTTGAATGTAGAATAGCCCGGGCTTGGAAGTGGAAAATCATTACTTCCAATCATTCGAAATCATTCAAATTCGGATTTAAGTTAAAAATTTTCTGGACCCGGGCTTGCCGTCACGAGACATCTGAGCAACATGCAGCACGTATTACAGTTGCTAGCTCTTATGTATCGACCGACACCTTCGACCTCTTCAAGTGAGAGTTTTGATATAACGTTGCATTCAAGTCGTGTAGAGCGAGACGAAGCCATGAAACAAAAAACAATAGAGCAATCTTTGACTAGCCGAAAATTTTCGAATGGAATGGAATCTATAATCTTGAATCTGAAGGATTTGCTGGTCGCAGTGAATGATGCACAGTGATCTTACGCACGCCCGAATGCCCTAACGTTTTCTTCAGATAAGCGCCCCAATGCCTGAACTCATTAGTCAGAAAAATCCCCGAAAATAGTCACAGATATAGTGAATCTCTTGACTGACTTCTTCGGGTACTTCGATCGCAAAATTAATTTTTTGATAATTTCCCATCTTTTTATGCATTAAATTAATAGCACTCTTCTTACTTACTTACTGAATCGACATTTCATACATATAATTGCAGCGAGATTTTATGACCGGATGCCCTTCCTGCCGTCAAGCCTTTCTGTCTAGGTGGGGCCCATAGTCTCATGAACTTAAGAGTTCTAACCCACTGAGACGGTGGGAAAGTGTGGGGGGGGGTGCCTAAAGCTTTGATGGCATTTACTCCATCAGGGTTCCACTACCCTCCCCAGTCCCCAGATGCTGGGTTTAACCAGGTTATTTACAGCCGCCCAGCACTCGGCTGCGGTTGAATCAGTTACTACCGGCGGAAATGAAGATGGTAGTATCCAGAGGGCATGACCTACAAGCGCCACCAAGTAGGTTCTCCAAGAGGGGGTCGAAACCTGGACCTGATGGACCCGTGGACTTTTCAACCAAGCCCCCCAACTCTTCGTACATGGTTGTGTAGATTCACAACCTGTGTTGTCGTGTTTTTTTGCTGAAATAATCAAAGTGATAGTTTATCGCGATAATGAGATTATATCGATTTTCACACAATGTGGTTGCTGTTTGTTGTGAAGTTTGGTGTTTTTAAGACAGACATAAAGCGCTAATAAATTTGACTCACATCTCCAGCCGTTTCCTCATACTTTCCTCATGCGATGGTATGAATCTCCTCTGGAAAAACAGCGGGCAGCAGCCAAAGCGAGGTTGAAGGAGGATGAAAATTGTGGACGAGAACGAGAATTCTTAAAACAACTCCAAGAAAACCAGTTGAAGGATGAAAGGCGTAAAAGTCTTGATGAAGCGGATAAATCTCTTTGAAAAGGAGGAGGAAGCTGCCGTGAAGCGAAAGCAGGCGGAAAAATGATCCTAGTCACTCAAAAGATATTACAAGATGCATCGTCAATGTAATAGTTTTGTGCTGAGGAAAATGAACATGTGCAAAAGGCGAAAAATAATTTTGTTGGTGACTGTCTGCGTGCAAAAGTAAAACAGTTGCTTAAACAATCACGTGCCAACATCCATAGAAGAAGTGTTGCTGCTCTTAGTCCTGAAAGAAGAAAAAAGGAAGAGCCATAATTCAACTGGATCTATTCAGGAAATATAAATACTGTTTCAAAAGGTTAATTTCTTGTCAAGGAGCGATAGAGTACATGCCATAATTATGCCATAATTTTCATGTGACTCCTACGTTTGCCGCAGTTGATGTAACCAAACAAACAAATGGGAAACAATCATCTGATGATTTCAAAGAGAATGTTTTGAAGGTGGGATTAAAGAACAAGCGAAATAGGATGATTCAACTGCAAGACGAACATAACAACATCTTCATAGAACTAAAGCCAACTTTTTCTGAATACAGGTTTGCTTGCTTTCTACAAATTGAGTTGATCTGGACAGCATTTGCAGAATGATATTGCCAAGAAGCATACGATCAAATTGGAAAAATTGATTTCCTCCAAAATGGATTATGACAATCACATCACAAATTTGACATCTGTAGATTTGTTTTTCTCCAAAAGTTGGTGCTGTGTCGAGGACTGAGCTTTTCCCTGCCTCAAAATATTTCACCCATTGAAATAAAAAATTGAAAAATTTGAAAATACTACAGAAGTATAGAAGCAAAAGTACCAGAAGACAAATGTGATTTCACAAAGGCATCACTGAAATCTACAATGGAAAATTGTATCTCATACACCTCCAAGTGCTCCCAAACTTCTTGTCCAAGAAGCTAAACAATTGAAATCATTGAAAACATCATTATAACGAAATCAGACAAAGGAAATGGTGTAGTATTGATGGATAACGATCACTATCAAGACCTTCTTAATGCTGCTTCGATAAGTGACCGACTCTTGCCCATCCAAACGAGGTAGACCTCCAAATGTCTCCATCCTCTGTTGCAATAAGAGAAAGAAGTATCGAGAATTCTCCATGATGTTCTGCCAAAAAATCTAGCTGCTGAACTTTTGCCATCTGGCTCACGTCTGGCTCACCTATATGAACTGCCTAAACTCTCCAAGAGCCCTTCTTCAATGAGACCAATTTTATCAGCTTGCAGTACATACTATTTAGCTTTGGCAAAATGGTTAGAAGAAAGTCTCACACCCCTGTCGATAAATGAAACCACTATCAAATGTACATTTGAATTTGTGTCTGAATTGAAGTCTCTAAAAGTTGCTGACGATGACATGATGGTTTCTTATGATGTAGCATCTCTCTTAACCAACATACCGTTAGATGAAACTATAAAGAGAATAACAGAACAGCATTTCAAAACAATTTTTTCAATCAAATCACAAACTTGAGTATGAACATTTGGAAACTCTACTGAGGCTCGCTACGAAAAATCAACTGTATATTTTAAATGGGAGCAATTTGATGGTGTAGCTATGGGAAGCCCGCTCGGTCCTCTATTTGCCAACGTATTCATGACTGAAATAGAAAAGAATTCCTGAGTTAGAGAAGAATTTCTCAGAATCCTTAAGAAAACACATGTTTCATTGAAGTTTACCATGGAATTATCTAAAAATAACTCCATTCCATTTCTCGGAGTTTTGGTTCATAAAATTGATGACCATTTCGCGACAGATGTTTGCCGAAAACCGACTAATACAGGCCTTCTGCATTATCACAGCCACGTAGACAGCAGGTACAAGAGTGCGCTTCTGAAAACCATGATAGCACGTGCTCATCGCTTGACATCAAGTTGGTCTGACTTAAAGAACGAATGTGAAAGAATCAAAAACATTTTCATCAAATTACAACATCCCATCCGTTCAATCAAATATTTATTAGACAAAGTGCAGACGACCGATGAAAGTAAGACTGAAAAAGAAAAGCCAGATTCAATGCTAATTTTACCTTACAAAGATGAGCGTTCTACTACTTTTGTACGACGACAACCTCATAACATCAATGTGAAAGTTGGTCTTCTAATGAAACCAATATTCACCTGTCGCAAGATCTCATCGATGATTTCAAGCCCAGTAGAGAAGCCCCTCTTTGTGAACAGTAGCAACGTGATCTATCAATATAAATGTGTCTCGTGCGATGTGAGCTATGTGCAGGGCTTCCACTCTTCCAGTTTTAACCGGATTTCCGGTTTTTTTAGAATAGACTAATTAGTGAGAAAATGTTCTGCCGAGGAACAAGTAATTTGAATTTTGAACTGTTTTAGATTATGAAGGGGCCCTTTTTGAGACTGCGAAGGGGCCGTTATCGTGAGGGCGCCATTTTGAGACTGCGAAGGGGCCCCTTTAAGATCGTGAGGGGCCCTTTTGAGACTGCGAACGGCAACTGTTTTAGTCTTTGAAGTGCTCATTTTTGATAGGCCTATGAATAGACCTCTTGAGATTGTAAAGGGCCCATGGGGTTGAGACCGGTACCCTTAAAGATAAGAGCATGTGGGCCCTTTTTAGACTATGTAGGGCTCTTTAAAATTGTGAACTGGGCTATGCAGATTGTTAAGGGACCTTAAAGACCCTGCAATTTTTAAGTGTGATCAAATTCAAAGCAGATGCTTTCTAAAAATCCGCTTGACTCTTGAGCAGAAGGAAGTCAGTGATCTTTTCGTTAAAATCCTAAGAAACTGGAAGAAACGCAAGTAATCAAGGTTTTGAAATAAATGAATTTTGGTGAAAATGCTTGACGAAAAAGTTGTAATACGCAAAAACGCTCGGAAAGACGTTGAGCGTGTCCCCATTCCATCAGTCAAGCAGTACTGGAAGTAAATGATGATTTGGCTTGAGCGCTGTGGCCATCTGACAGTCAACCCAGCGAAGATGACTGGTGAAGATGTTTGGCAGCTCTGAGATGACCAGACAGAACACAACATATGAAGAGAAAGTTGTCAAGGTTTCGGGTTGGGGAGACGACCAAAGCTGCGACATTAGAAAACCCGATTGTTGTTTCAACAACTCTTCGTTCGTTGGTACCTTCTGGATTGACGCAAAACAGATGTCCCCCACCACACACTCATCCCACTTTTTCTTATATGTTCTTCTGGAAGGGAGACGAAGAGTTTTGGAGGAGAAGACTACTTTCATATATTTCGGTTCGATTAAGGTAGGCAATGGGTTATTCGATTCATCAATGAAAGAGATAAAGAAGAGACCGAAACGCTTTCAGTGGGGGAATTTCGCAGGACACATCTTGCAAGAAGCGGGACCTGCAAGAGCGACCATCAAGCAAATGGACGGCAAGGACGAAGTCAATGCTAAAACGTTTAGCGCTGTTGCCCATCCATCCATCAAGCCAGCGAAGAAAATGCAATTTGGCTTGGCACAGACTCCAGTCTGACAGACAACTGACATTTGATGAACGAGGAAAAGTTTGGCCAGCTGTCCCCATGGCCTCTTGAGACATCTTCCATGACCGAAGGTTAGCCGTCCAATTAGCTGCCGTTGGGTCAAACACCTGAGCGCAGAACCAGAACAGAAGGCGCTCATCCTCTATTGCTCTTGGTCTTCTGGAAACAGACGACTATGATTTGGGGTTTAGGAGAGACTTGACTCATCATCACGGTGTCCGATGAAGTAGGCAATCGGGGTATTCGATCAATGGTGAAAGAGATAGAGAGAGCACCGAAGTCATTTCGGGGAATTTCCGCAGGATTGTTTATTAATTTGCGATATATTGTGCAAAGGAGTTAAATGATTTTCATGTGAAATGCAACAGTCAGAACTTTAAAGAATAAATATATGATATTGATTGGGCTAAAATGGACGTCTATAATTAGGAGAGACAAACGTCACGAACTTTTGGTACGCCCCTCGTACGTAATCATGGAGTCTATTATGAATGGAGTCCTGATTGCTTTGATGCTCTCCAAAACGTCTTTCAAGAAGCGTCTGCCAGAAAAACATGAAATAAAATGTACCAAAAAGTTTCGGGAACACAAGGGAGTGACGAAAGAATATTTTGTAAGATCACTTGTTGCAAAATTTCGGCAAAGACACCAACGAAAATTGAAATCTCGCAAACAACTGCAGAAGAAATAAGGATTTCTTTTCGAGTTAATTTTGCGTTTACTTATGCCATGGCGGCTCAACCTTTATCAAATAGCTGTAATCTTGTTTGAAAGCCAAAGTTGTTCTTAGATGTCATTGTTTTTTATTGTTTGAAGTAAAAGAGATGAGAGCAAGGTTTGATTTGAATCATTGCTGGAGCTACAAGTGCTGATGAAGTTTCTTCAGGCTGAACTGCAAGCGTTTTTGACTTTTTAACCGCCATCAGTGCAGTACATCAGCAACTCACTCCACAGACCATCGGTTGGTGGATGTGCTTGGAAAGCCGGCAGCTCACCTTCTTGCATGAAGTGCAAACACGAATTAGCTATTTGCATTGGTGTCTGAAAATTTCAACTTTTTGGAAACGAACTCCTACAGAATGAGATTTGAACTGCATATATTTCAATAATTGTAGGTCTGTATTTCGGATGATGATTCGTTTGCATGTGAGTTACTGATTCTTTGCAGGTATATTGCAATAATGACGGCTAAAAATCCAGAAACGTTTTTCCAGAAAGAATCCAGTATTTCCCGTAATGGATTGTATCTAACGTTGATCTCATCTCATTTCAGATTAGATAGTGTGTTAAGTTCCATGGCTTCTGTAATGTGTAATATTTGGGCACAATATGGAACTCCGATTTCTCATATTGAGAAAATGCGATAGTTTTTAGTCGTCAATTTTTTGTGAGACATTGATTCAAAATTATTTCGTTTATGTAACGTGGCGGATTCTCAGTGATCATTTCAAAGTTGCTGATACGAATACCACTATGACAATTGTTTTCTACTTGCTCACCATTTGCCCGAACGCAATCTAATTCTTCGGTCAACAGCGCAAGAGCATATCTCTACGCAATCGCTCGTCGATCTGCAGAAAACGGTGCAAAGCTTTGTTTTCCAGTTCATCCAAATGCATAGGATGACTCTGATGCACCATTTCTTAAACGTACCCAAAAGAATAAAGTCACAAGGCATTGAATCTGGTTGTATCGGAAGCCATTCCAAAGGCTCCCATGACGGTCAATCCAAGATTTAGGAAAATTGCTGTTCAAATAATTTTTACGATGGGTCTGTAGTAGTGCGCTAGCATTCCATCCTGCATGAAGATGTTTCTATCCTTCATGACATTCGGTATATTTTACATATACAGCATAGAAAGGAAGATTTTACCACACATTTTCGATTTCTCGAAAGAATAATGGCTCTCCCAAAGAAAATGGCTTGCGGAAATGCCTGCCCAAGCATCTAGACCGCGCTGACCATGGATTTTGTATGAAGATATTTTCTGTGACCAAACCGCTCTGCTGAAACAGTCTTCCAAACGTCGAACAGCTGAACAGCAATTTCCTAGTGGTTTCATCAAAATTCTTCACAATAAAGACGGGATCTTGCACCGTGTGACGTCATGGCACATAAATAGAAAATGACAAAGCTGCACGAGAATAGTGTATTATAAATTTGAATGCAAAATGTTTGAACGAAATGAAGAAGGTTGTCTTTGAAACATTTAAGTAAAATCATCCATAGGCCTACATGTAGATTATTCGATGATATGCAGTCTTTATATCGAGCTGAAATCGTCAATCGTTCAATAATTTCATGCTGATTTTGCATTGGGGCAGGTAGAGGGGTCTTTGTAGTACAATCTGTCTAACCTTCGAAAACGGTTCTCCTGAAAATAGTAGCTGTTCGAGTCATGTATTTTAGTGGACCTTGTTGAAACTGATGATTGGAGAAGCATTAGTAATAATTTTATACATTTACTTGCTAACTGTGTGGATTCAGAAGCATCTTTATTAGAACAGACCCAACTTCTGCTTGAACGCTTTCAAAACTTACCGGGTTGTGTGATATCGAATGATCGTAGGTTTCTTACTTTGAGGGGTCCCCACTACTACGTACTTCAGGAGCCCATTTCGATTTGACTGTCCGGTTTTTATTTTTGATAAGAGTGGCAGCCCCGTATGTGGGATTCACGTCGCGACACCTGTTCCAAAGAGTTGTAGAACATCGGTAATAAGTGATCACCGCCTACAATCTAACTTCAACCAAACAATTTCTATGGAGAGTTTTAGGCTCTTAAAGAAATGTAAGAAAGACGATGTAAGAATCTTTGAAATGCTATTTATTCAGAAACTTCATCCTAATCTGAATGGACAGAAGGATTTTGTGAAACCGCGGTTGCTTGATAATTAGTTTTCTTTTTCTAAGTCTATGTAGCACAATTTGTTAGATGTCTTGTTTTTAACATATAAGTTAGTTATGCAAATGTAGGATTTACTTTAGTCCCTTTAGCCTAGAGTTTCCACTCGATGATTTCAAATTTTGTAATCATATGTATGTAATCCAGTAGTTAATTTTTAACTGGATACCCTGTAGAATGCTCAATAGACTATCGGCGACGCGTTGGGAAAATTTTCGTTCTTATTTCTTTCAGAAATAATTTATCCCCTATTTTAGCGATTGTTTATATGTTTCATGTAGAGAGGCAAATTCCATCTGTTGATCCATCACATTTTATTTTCTGGAAAAGATACATTGATGGCAGTTTTGTTATTTCAGTCTCTCCTTTGGATGATATACTTTCTGAGTTGAATAGTATGAATAATTCTATTCAGTTTACTGTTGAGCACCCCGAAAATTCTAGCATTTCATTTTTTGGACACAAAAGTTTCTTTCGCGAATAATCCGTGTTTAAGTTCGTTTTATTCTAAATCCACCCATAGTGGTCATTTGCTACCTTGGGATAGCTTCGTACCTTTAATTAGAAAGATTAATTCGATGAAAAATGAATGTTTACAAGTTCATCGAAATTGTGCCACCCTTGGATTGATTGAAGAGGGTATATCTTTTGTCAAACATCGTTTTATTTCTAATGGATATCCCAAATGTTTAGTCAATAAGTATATAACTTCTGTTTCATAATTTCATACTCGTACGTGTACTGACAAAGAAGAGCAATCTTATGTTCGTATTCCTTTTATCAATGAAAATCAAGCAAGACAAATTCGCTCTGAATTAATTAAAATTCCAATTTTGAAAGTGAAACCTGTGTTTGTAGCTCCATCATCGTTCATTCACCAAATCAAGAAGAAAGAAGGTATTCCATGCAATAAGTCTTGTTTGTGTAATAACAGCAATTTATGTTTTTTGAAAAATGTATATAAAATCACTTGCAACAAATGTCAACAGACTTATATTGGTGAAACTCAGTGCACTACTCACTTATACCAAAATAATATCATAAATATCAGTGTCACTTATACCGTCAATCTTCAATCGCGCTCGCTGATGTGTTGCCGTATACGCTGCTGTGTTGTTTGCTGGCGGACAGTTGTTATTGTTACTTCTGCAGTTATGTTACACCGCGACAGCCCGGAGTTCTTCTAACAGCTACTGAAGCTCTAATGTATACAAATATTTGAAACTTGACGAAAAAACCACTTTCTTTTGAAAATTGAAAGAGTTTCCTTTAATCACTGCTCGTTAGCTTTCGACCCGACCACATTTCGTTCTTATCACGGAATTTTCAATCTCCTTTTTTAACATGGACCATTAATCAGATTTCATGATATCATTTTTATTGTCGTTTTTTCTTTCATCAACACTCACGTTATTCGCACACTGAATTTCTTTCTTCTGTCAGTTTATTAATGAATTTATTCGCATCTCATCTCTCTCTCTCTCTCTCTCTCTCAGCGTTTGATTCTTTGCTGACCGTTAACTTTTTTTCTTTTTTTCACGAGATATTGAATCTCTCGTTTACGAAGCGAAAATGGCGTAGGCTGACCGGTTACATATATACATGTACACAAGAAATATGAACTATGAACATGAAAACGCACATAGGAACGACGCAGGGAACGGCACACAGGAACAATGAGGATAGGATAAGGACACATGGGTTACATTGAAACGAACAAACGTTAGATACATTAACATATGACACTATACGCGACATGCAATTATCGGAATTGAATCTTATTATGGAATTGAAATTTCTGCTCCGGAATTGGAATGAAAAAAATTCAGTGGAATCTTTCCAGCTCTACATTTTATATACAGCTAGGGGATTGTGGATCATACATAGGAGATCGTTGGAATACATGCTGAATGTTGAGACCGAAGGACCAGTCATGAATTAAAGTTATTCTTTCTTTCGCACCATTTCGTTGCCGCTTAGCTTTTTCAAAACTGTCACCTTAACATCTTCTAGGGAATGCTGATGTTGAATGCAATGATAAGAGACCACTTCATCATCCTTACAGTGTCTGATCTCGAATCGGTGCTCGTTCATTCTCTCCCTTAGTGATCTTGATGTTTCACCGATGTAGTGGAATCCACAGTCCTGGAAACTGAGAGCGTAAATTACATTGGATGATTCACATGTTCCATTTGCTTTGATTCTGTATGAGAGGCCACTGATGTTCGATGTTATGTTGGTATCAATGGAGAGCATTTCACATGTCTTACATCACTTGTTGTTACATTTTGATGTAACTCCAGTGCTGTCAAATAGATTCTGAGTCGTACGAGTATATGGATTTTTCAGCCGAGAAGAGACCAGGTATTGCTTAATTTTCATCGGAGGTTTCCACCTTAAATGTGTTTTGATTGGTGAATTCTGCAGGAAATGTTTAGTATTCAAAAATATGGACTTCAATTTCTGATAAGTGAATGGATGGTATGGAGCCACGAACGTTATGTGCTTCTCATTGTCTTCTTCAATGTGCGGTTTTGTGAACAGTTCAGAGCGATTTTTTTGTGAAAGCTTTGTGAATTTGCTTCATCAATCGCCCACGTGGGTAGCCACGTTTTAGCAACGCTAGTTGTAAATCTGCGATATGTCTTTTTGCCTTTGATTCGACGGAGTAAATTCGTCGAATTCTGAGTACCTGGTAATAGGCTATTGCGATCTTATGTTCCCAATTTCTCCATTTTTGCGCAAGTTTGATGCATCATACACATTTCTATTGACGCATTAATTCAACTACAAGTAAATTTCATCCATACAGATAATTCAAATATTCAATTATGCATATATCTGTGCAAGATATTGATTGATTTTTATTCAATATCAAGAAATTTATACATGTGCTCAGCATTTAAGGCATCGCTTCATTCAGCTTTGCAACGCAGGTAAGGCACTGTCAAATGAAGGACGCACTGATGTATTGCACGACGTTATCAAGAGCTACTGAGCAATAGCAGATGATTTCAATCGTCGACATCCCGAAAGCTCACGATTCATCAATTACACACAGTGCCGTTGGAAGTTAAATTCAAGTTAATGATAGTTGAATTTAAGGAAGTCAGAAGTGTCGAAGATCGTGAAAGAAGTGGAAGACATCGCTCTGTGACAAATGATGCTTCATCGATTTTAATTTTAACTGCAGTTTCCAAAGTCCTCTCAAAAACTCTCGTCGTCTATCACAAGAACGTGGACTTAGTCAACGTAGTTTTCTTCGAATTTTACATGCCTTTGAATGTCATCCGTATAGGGTGCAAATGTTGCAGCATCCAAGTGAAGTTGACCCCGATAGAGGCGTAGTGTTTTGAAAAAGAGCTCTACAGCGTCTGGAAGAATCTCAGTATTTCTCGTCGATGGCTTTCTACACTGATGAAGGTAATTTTTATGTTAACGGTGAAATAAGCCATCAAAATTGGATATATTGAAGCGATTCGAATCCAAGCTAGACTTATCAGTCAAAGATTCAAGGAGATGGTAAAATAATGGTGTGGTGCGGTATTTGGGGTACCAGAGTAGTTAGGCCTTGTTAAAGAAAATATGACTTCCGATATCTAAAAATGCTCCAAGAGGAAATTATGCCATCTCTGCTAAATGTTGACGGTGAATTTCCGGAATTCTTGCAGAAGGAAGGAGATTTGCAACTTTTTTGCAAAGTAAAATGATCATTGCATGTATTTACCTACTTCAACTGTGATGAAAGAGATCAACTCTCAGAGTAATGTGCAAAATGCAACTTTTCCTATGTCTCCAGAATTGCGCCTCACCCTGCATACATAAACACTCTTTAGCAAAATTAATGTTGCATCACTACAACCGTTGAAATATCTCAGTGTCTGCAGCCACTCAGTTCATTTGATTACAAAAGTATCATACATTATCTGAAAGGTATTGATCTCCTCTTGGGGATTCACTATGATTATTGGCTGCATCTTTGAACGATTGTCTACCACATAAAAAGTTGTCAAGCACAATTACTTTTCTTTAATTGAAAATTTTGGTATCAAAATCATAGGTTAGAAAAGTGAAACACAGATCAGTTTATTGACTAGAGCAAATACTTTCAGAAAAGTATTTGGACTCATCTACATGACAATTATGCGCGTTATTGGATACATAATCATTGCTAATGTTACATTGCCCCATTCATTTATTAACCCCTTAGCTACCGCGCGAAAAAACACAGAAAGTCCACCTATTCCCAAAAACAAATATATCGTCCTACTTCATTTTGACATCCAGTACCGCAGTTAAATTTGTTGATGTGTCTATCAATGTCAGTACCGAAATGTTCGTCAACTGAAGACGCGTTCTTTAATACCGCGTGAAATATGAGTGGTGTGCTTCTCATTACCATCGACGAATATATCGTCGGGACTGAAAATGCTTTCTAATACCAACGTCGAATATATCGTTATTGGCTTCATTTTTCCGCTATTTTTGTCTGAAATGCTTGACAGACTCACATTAGCCGAATGTGATCATCATCCCGTCGTTTGCAGCGAAAAGAGCTTTCGACTGATACCAAACACGTCATGTCTATTATTAGATCCTACCCAGACATCAATAATAAAGCACATGACTTCATTTGAACTGTCAGTTTGCTCATTCGTGTGAAACTGTGCTTGCGACCAAGAATTTGAAGATAAATTGTAGAAATGTCTTCGGATAACTTTTCAAATACATCAGATTCTTCGTGGGAATCGGAAGAGGACTTGGATATGTACTCTGATACTTCCGACATTGTTGATGCCGCTAATTCCACTTGGTCTAATGATATTCAATTACATCCTCCATTCACGTTTTCTGCTACTTCTGGTTTACAAGGACAGTTTGACTCTGAGTTAGAATGCTTCAAATATTTCCTTACGGATGATATAATTGACATTATTATTCGAGAAACCAACCGATATGCAAGAAGCTTACAATCACGCACAGCTAAATGGGAAGACATTACAAAAGAGGAATTCAATTCATTCATTGGACTGTGCCTGATAATGGGGTCTGTTAAGAAGAATTCTGTTGCTGATTACTGGACGGACGACCCTATCTTCCAAACACCATTTTTTTCACGTGTTATGTCACGGAACAGATTTCAAAATATCATGAGCAATTTGCATTTCAACGACAACGCCACTTCTGATACGACTGATCGACTCTACAATATACGTCCCATTATAGACCGTCTTATACAACGTTTCCAAACATACAAACCCGAAAGTATCCTTTCAATAGATACGCTACTGCAAAAATTTAAAGGCAGACTCCATTGGCGACAGTACATTCCTTCCAAGATAGCCAGATATGGTATCAAGATCTATGTGGTGTGTGAGTCATCATCGAGTTACATTTACAATTTTATCATCTACACTGGCAAAGGAACTCTTGATCAATTCTCGCCATCAGATTTGAATGGCCGTGTTTATATGGACCATCATCTACGATACTTCTCCACAAGGATGGTCCTTTCATTGACAGAATCTTTAAAGGGAAAAGGATATACATTGGTTCTTAACAATTTTT
Source organism: Prostheceraeus crozeri (assembly GCA_907163375.1). Lineage (NCBI taxonomy): Eukaryota > Metazoa > Platyhelminthes > Polycladida > Euryleptidae > Prostheceraeus > Prostheceraeus crozeri. Next base: position 161,388 of record CAJQUW010002609.1, on the reverse strand, counting down.
TTAATTCATTTGAACTTTGTAAGCGATGTGTTGAAATAAAAATTTGACTTGTATGGAACTATCAACAAAAATCGAAAAGATTTGCCACAAGACTTTATCACGAAGAATATCGACCGAGGAGAATTTCAGTCGTGCTCAAAAGTGATTGACAATCATTCGGTAAGCATTTTCAAGTATTGTGATCCGACAAAAAAAACAGAAAAAGGTTGTACATTTGATCTCTACAATTCATGATGACTCTTTTGTCACGAAGCTTGATAAGCGCAAGCAATTGAAAGATATTCCGCAAGTGATTTATGATTATAATTTCACAATGGGAGGGGTAGACAAATTGTCTCAAATAATTGATCCCATTTCTGTTGTTCGAAAGTCCACGAAGTGGTATAAAAAGGTCTTCTTTATGCTGATCGACTTTGTGGTAAATAATTCATTTGTTGTAATTTCACTGAATAATCAATGTACAAGAAAACAATTTTTCTGTAACCTGACTCACAAACTATTAGCTGAGGGTGTCGTTTTGAAAAAAAAATACCACGATCAGTTGATGGCAACACACCACTGCGACTTTTGTGTCAACATTCTCATTTTCTAAAAATTTCAAGTTCTGATAGCAATGTCCGTCCATGTTATCGAAGATGCCATGTATGTTCATCAAACAAAATAAGGAAAGATACGAAATACGTATGCGGTACTTGTGGAAATGTACCTCTTTGTGCCACTCCATGTTTTGAATTCTTTCACACTAAAGCAAGATTCTGATGATACGCCTAACCGAAAGGCTACTACAGTAGGTATATTGTGTTTTTCTGATTGTATGTCCATGAGATCAATTGTCATTTGATTTTTATTAGTAAATTGTGTTTTGCAAAGAATGTTTTCTTCTGTAATCATAAATTATCGGAAGTGTGAAGACAATAGATCCTATAATAATACTCAATTATGTGGAAATCATTGAAAATCTTATTCAGCAAAAGAGCTAAAGTTTATAAAGTAACAAAAATAGTCTGAAATTGAGAATGAAATAAATTGCTCGGTACTGAAAGACAATCCAGTGAAATTAGGGCTGTGTACTCAGTGACAATTCCGTCGATGCCGAAAATATCGTCATTGGTAATAAAAATGATGAACATTAAATATCAAGCGGTTCTCATTGACAACGATAGTTTCACGATATATTCGTCATTGGTACTGAGTGAATAGCCTAGAGTTTTCTCAACTCCGAAAAATGTAGGGGAATATTTTGCGAATATTTCGTGATTGGTAGCGAAAGGGTTAAGAAGTTGGTAACGTAGGCATGATTTTCATTCAAATTCGGCTCATAACAATCTACCGTAGTGCATATGCATATGCTGTGTACATAGATAGTGAGCCTTAGCTAGTCATCTATAGCGTATAAATACAGCCATAGTTATCGCTAATTATGGCGAAGAATTTTACAGCGAGTGCAGTAAAATTCTTCAAGAAACAACGTGCAATACGATCACTGCCCTGGCCTTCCGGCAGCCCTGACTTGAATCCCATAGAGCATGTGTGGGATTTCCTCGGTGGAAAAATCAATTGTCGTTCCACTCCCGTAAAAACAATAAAAGAGATGAAACATTGGCTCCTGGCAACATAGCAATTGATGCCACAATCTATTGTTGACTCATTGATAAAGAGTATGAATGCTCGCATCTCAGCAGTGATCGCAGCTATATATATACACGACAAATAGTAACCCACGCAGAAGGCAAAAAGAAAAAGCGCAATTTTGTAGCCCAAACCGGTTTCACCTGTGTTCCAGGCTTCTCACGGGCAACTGAATTATATTACAAAAATTCGAACTGAAGCATGCAAACGATCAACATAACATAATAGATATATGACACTAATCATATGTACTGAAATGGAAAAGGAAATCATAGACTTTTCGGGATGAGCACAGTGAGATTCTATGGTACTGGTGCATGTTACTCACTTAATGATTTACATTTAATTTTGGTTTCAAGATATTTATACACATTTTTTCTTTTAGTTCTCTCATGTGCCTCTGTCACTTCCATTCGGTAATTTATATATTGGCATAATCCAGAATGGGGGATCTTCATTTTTTGCACATGCAGATATGTGTTTGCTGGCGTGTAAAATGGCATATTTATTTTCTCTAACCTGCTGTCTATGCACCCTTACTCTAGAACGAAAAATATCTCCTGTTTGCCCCACATAAAGCTCACCACAACCTCCACACTTCATAGCATATATGCGATACTTTGTGTTACAATTCATATTTGATCTAATTTCGATTAGCCCCTACATATGCCACTCTATCTATGGGATATCTAGAACAAAAGATGTATGTTTACATGAGAGATGTTCTGAGCACAACAGAATTCAATGAATTTCATGACAACTGGCTCAGATACTTAGACGACTGTTTTGTAATATGGAACTTTTTTTTTTTGACTTTTCGACCAATTGTTGGTGGCCCTAATTGTCCGACACAACGCTTGAGTAGATTATTGGATATATTGTTGAAACACTTATTTATGTCAATTAGTAGAAAGCTTAGTGGAAGATGACTTAGACTTCCTAAAATTCTTACCAGGCTCCATTGATGAAAATGCCAAACTGGTTACCTTCGATTTAGTGAGCTTATACACCAATATTCCCCATGACTTGGGCATAGAAGCAATTAGATATTGGACATCTCTACATTCGAACGATATCAATGAACGTTTTCAATAAGAATTTATCATTGAAAGTTTAAAGTTGGTACTAACAAACAGGAATTTCTCCTTTGGAAATGACTTTTATACGCAAGTAAAAGATGCAACAATGGGTACAGTTGTTGCCCCAACTTTTGCAAGCCTTACCCTTTCTTATTTAGAAATTCAACGATATGACAAAATAAGAAACTTGTGGGGTGAAGAAGATTGTGAGTATGTGAAGAAAAACTGGAAGAGGTATCTCGATGATTGCTTCATCATATGGATTTTTGACGATGAAAAATTGAGAATACTTAATATACTCAATACACATATACTCAATATACTTAATCAACTGAACTGCAATTTGCAATTTACAATGGAAACGAACGAAGAACAAATTTCTTTTTTGGATATTTTGATAATGAAGAAAAATGCCAAAATTGTGACAGATGTTTTTTTATAAAACTACAGACACTCAACAATACCTCCATTTCAACTCCAATCATCCCAGGCATACCAAAAGAGCCATCCCATATAACCTTGCCCGAAGAATCTGCATTATTGTGAATGATGAATCTCGGAAAGAGGCCCGTCTTTCAGAATTGAAAACGTTTCTTCAAAAACAAGCATATCCTGACGAACTTATCTCAGATGGTATTAAGCGAGCTAAAGAATTAAATAGAATTAAACTCCTAGACGCAATTCAAAAGTAACAATGCACTTGCCATACCCTTTATATCTACACACAATCCTAGAAACACAAACATATATCCAATGATTAATTCTATCAATATAACTTTGAAAAGTGATCAACAAACTAAATGTATATTTGAAAGCAAAAGATTCATTAATAGCAAGCGACAACCATCGAATTCAAAACACATATTGTGTGAATCGAAATTTGTACAAATAATGATTTCGTGGTAAAGAAATGTAATGATGCAAGATGTGGAACATGCGATTATTTGAGAGAAGGCAACACATACAACTTCAATGATAAACAATTTCAAATCAAAAATAACATGAATTGTTCGACTCAAAACGTCATTTATGTAATTACATGTACCAGTTGTAATGAGTTTTATATTGGCGAAACAGGCAACACAATAAGAGAACGTTGCAGAATCCACAAGGAGCAAATTAACATTCCAGAATACCGTAAAATTAGTTTAAGTAAACATTTAGATGAATGCAGTCACGGACGTTTTACCATCTTCCCTTTTTACAAAATGCATAACGCCACAGATATTTTTAGAAAAGCCGAAGAAAGATATTTTACTGACCTACTCCATCCCAAGCTGAGCGCCAAGTAACATGAATTTCTATGAGCATTTTATGTGCTGATATGAATTTTAAAAAGATTTTGATGTCACTTTTATGCACCTGAAGATTGTATGCACAATACATGAAAGCGCTCGTGCGGAAAAATCAAATTTTCTTGAAATTTTCATTTGTTTGGTTTTTTCATTCAAACTTTATATATAATGGATTCTTTCCGCTCTCTTTCTATGCGGGTAGAGTTAGGCCCCAGCTGAAAGAATGGAGCAGCCTCAAATTTTGATGGCAAATCTTTTGCACACGTTGCAATATGCCTACTCACTTCCAGAGTCATGTAAATGGCATTACCCATTTGTTGTCTATGAATAGTAAGACGATTACGGAACATATCTCCCGTTTGCCCAATATAAGATTGTTTACAAGACTTGCAACGCAAAGTGTAGATAACATTTTTAGAGGTGTAGGTCAAGTTGGAGTTAATGCTAAAACTTTTATTATTATTGCCAATTTTAAAGCTAATCGTCTTCCCTGTCAGCAGTGTTTGACAAACTGCAAATGTTTATTACAAATATTTGCAATATGAATGTTGCAATATATGTTGCAAATATGAATTACAAAATGACCGTGATATTTCATGGCATAGTTCTATTCATGGAAAGTTCTGTTTAAAAGTTACTTGACATTTGATAGTAGGAATTTCCGTCTGTGTCTGCAAGTAGATATCAATTTACTTTTTTTGTTTAACAGGATCTTTTCCTTGCTTGCAAGGATGTAATATTTTTCAAGAAGGCAGAGGTTGCATCTTCTTGTTCCACATTTGTATGTTGTGGTTTGATCCATTATCTCTCATTTTATTTCATAATTTTCGTTTTTATCATTTAACGACCATATAAATTTTGATGAGGCTGTTTCGTTCTCATGATTTGGATTGACAAAAGAAGTTTTATGGTTCCTGTATCTTATTTTGAATTCATTTTCTGTTTGTCCAATGTACGCAATTTTTTGTTATCGTCTGTTGTCACTGTTGCTTTATATACCATACACTTTGTGAGACATTTGTTTTGAAACTGACACTGCTGCTTATTTCTGCAATTGCATTGACTTTTGTCGCATTCATTCTTTTGGTCATTATTGGATTTATTTAACACTTTAGAGTTGTGTTGCTTGATCATCTTCTTCATGTTTGTCATGCAGCTGCAACTAATTTTGATGTTGTTTCTGTTGAATAAGCTTCTGTATTTGTGATAAGCAGGAAAGTGCTTGTTTTTTAATGCCAAAAATTACGACCAATATTCGTTTTCACGTTTTGGCTGAAAAGTGGATTAAAACAAATAATGTTTCTCTTCGTATTTGTTTGTTTTCTGGTTGTTAGAACTCCATCTTGTATTTATGACCACTTTTGGTAATGTTGCTAGTCCATCATCACGAAATAGTCCGATGTTGTTCCGTCCGAATCTTCTTTCCAACTTGTTAAGTAGGTAAAGGCCAACCAAATCGCACGTTTCAGCGACGTCGAAGCTTCCCATTGTAACGTTGAATAAAGTATTGTCTATATATATATATATATATATAATATACACATATATAGGCAAGTGGCTCCCAGCCATCACGATTATACGGTTTGCCTGAAGTCCATAAAAACAGTTCCGACCCACCATATAGACTAATTTTGAACATGAGAAATCCATACGTGTCAAATTTATCAAAATGGTTGGACAATCTATTAAAACCGCATGTGCCAAAGAATTATAATATAAAAGATACATTTGCATTTGTTGACTCACTAATGCAGTTTCAAGAAATGAACACTAAGGATTTCGTCATGTGTAGTTTTGGCGTTCATAATTTGTTTACGAGCATACCTGTCGAGCGGACAATTAACTTTATTTTGTCTTTTTTAGACAATGATGCTTTTCCTGTAACTAAGCCATGTTTGAAAGAACTATTATTGTTAGCTTGTACGGATATTGTATTTTCTTTTAATGATGTATTTTACCGACAAGTTGATGGTATGTCTATGGGTTCCAATTTAGGACCAACAATGGCCGCCTTTGCCATGCTAATGATTGAGACGAACTTCAAAAACTATAGTGGTCAACTACCAATGTTTTATAAAAGATATGTTGACGACTGTTTCCTGATATTCAAAGACACGTCTGATATGAACTCTTTTTTCAAATTTGTAAACCTTATTGATAGGGACATCAAGTTTACTCTGGAGGGAGAGAGATTGTAAACTATCATTTCTTGATTGTAATATTACTAGAAATGATCGCAATAAAATTTCAGTGTCTTGGAGAATACAAGATACCAACACAGGCACCTACATACCCAATGAGGCTTATGCTCCATGGAACTATAAGATGGCCGCCATTCGTTCCTTATTTTACAGGGGCAAACGCATTTCAACTAATAGTGAATTATACGAGAAATCATATCAAAATAATTATAGACATTTTCCTTGATAATGGCTACAGTAAAAATGTTATCTTACAAGTAAAGAAGAGAGTGGAAACTCAAGTTGAGAAAAATAAAGGAGAAAATAAAGACGGAGATAACAACGAACAAAGTAAAAAAGCTATCTATTGGCTGCTTCCTTACATTCAAGGTAAAGAAAATCTAATCAAAGATAAGATTCATCAAATTAATAGAAATCTACCGGAAAATATTGTTATACGAACGGCTTTCCGAGTGAATAAAACCAGTATGTTTTTCCACAACAAGGACAGAATCCCCCGACATTGAAATCACAAAGACTTGATGCAAAGACTTGAAACAGGTCTATATCGGGTAGACGTCACGGCATCTGGCTACTAGAATGAATGAACACATACAGGGCTATCCTGTACCAACCGAAATCACGATGCATTCACATGAAATCGATGAAAGCAATTTTTCTGTAATCGCTGTGTCACAATGGCATAAAATTTTAGAAACCATTTGTCTGAAAGATGCTCAGAATTGCAAATGAAAGAGATAGTTCATTTCCATTATTGTTAGATTTGTGAACTTTAATTTGATTTTGTCTAATTTCTTTATTCTATTTACAGAGTGTATTATTGTGCTTTTATGATGACATTGCACAAATCTCTATGCCATGACCTTTCGCGTGCTTCATGTCTGAACTTTGCCTTCACACTAGAGTTTCCAGCAGTCAAATAGTGATTTGTGTTAAAACCGTCAATTTTGATAATTTTTAATGATTTTGTATATAAGGCTTGTAACAGTGTTCTTTTAGCTTTCCGCTGACGAAGGAGAATAAACTTGCTCTGAAACGCGTACGGAACTCAGATTTTTTGATTTTCACAAAGTATATACATATATATGTATATACAGGGTGAGGTGCAATTCTGTAGACATAGGAAAAGTTGCATTTTGCACATTACTCTGAGAGTTGATCTCTTTCATCACAGTTGAAGTAGGTAAATACATACAATGATCATTTTACTTTGCAAAAAAGTTGCAAATCTCCTTCCTTCTGCAAGAATTCCGGAAATTCACCGTCAACATTTAGCAGAGATGGCATAATTTCCTCTTGGAGCATTCTTAGATATCGGAAGTCATATTTTCTTTAACAAGGCCTAACTACTATGGTACCCCAAATACCGCACCACACCATTATTTTACCATCTCCTTGAATCTTTGACTGATAAGTCTAGCTTGTATTCGAATCGCTTCAATGTATCCAATTTTGATGGCTTATTTCACCGTTACCATAAAAATTACCTTCATCAGTGTAGAAGCCAAGATTCCTCTAAAGCTTCCTCTATGAAACGAATGACGGAAGCAATATTGTATCAACAGAATTCTAGAGACGATTTTAATCATCAATTTATATAATTTGTTCATTTTTCTTTTCACGTGTTTGGAAAAATATATTAAGAAGGAGTTAGATTGCATATTTATGAAGTCTCTGCTATTCAACATTATTTTCGTGTGGCATTTAGCCGGTCAGAGTGAACTTTCGATAAGACTCTCCAACGCTCCAATTTAGAACTCTAAATTCAATCATCACATAACTGCAAATGGTAGTAGTAATATGTGATAGGAAACTTGACTCATTGTGTGTATGACAACATTGTTGAATTGCAAGGATGATTCCTTGTCTATCCAACCATAACTGCAAATGGTGTGAAAATCAACATTCAAAATGTTATCAAAATTACAATCAAACAGAAATGGTGTATTTTTCTTTAATTTGTCTCCGTTGAAGTTGAACACAATGGTTGGCATTCGAATAATTAAGGGCAAGTGGAACACCTTTTCAAGAGTAATAAAGTGAATTTCTCGTCATAAAGTACTCTGCACTGTTGCAAATTCAGGTGCTTTGTTTAATTACTTTTTCGTGCATAATGACAAAAAGGTGGGCGTGAATAGTGCCATGTCAGTGCATTCATGCCACACGATATTCTAATGCACGAAGATATTCTACATATATTTTGACTAAATCTTTTTATCCACAACCGTCTTCACCAAGGATAAATAGTATTTTTTTCAGCATGCAGATTTGTTGCCTTTACTTCTAATGGAGAAACATCTGAAGAGGTAGATGAAATAACGCAGGACTTGCGCATCGGCACCTCTTTCGTTAATGGTATCATTAATTCAAATCATTGAAGGAAAGAAAATAGCAAATTATCTCTTAAAAATGAATTAAGATGAATCAACACCATCAACGTAATTGCTAGAATCACACGAGGGCATGAAGCTATATCAGGTCGCTCCTATAGAGGAATATAAAATGAAGCAGTAACAATTTCAGCAGTAACGAATCGCTTCAATGTATCCAATTTTGATGGCTTATTTCACCGTTACCATAAAAATTACCTTCATCAGTGTAGAAGCCAAGATTCCTCTAAAGCTTCCTCTATGAAACGAATGACGGAAGCAATATTGTATCAACAGAATTCTAGAGACGATTTTAATCATCAATTTATATAATTTGTTCATTTTTCTTTTCACGTGTTTGGAAAAATATATTAAGAAGGAGTTAGATTGCATATTTATGAAGTCTCTGCTATTCAACATTATTTTCGTGTGGCATTTAGCCGGTCAGAGTGAACTTTCGATAAGACTCTCCAACGCTCCAATTTAGAACTCTAAATTCAATCATCACATAACTGCAAATGGTAGTAGTAATATGTGATAGGAAACTTGACTCATTGTGTGTATGACAACATTGTTGAATTGCAAGGATGATTCCTTGTCTATCCAACCATAACTGCAAATGGTGTGAAAATCAACATTCAAAATGTTATCAAAATTACAATCAAACAGAAATGGTGTATTTTTCTTTAATTTGTCTCCGTTGAAGTTGAACACAATGGTTGGCATTCGAATAATTAAGGGCAAGTGGAACACCTTTTCAAGAGTAATAAAGTGAATTTCTCGTCATAAAGTACTCTGCACTGTTGCAAATTCAGGTGCTTTGTTTAATTACTTTTTCGTGCATAATGACAAAAAGGTGGGCGTGAATAGTGCCATGTCAGTGCATTCATGCCACACGATATTCTAATGCACGAAGATATTCTACATATATTTTGACTAAATCTTTTTATCCACAACCGTCTTCACCAAGGATAAATAGTATTTTTTTCAGCATGCAGATTTGTTGCCTTTACTTCTAATGGAGAAACATCTGAAGAGGTAGATGAAATAACGCAGGACTTGCGCATCGGCACCTCTTTCGTTAATGGTATCATTAATTCAAATCATTGAAGGAAAGAAAATAGCAAATTATCTCTTAAAAATGAATTAAGATGAATCAACACCATCAACGTAATTGCTAGAATCACACGAGGGCATGAAGCTATATCAGGTCGCTCCTATAGAGGAATATAAAATGAAGCAGTAACAATTTCAATTAGCCGCATAATTAAATATCAGGAAGAGTAACTAAGGCTTAAGATTGATGTTCGGATAAGCGCTCTTTTTGAAGATCTTAAACGATCTGTAGTCTGGATTACGAGGAAAAGGTATTATGTTGGAATATTTTTTACAATACAAAGTAAGTATGATATATTCAAGTCGCACTGAAAGCTTCGAAGTCGTTCTGCGCAAGATTTTCACCGACAGACACAAGCATATGAGGAATGGGAGAAACCGTATTTGACAAGAAAATCTTTCAATGAAATTTTGACTTTAACAATGGTAATAATACTTATAATAACTTGATGATATTGGTAAGAATTATTGTCCAACACGATAAGATCAAAATCAAAGTGGGAATTTTGCTCAAGTGTCAAGTGTGTTATACAAAAGGTTCTGTTAAATGATAAAAGGGAATGGAAATTTTGTGCTATTGAGTAATGGTATCCGACATATATTCAATTCAGAATACCACAACAGCACATCAACCCGAATGTGTTGAATCCACCAATCTACAAAGTGGTTCAAATCCACCTATACGCGCAGTAATTTTCCGTCTGTTGAATTATCATTGCAGTTATGTTTGAATATTGTGTGGACTAAGTCCTCGTTTCAAAGTATAATGCTGTCTTTGAATTACTGATACCATGCTTTAGTAGTTTGACTTGACGGTTTACGAGTATGCTATGTTGTCTTGGGGGATGAAGCCATCTGATTTCTTGCGTGGGTTCTTCAATTGAGGACTTAGGTCGTACTGTCGCCCGTTGGTAGAGCGTTGGCCTAGAATGCCAGAGGTCGGTGGTTCAAATCCACCAATACGCGCAGTAATTTTTTGACTGTTGAATTAGTAGAAGAAGGATAAGACGATGGTTTACAAATCTGAAATTCAAATTTAGTGTCATGTAGATATGAGTGAAAAATATATTGCATTATTTTGTCGTCAATTTTTAGTTAGTACATCTGCTGTAGTAAAATGTGGATTAAATAAATGCAACTTGTGTTTCAATATATTGAATAATGCAGTCTGGCATTGTATTATTGCTTGTAGCTTTTAATAGTTGACAAATAAATTCTGTTAGATAGTATTATTGATTTTTCATACTGCATTACTGCGTGACAATGACACATTAATGTTATGTATGTAATTTTGCTTATTATTACATAATTTGGCAGGTGCTTCAAAGCAATAGTAATGCCTAAGATATACTCTGCCGGCATTTTTTACGTTAAGTTCACATCATCTTAAACTCTAATATAAGCAATCAAATACTTAGTATATGCAAGTTGTTAAATTAATTCACAAGAGTCAGCATTACTTGAAAGAAATGAATGCCCATAAAGGTTGCAGCATTTGGTTTTTATATCAGAAATTTTGCATGGCATATGTGACATGGGTTAACTTCACTATAAATCATCTTGCACACCGTTGCTGTGAAACATTCCATGTGTATCATTTTAGGAAATAATAACACAGTTTCAGTTTCGGCGAAACCAAATGTTACTCGAGTACTTTTTGGTCTTGAATAATATTTCATTACAACGTTGTTAGCCCAGCAAGCGGTTTTCTTTTCTTCGATTCGACGGCGTTCAGTACAAGATAGAAAGCAAACATTCGCACAATTCAAGACGATTAAAGTTCTTGGAAAATTGTGAACTGACATTAACTTTTGCTCACACCAATCGAAGATGGAACAAATACGAAGCATGTCAGCGTATTAATGAAGCTCATAAATGCATAGATTGTCAAGCTTAAACTATCTCGTCGTGAGAATATCTTCTTTGGATTTCTCTCTATTTGTTCTCCGTCTTTTTCCTTCTTCACAAGATTGACGACCCCTAATATAGTAAACGCAATAATCAAAAACATTTGGACGATCAAGTAAACTCCCAACAAAGGAATACGTGCCATGCTTTTTGGAGCAGACTGTGAGCTCAGTAGAACAGAGAGTGTAACTGCCATTATGATTGCCAAACCAATTCCAACTCGCTGAATTTTCCGATTTGCAATAAATACCATTATTTGAACAGTTGATATCAAAAGGCATGGAATGAATACAAAGCCGATATAGAATTTACTTTTTCGCTGAATATAAACAATCAATTGGGAACAGGGATATATTTCCGAGGAGTCAGTCTCACATTTCTCTTTAATTTTCATATCAAGAAATTTCCATTGACCAACATCCGTTGCGTCATCCTTATCCACGTTTGGAATCGTCAAATCAAAGTTAGTTTTCAGTGAATCGTAAGAACCAACGGTTAATATGCAGCTCTGCATATCAAATGGAAAAAAATCGTAGTTGCATGGACATGGAATTAATGGCTTCAATTTATACTGAATAGCTATATTTCCGTCATAGCTGACCTTCGCACGTCGAGATTTGATTAAACTGATGTCCGATGACTCGTCATCATCACTTTCCCATATACCAATATCTGGCCTCCAAATGAGCTTAGGATCAATGGTCACTTGCTTAGTGTTATTATATTCATCTTTTCTCCATTGAAGCCTTTCATCTTTCCATCTAACTGTAAACCAGAAGCTGAGTTTTAATATTTCGTTTTCATCTAGTCCGTACACAGTGTCTAAAAGAATATGAATCTCTATTGTCTGTGTTTGATTATTGATTTTTGGTGCCATTTCATAATTATAAGGGTCGTATGTTGTGAGCAGCTTTTTTATCAAACGCTGAATAGCAGGGCCATCATGAAACTGTCCAGACGACGATGCCGAAATCAAGAGAATCAGGAAATAAAGGAGCATAGACATGTTGACAAATTGATGATCGACTCGAATGTGTTATCCTTTTATACAGTCAGAAATGTCAGAATCACTTGACAGATTTCTTTATCCTCTCCCATTTGGAGATTACAGGTTCTTTTTTTTCAAGAGATAATAGAGCAAAACTGAATTTTCGACATAGTAATTTCACTCAGATTTGGAAACTATCATCTCATCGATGATACTTAAACGATATCATTAAAACGATTTTGACTTTGGAGACTCATTACTTTTAGTTCACTTAGCAATCACATTAATACAGATGAATGCAATTACTTACAATGATCTGAGGAAATTGCCGATATTTAATTTGAGATGAAGAGGATTCTTCGACTTTGTTTTTTTTGCATTGAAATATGAATATGGTAATTGTTGGGAATCGTTTGCAGATGGGATATTAACCCTATCTGATCTCGGGTTTTGAGCAGGTCTATGCACGGTATGTTGTGCATCTTTTATCAATTTCATCAACTCTGTCGGAAAGTGAAGACCGTTTCATCGACAGCAACTATCTAAACGTGGACACGTTGAAGAAAATAACTTTTAACTAAGAATAGACTTTAGAAATAGACATTCAACTAAGTAACATGCACAGAATTATACATTAGGGACTTGCGGAGCTTGGAGATTAGATGGTCCTCGAAATTTCATGATTCGACAAAATTCATATCGGACCGCTTCTGTAAGCCAAAATTGCTTCGATCGTTTTTTTTATTTATAGCCTCTTCCCATTACTGATTTAAAGAAGAATAGTAAATGCAGGCCCTTACATTAGCATACTTATTAGCTTATATGCAAAAGCGAACTTTTCAGACTGTTTTTCTTTGGGAGCTGTTAGGCCTGCTAAGTTAGATAAAGCAATGAATAATTCCACATCCCCTCAAATAGGAGCTCTTACCTAAGTAAGTCTGAACGTTTTGAAGCAAACTCAAACAGTATATCTAGTCAATAAGATGATATTGCTTTGTGCATTAGTATACCATCTTATCTTTCGACAGAACTCGAATTTTCATGAGGCACTCAGAAGGTGCAAGATATGGGAAACATTTCATCTCGACCATAGATCTCTATGGGTAGAAAAAGAAAATGTTCATCTTGTCCTGAATCAGCTGTATCTCAAAGAGTAAATCAGTCGGACATCTGGTGCAATAGTTCTATGTGTATAGTACAAAATAAGCCACATCGTTGGTTTAAAGTCATAAAATTAGTGTTTCCACACAATTACTGGCATATTCAGTTTTTCTGCTAGATTTCCCTACTTTGCTGATCACGATCATTGTCTCAGCATCAATAAAGTTCGTTTTTGAAGGAAGTCGTAAATCGCATTCGTTAAAATCTGCTATAACTTTGTAAGTTTGGACCCCTCTGTATCGTTTATTGTAATATAAAGATTGAAATAGACCTTTCCCGTCAAAATCCTGCTAAAGAGCATTTAGTCCGCAGCCCTGGTTCCTATAACTTGTAGTAGGGGTCTAAAGAGGCCAGTCACTTCAACTTTTTGCAAAAGTTTGTTTTTTGGTATGAGGTTGAAGATTAGGGTCTAAGCAACAATTTTGGTCCGAGTGGACAACGATCAGATGGGTTCTACATGTATTTCCGCCATTTTACAAAATGGCCGCCATCAGAATCTAAAAATGCCAATATCTCGAAAACTTTTCATTCTAGAAACATGAATTTGTCATCCATACCTAGGTTTTTCGGGTCAAGGAATCAGATGAAACCATTTATTTCTGCTTCCGAGTATTTATTTGTACTGTAGTAGGATATTACATGACAAAACAAAGTAATTCAACAGAATTATGTAGGTTGAAAATTGAACATTTACAAACTTATTCATGAATGCTATGAAATTTCATGAATAAAAATCTAGCAGTATCATCATTGTTATTGATGTTTAGTTGATAAGGAAAGTGAAACTGAGAAATCATTGCTTATTTTCACTACAATGATGTCTATTTAGTTAGGGCATTTGCACTTGCATAATCGTGAACACTTTAAGCCAGCCTTTTTACACTTGCGCGACGCACACGATTTTGTGCATGAACATTTTATGTCTAGATCAAACACATCTTTCGCCAGGGGCAAAGTAGTCCATATGGCAACCAGTTGACCATGTTTTTCCATCCACCCATAATTGTGTGGGCATGGGACTATTGCCAGTGCTTGGTGAGCTGTAGTCCAGATGCTTGCCTGGAAGACACTCCTTTTCAGGTGTTGGTCCAGCGCATCGCTTGTAGGTGGTATACGTTCTACATTTCGTGTTCCGTGACAAAAAACTCTCATTCGAGCAATATCGACGTTGCTGTCGTCAGCGACAGGTTCATCTGAGTACAATTTGCAGACGAACTGACACACAACTTTCCTCAACTCTTCTGATATGCTTAAAGGAGTGCTAGCAATTGTCGCAAACTCACTCAAGAGGGATGGAAACTCATTTTTCCGCTTAAATCAGTATCGCTTGCCTTTATATTTGAAGGATGAAGTCCTATCCGACCCAGTGATCGCATGAAAGAGGGCTAAGGCTTTGCACATTGTCGCACCCAAACTTTAGGCAATGTTGTTGAGGGATATCATCTCTATTGTCTTCCCCTTTTTGAAAGAAATCCAAATTTCTGATTCAGGATTCACGGCCTTGATGTGATGGAAATTACATAGAAGTATTATCACAACGTCTGTGTCATCAGTATAGACCATTCCCAGCGATGTATATTGGAGAGCATGAAGAAGATGTACCAGGACACGAGTATCTGCCTCATGGCTACATCGTCCCATGGATGGTCCATTCCCTGCCTTTAGGACTTCGTCATCACTAGTTATATAAAGTTGTTTACCATCTTGAAATGGTGTTTGCACTACGCTTGTTGACAGGAATGAAAAACCCTCTTCTTTATTCTCAGCATTTGACAAAAGGTTTTGCCAATTTTCAGGTACTTTAGCAGTACCAGATACTCACTGTCGTGCCTTTCCCTCTTTTTTCTCTCGTTGTTGCTTTGATTGACATTGAGCGATACTGATCCCATACAATATCCAATCTCTTTGTTCATTTCAACTCATGCTGGATTCTTGGTGAGAAAACTGTGGTGAAATATTCAGCCTTTGACCGCTGCGCCAGGAAGAGAGAGGATTAGTGCACCGCCATCAATGATGATGACCCCATAATCATCTGGTGCGATAAGCTCCGGGGATAGTCCATTATTTCCACAGGTTTCCATAATACACGCCAATAAATCTGATTTGTTACAAGAGTTTATGGCCCCTTCCGAAGCCAGTGCAGGTGGTGGCGCGGAAGATTCGTGACGGAAGAATTCCTCCAAATTTCCACCCCTGCAATCAGTCAAGATGAATGCTTGTCCATATAGATCTGTATGTCGTTCAAAGTGCTGCTTCTTCCTCTGAATAGCTGTTTTCTTCCTAGGTTTCTCCTCATGGAACAGCAGAAATTTGTTTTTCTTGATCGGAGCTTGCAGTGGAATATTGTTTGTGTCCAGCACATTCTTCCGAAAGTGTTCATACTGATCTTCTGCTCTTGCTTCTAAATTGCGGACAGAAATGGCGGCAGACTTGTCAACACACTTTATCATCTAATGTAACTAGATCTGTAGTACTCTCTTCAAAGGGATTCCCTCTGCTTTGTAGCACATCCATGAGATTTCGTACATGACGCCGAAAACGGTGCTGGGATGTACTTCCTTCTTCATGATGAGGGAGCTCTTGATCTGTCGTTATCCAGATCAGTAAATTGTTCTAGAACACGGCTAATTGTTGGACCAGTTGCAATCCAACGTTCTAACAACTCAGGGTTCTCTGTGATTCCAATCACTCCCCCAACTCCTTTCACTCTTTTGTTGGCCTGTTCGTGTGCCTGATCGATCGGAATGGACGAATAACGATGATTGCTTCGACTTATTGTCCAATGGCCTGCTTCAAATTCTTTTTGGATACTAGATGGAGGTCAAGGTCTCTTATGAAAACAGAAACCCATCTAGCATAATTTTGGTGATCGAGTGCAAAAAATAAAATTACAAATTTCTTCAGAGTAGCCACCATAAGATTGAACTTCCGCTCTCTGTGTGATCGAATAAACATGAAGACTAGCTGTTCGTATTTGTGAATGAGCAACCAGAACTCAAATGTTGGTTTTTCTTTCCGAGATATTAAAACCCATTCATCGAAAGGCATTTCACCCCCGCCGGCCTCATATGCATGTTTCAATAGACTATCGAGTACCCCTACAGTAACCTGATGAGCATACCGTGTTCTCATAGGATCATTGGCTTTCAAAAAGGATGTCGTTGCAGCTACTGTCAAGGCAATTCCAGCCTCTGCTAAGGCTTCAGGCCATCCAGACCCTCGTAAGAAATCTCCCGTAGTTGCCCACAATGCCATTTCTATATGGAGTCCTCCCAACATGACCAGAAACGTATCTCCAAAGAATTCTGGAAAGGTCCATTACATTTTCTTGGCAATGTCAAAGAGCAGCTGGTCCACTACCATAATTGGGATTTGCTGTGAGTTGAGGAACTTGGCTGTTTTCTTGACCAGGTGCATTCCATGTCGAATCATTTGTGGTGTAGCTGCTTTATCACGGAATAGCGGCAGCATGGCTTCAATGCATTTCTTTGTTGATCCCACGTCATCCGACCGAAAGGCATGATATGCTGACCACATAATTGGAGGTTCATATTCACTTTCATAATCCATTTTCATATCTTTCTGTACCATTTTCATCCAGGCATCTTGGTGTTGTTGCTCATTTTCCAATATTGGTATGGAATGTGGCTGCACGTCTTTCACAGGAGGCTGCGTGACTAGATTTTGGCTCATAGGTGGAACAAATGTGTATAGAGGTGACAGCATTGATCCTGTGCACGATGCTGGTGGATGAAAATTGATTTTCATGGGTTCTTGGTCCCTTCCAGGGTTTTCTATTGAAGGAAATTGAAACATGATGATACCAGTTCCATGGAAAGATGACGCAGCTGTTCTGGATGTTGGATTGTGGTCTAGATTATCAAGGGCTGCAACTGTAAAGATATTATGGCGAAGGTTATTAGGACAGACCATGTCAGCATTGGCATTTGCTCTTTCGGCATTAGCTTGTGCATAACTCATTTCAATGGCAAGAACCCTTATGTATGACACACCAAGGCAATACTGATGAAGCAATTGTACCAGTTTCTTGCTCCTTGTTTGGGAATGAAGTTTTAAGGCCAAAAACACTGCAAGAGGAGGCTCACATTTCCGGATTGCAGGAAGAGAAGTGATGTTCAACATGATCAATTGACTCATTGAGAGAACTGCCCTGGTATTGTCCTGAATAGTAAATGATTTAGGACCATAAAGCAGTTGAAGTCTTATTGGAACAGCAGATTCCTCACAACCTTTAGGGAACGATCCCTCAAAATTGAACCCGCTATCATGATCCAAAACTGCTTTACGTAGAATCAATGCTGCCAACAGTAACGCACGTGATTCTTCCTCGGGTGTCTGACTTGCACTGGAGATGATTTTTCGGGCTATATCAGCGTACAAGGAAACCACGATTTCGGATTCCTTTTTCTTCTCTCAAATGGGGGAAGTGTTCAAGTAGTCTTTCTTTCAGGCGTGTGCAGTTCACCGTCCTATGAATCTCATGCTGTTCCAACTTTGTTGTCATCATATCTGTTAAATCTTGTAGAGCGAAATTTCAGATGTCAGAAATTTCTTCTCTGACAAATTGCAGTAGCTCATTTTCTACCGTGATTTCAGAATCTTCGGAGACCGGAACTTGTTTTGATCTCATTACCATTTCATAATGCCGACGGTTAAATTTAGTGTAGCAATTTAGGTGGTACCTGGCTTCAGTAACTACCAGATCTCCTTCTGCTAGCCGTGATACAATGCGATCTTCTCCCAATGAAACCGCTTTATCATGGATATCTTTGGTTAGGGATAGCTTTTGGAATGAATGATCGCTTCTATTCGTTATTTCATTACAGAAAAGACATAGGCCTACAATTCCATCAGTTTCTGAGCTAGATTTTCTTTCTCGCTTTCTCCGAGGTTGCAGCCCTTAGTAATAGCGTGTTCTCGCCCGTTCCAGTGCTGATGCCTAATACAACTGACGACACGTTTTATGCCAAGATGCTCGATTTTGTCGCATAGTTCCTTCATCTGGAAGTTCTAAGTTTGGGTGAGGTGCAGCATCAACATCTCGGAATTGATGTAGAAGGCTGATGATATCCTTGTATGCTTCAACCTTTCTTATTCCAACTAGGTTGTCAAGAGGACAAACGACTTCTTCGTTTGTTTCTTCTTGGCAGAGTACACAAAACTGAAAGTTAATTGTTCCAGCCATCAAACTTACCTGGAAAGAAAAGAGGCTACATGAAATATTTAGTAGCCAATAAACCACCAATAATCATAATACATGTATATGGACATAGACATAATGCGGTTGGCATTCATATGAAAATGGTCAATCAAAATTGCTAAAATAAAATATTCATTTAACAGGAGAATTCAAAATTGCTTTCATAATACCTTTACTATGATTTTAGATTACTTATACTAAATGTTGTACTTGTAATAAATATTCGTTTTTGCATGTAAATCAAATTTACTGTACTGACAAAGATGACAATTCTTTTTCTGAAATGAAAGTTGATCATGGTTATTGAATATAAAGAATAAGCCAATACTTTAGTGGAATATAATAACTAAATTCAATTAAGAACAGTACGTAAATTAATTAATTATAAAACGTTACATGATGAGCTGGTTGAATGTTCGATGGTAAAAGATAAAAGCACTATTTTATCACTAGCTAAGCACTGTATACGTCGAATGTCGACTAGACGCGAAGAAAAAATGATTCACAGTGAAGGGTTCATAAGAACTAGTACGTGCGGCCGTCAGGGACCAATCCTCTCTAAATCTTATTCGACAGCTTACCTTGAGTGAGGTCGACGTTATACTTGTTGTTCGATGAAGGCAGAAGAATATTTTTGAAGCTAATCGTTTGAATGCGAAACGTTTACTGTGAATGCGCAATGCGCATGCACTCACACGGGATCACAAATTGAGGTGCATGTTGCTTGCTTATTTGATAATACTCATATCAATCTCAAACATTTAACAAAAAGTAAATATAACAACTTACTGTGATATTCAACTTACTTTAATTCACAATGAATAATGTCGATATTTTTTTCATTTTGGGACTGATTGTTGCGACCCTGACAAGGGTTTGACAATTGTGACGTCTGCCGTGATACACAAATTTGTCATGATTTCGACATATATCTTCTTCTGAAGTAGAAATTAATGGTTTCATCTGATTCCTTGACCCGGAAAACCTAGGTATAGATAACCAATTCATGTTTCTAGAATGAAAAGTTTTCGAGATATTGGCATTTTTAGATTCTGATGGCGGCCATTTTGTAAAATGGCGGAAATACATGTAGAACCCATCTAATCGTTGTCCACTCGGACCAAAATTGTTGCTTAGACCCTAATCTTCAACCTCATGCCAAAAAACAAACTTTTGCAAAAAGTTGAAGTGAAAGTGAAAAATTGTGCATGTCAGAAATCCCACTATTGTGATTGTAGGCTCACGCTCTAGAAAATGTACAACTGACGTGGCATCATGAACTCGAGCTTCTACGATTTTCCTTTTCCTACCGTAGAAGGTTCGGCAACCTTGATCATCCGCGGGCCACTGGATAAAATTTGACCTTATCAACCCCAGAAGTAGTCAATCTTTGCTAAACGTATGTTTAATGTGACTTATGAAAACAAATCACAGAACGTATATTCACCGCTATTCTGCTAATGAGAAAATCATAGTATGGTTGATAATTTTGATTTGAGTTCTGACCAGATTGATTCGAGAAGCAAGAATCGAGTTCTGACCAGACTTACACCTTTCCCGCAACCATCTACCCCTGCGCATCATCTCGGTTTGCTTCTTCCTCGTGACTAGAACTTTTGTCTTTTCCATGCTGATTTTGAGACTCTTCCTTCAAAGCTAAATTTCCATCTTTGAAACATGGACAGGGGTTCTGCTCTTGTCTCTGCAGTGAGTACGAGGTCGTCAGCGTACGGCAGTTCCCATGGACCTTCACTTCGGCGTTCCTTAGTCACTTCTTCCATTACAGTGACAAAAAGTAGAGGGCTAAGAATGGATCCTTGATGTACACCGACATCGATGTCGAAGCTGTTAGCTCTGATGGGTCAAGTAATCTTGAAGACAATCGCAAAGGAAGAAAACTGGAACCGCTGAAGTCAGACCAAATGACCCTAGACAAAGGCCAGAACTAGCGACTGCCACTTGCACACCCTAGTAACTTGCAGAAACGCACTCAATGTACTTAATTTTGGCACTGTCTCAGCGGTGGGAAACGCTTAAAGAATTGAAAATGCCCATTTTCTCAACCATTGCTGTACATTTCTGGTTGAACCATTCCGCAGATGCTGATTTACCAACTGTTGAAGAAGAAAGTATGTAAGCAAACATTCCAAAAGTAATTACTTCAGAAACAAGTGAACAAATGTCATAAAAATTGCAGCTGTCTAACGAATAGAATACACCGTTCCAATGAAAGTGGTCAAAGAAATCTCCAAGATTATCCCAGGATGTTTGGTTGAAGCATCAAAGAAGTCTTCTGAAATTTTTGAGAAAAAGTCTCAAAGATCGTGGACGTTGCAGCAATCAAACAGTGGTCAGAATTGTCCAAGACGCTTGAATCTTAACAGCAGCATAGAGTGGTGTGGGTTCGTTGCAAGAAGAAGGTCACGTGTACTGGCCTTGACGAACTGGAACTCCGTTTGGAGAGATATGACTGCTCCATGTCATATAAAATGAAAAATGCTTCTAGAATCGCAGTGATTAGAAGTCAACCAGGTAGAACTGGGGACATTCAAATCACTGAGTAAAACATCTTCGGCTTAGAAATAGCCGGTAAAGATGCTTTCAACCGAATAATTATGTTGAGCAAAGAATCTCTCATCATCATTACAGTTTGCTGACCTGTACAGCATTGCGATAAAGATACGTCGACGATCAATATTAAATCGGAGCCACAAAATCTGGTAGTCCGCACAATCGACATCGAATGAAGGATCTCTAGACTCCTACAGATCTGAACTTACAAAATCGAAACCTCACCTTTACCGCGGAACATAGGGTGACTTCGATTACAACTGCAACTGACTGTAGTTGCCTGTTGAAAACTACAGCCACTGTTACTGTAATAACAGTAACTGTAGAATGCGGCAGTCGAGCTTATTATCATCTTCGTCAGTGGACGGCTCGTGTTAAGAATCGATCCAATCGATTTTCCAAACACAATACAATGGTGTTGGTTAAGAAGACCTGAGGCTGGATATCTATGGACTTATTCATGCTCTGTCTTCTGTGAACACTGTAAAGCGCCTACATAAATCGATATCACAGCTTTGAAAGTGAGTCAGAATCAGTGATCATGAAGGCGCAATTTGTCCTTTTTTTTCTAAGGCTTGGTTGAGCGAGAGAAAGAGGTGCGTGGACTGGGAACCTGCTAAGAACGATGTTGATTTTGCGTGTCAATGTTGTATTGCTGCAGCAGTTCTGCACAACCGCTTCACCAATCTGTATGCATGTCTCTGTGTTCCTCTTTGATGCGTTTGTTTCTAAGAATTTAAATTTGAAAACAAGCACACATTTTTTTATAAAAGTCGTTAATTCTATGCTTCTACTGAAACATTTATTAGCTTAAAAATCAAATTACATTCGTCAAGAAAAAATTACATTATAACTACTGCTATTTGTAGTTTTCATTTCATCTTGATATCTTCGGAATGTGATGGATTGCAACTCCCAGATTTCACAGACCTTAAGTCAACTGCTTGTACGGCATGCTGAGCAAATCTGAAATAAACCGTATATCAACCTGTCGATGTATTGATAATCTCTCGGTCGGTGTTATGCAACTGCGAAGAATGGTACGGACTCGATAGTGATGAGCTTGTTGAATTTTACGATACCACTATCAAACGGATCCTCGATAATCTTGTTCCTTTAAGTTCAGCCTAACTGAGACGTCGCAAATCTGATCCCTGGTTTGATCAGGAGTGCAAATTGGCCAAACGTCTTCTTCGACGTGTGGAGCGACAGGTAAATGGTTCGAATGACGACTTCCTTCGTTTCGCATGGAATGGTTGCAAGAAGTACTATCGAAATATCCTTCTTTGAATGCGTTCTTTGAAGCACCTTCTTGGCCGTGATCGCTCTGCTGATAGTGCTCTCTTCACTGCTGATGACTTTCAAACTTTCTTCTCACAGAAGATCAATGACGTTCGATCCGCAACGAGTGATTCTGTTCCTCCATCATTCTCCGCTGTTCCAGCCTTTTGCCATCTCTCTTGAGTTTGAGCCTGTTACTCCAACTGCGGTAGCCTCTGTCATTCAGTCCTTACCTAATAAACAGTCATCCCGTGATCCCATGCCTGTTCAGCACTTGAAGAACTGCATTGACTTGCTTTCCCCTTTTGCTTTCCCACTTGGTGAATTCGTCAATTACGAAAGGAATATTTCCATCTGATCTTGCGACATCTTGTGTTGCACCTGTCTTGAAGAAGTCTTGTACGACCAACTATCTTCCTATCGCCCTATCAACAATTTGCCATTTCTGTCGAAGATAATAGAACGAATTGTTCTAAAGCAATTGTTGTCCTTTCTTAACTCAGAAAATTTGATACCACCATTCCAATCAGCCTACCGCGAGAATCACAGTATAGAAACTGTTATCCTCAAGCTCACCAGTGACATTTTAACGTCGATGGACAATGGGAAGATTACTCTATTTTCGTCCCTAGACTTGTCATCATCTTTCGATTCCGTTCGACACGAAGTGCTTATTGATCGATTAATCACATCATTTCGTTTGTCTGGAAATGTATCAAGATGGTTCGAGTCTTTTTTCAAAACCGTCACCAATTCATACATTTCCGTGACACATTTTCTACTACGCAACCAGTTCATACAGGTATACCGCAGGGATCAGTACTCGGACCAATTCTCTTTTCATTGTACATCAAGGATGTCATTCCTCTAGTTCAGAGCTTCGGTCTGAAGGTGCATGTATTTGCAGATGACATACAGGTATACGGTTCATGTGCTCCCAATAACTCGTCATCATTATCTTCGACAGTGTCCTGTTGTATCTGTACGCTGAGAGATTGGTTGAGGTCTAACGGCTTGCATCTGAATACTCAGAAGACAAAATTAATGTGGTTCGGTACTCGTCAGCGTCTGAGTGATCAATGGAAAAGACAAATTCTTGTTGGGGATCAACTTCTTCAACCGGTCTCTGAACTTAGCTGTCTTGGTGTCGTGATGGACTCAAGTCTCTCGTTTGCGTCCCATATCACGAAAATCGTCTCTTCGTGCTTTGGGAGTCTTCGGCAGCTTCGGTCAGTTCGTCGATCAATCACTGCTCCCCTCACGTCACTCCTTGTGGTTGTCTTGGTTTTTTCAAAGTTGGAATATTGCATCTCCGTTCTTGCAGGCATTACAAATGAGCAGGCTTCCCGACTCCAAAGTATCATCAACGCCGCTGCCCGACTCGTGCTCAACTTACCTCGGTCCGCGCATATTACCTCGCCGCTTCGAGATCTTAACTGGCTATCCGTGAGACCTCGCATCGATCTACGCATTGCCATCCTTGCATATAAATGTCTCCACAATTGTGCTCCACCATACCTGTGTCAACTGATGGTCCCAACATTATCAGTGTCCAACCGAGTCCAACGACCAACGCCGAGTCCCAACGTTCTTTTAAGAAAGCTGCGAAAAACTTCTTTATGACTGACACACCATAAAGTATTATTTTGTTTATTGTATTTTTTATCAAATTTTTGTAAAGTGGCCTTGAAACTCTTAGTGATAATGCTGCTGATAATAGTAAATCGTGATCAAATCAAATCAAATTGAATATTTTTTGATTTGATGATTCAACTGTAATTACAGCCGACTGTCACTGTAGTTGGCTGTAATTACAGCTGTTAACAGCTTGTTGCAGCCTGTTACAGTCAACTACAGTGACTACAGCTGCAACAGTCAACAGCTCGACTGTAGATTTCAATTACAGCTGTAATCGAAGTCACCCATTGCACAAAAAATGTAACGAGGACAGTTTAAATGATTTGCCATCTGGGGATCACGAATCTGCGCTTCTATGATACTAGTTCGACTATTCTGAAGTTAGTGAACGCAATTAAGGTTGACGTTAAGGCCACGTATATTAATAATAATAACAATAGGCTCTTTATTGTCTTATTACAAAACATGTCAATAAGATACAGGAATTATTTTTTAATTTTATTTAATGTCAATAAGATACAGGAAGCAGCAATGGAGAAAACTGATAAGTGACATAAAAATGCTATTTGCAAAATTTAATGAAAGAGTTCTTGAAACGAACTGGTCGTGCAAAAGGCGCATGAAGACTAGATGCCAGGTGAGTAGATGTGTTGACTGTGATAGACAATGGTCCAACAGGATGATCTTCATTTTTTGAAATTTCACAGAAAAGTCTTTCACCTGACGTAGTCAAAGCACTCGTAAGGTCATCATCCGGTGTATCAGTAGCATAGGAGATTGCAGACCTAAGGACAAATGTGCACCATGATCTTTGATTTTGAGATGCCTCCCTCGAGATGCTTCTCTCTCGAGAGAAGAACAAGGCCAAAGCTATTTATTCTAGCGAGGCAATACGTTTTACAATTAAGCGGAAGATCACATTTACATAGTCAAACTCTTCTTCATTACGAGGTTGACTAGAGAAGAAGTCTAGCCAACCTTGTAGAATGTGGATGTCCTTCTCGCATATGATGTCTTGAGCTGAGACAATTAGGAATGCACCTCGTATTGTCACTGTCTTCATACTCCGTCTCCTCCTCGCTCGCTGATTTCTCCGTCTCATCATCGGTGACGGGTTCGTCGTTCGTCGAACTGCGGTGACTCCCCTCCCCCCGTATTAGCTTTCTCACTCTTCTCTTCTTGGGAGCACTGGGGACGGTGAAGGTTTAACTTCTTGTTGGTGTGTTCATGGACCATATTGTGAGGAAGGTGTGATTGCACCTCGCTTATACGTATAGATTCTCTCTCCCTGTTTCGCGCTCTCTCATTGGCTCTCTCATTTATAAGTAATCTAGATCAAGGATAACCCACCTTATAAAACCCTTCAATGGTGGAATACAAGATATTATATATTAGAAAATATTATGTTATATATATATATATATAGCAGCTATTTATAGCAGCGCTTGACCAATTGATTTGACATCGCTAGCATCAATTGTCAGACATGAAAGCGCTCAATTACATTTATAAGACCGCGTTGTGATTTGTTGGTCATGGAATATCACTTAAGTAAAGTCAAAGAAATGAGAAAGCAACAATTTTTACTCTTGTCATAGTCTATTTCAAAGATCCGTGTTCTTTTAATCGCTTGAGCGTCCAATTTTTTAATAAATAGCTGTTAATGTAAAGTGAGTTTTTTACTGTTCTGCTGCAGTTCTACTTACTGTATGAATAAATCTAGGTATCTAATAGTGATAAAGTAATGACGTAAAATATGATAAAATCTGAAATTTACTTTTAATCTCAAGTTCTTTGAAATCAGACTAGTATCTGGACGAAATCATATTGATGCGGAATAGGCCTACATGTAGTTGATTTAATGAGAAGCTAGTCTTGCTAAATTGTAGTATATCTAAATATGGATATTCTTATAAACTAATTAACAAAATAATTTTTCAGTTTTGTAGACCTACTCCTATTTGTATCAGCCTAATCAAATCATCTTTTTAGCGCAACCTTTTTGACATGTTATAACCGATTGTTATCATTATTTAACATATTAATAATTGAGAGTCCAACAGTTAAAATTCAGTCAAAATCGGAGTACTCAAATCCAGTGGATTAAATCACAAAATTGATTTATCCCGATTTGCAGCAAATGTACTAAATAATGTAGCGGCGGCGTTTGTAGCCTTAAAAATGTGTCAATCCAGCAGTGGTCAAAATTCTTCACTTTCTTAGACGTTCTGTTAGGCCTCCTTTGCACTTCACCGCAGTCACATCACTTCTAAAATCAGACTCAATGAAGAGGAAAAAGTCACGCAAAAGAAAGCAATTTTTAAAAATTCGAATTTTCTCACCCACTTCGAAAGGAGAGTGGGATTTGACTATCACTTGACTCTAGGGAGGTGTGATGCATACTGGCTGTTCTACAGGCTATAATGATCATACAAGCTATGTCAAATTGGCTTGTCCAATTTCAGTGTGTACTAGAGGTAGGTATTTCTGGAAATTTTTCTTGTCGCGTCCACGTCCACAGTCCTGGATGAAACTATTAACTATATTGTCATTGAAATATCTGCCTTTCAGGTCATAGTGTCAATATTTCTCTTACAAATTTTCTACGATGTCCTCAGTTCATCAGCTGTCCATATTGCCTGCTGGTTGCCAGCCATGGAATGGAGAAACTTTAGCTACATGCGGACATAGATTTGCATACTGCTCAACACAAGCCGTTTACGTTTATGAGGTGAGTTGTTATGAAAATTAGCTCAAGTCATAACAAGCTAAAAAACTGCTGGGTAGTTTTTGTGATTAGATCTTGCACATGGGAGATCCACGTTAAAAGAAAAGACATTTACTTCATGTCTGCTGACCATGTCTAACGTGCAGCATACGATTGGTTGATATTCACGAATGGATTATCGAAGTTGTTCTACTTTGGCAATATACAGGAAGTCCGCGGCTAATATCCTCTTCGAAGGTTGCTACGACAGCAGTCTGATGTCTACATGGGAGTTGTTCACCATATCCTCAGATCACTCCTTAAAACGTCATGACTGCCCTGTCACGCGACCTCCACATTGCTATTTTCTACCCATAGGAAACGTATGAAAATAGTTTGGTATCGCCGTATGAAATCTTGCAGACTTTGGAGTCCGTTTAACCAAGTTCACATTGATATGAACAAGTCTGGGTGACCTAATTAAACGTGTAAAGAAATCCTTGGTGTAGCTGCTGATATCATAATTGCGGTTGCGAACGAAATTCAAGTTAGGATAAGTTTAACCTATTATTTTGGCAACTTTCAGAGTTTATAATTCAGACTTATGAGTTACAGCAATGGCTATTGGCATCCCGATCACGCTTAGGATATCCTCTTCTCTTTCCTTCACTTTAAAGATTTAGTTCAGTCTATTTCAGAAACGAGCTATAGTATTCAAGTACTATCACTTGCCTGCTAATTCATGTCAACGACTCATTGATGACGTCACATCTGTCAAATCACACTTCGGTAACTCAGAAGCAGGGCGCTGCACACGACACGCGACATGAGGAAGTCGACTGTAGAATGCAAATGATCAAAGACTCATTCACTTTGGTGTCGGTCTTCTCGTCAGGATTCAATGCCATTTAGCCCTGCCACCAAAGATGCCAATATCACTGTATTCGATCTTTTGTGTGCCTGAGTGCGTAAGCAAAGATTCAACCTGCTCACTGGCAAGGTGAAC
Source organism: Prostheceraeus crozeri (assembly GCA_907163375.1). Taxonomy (NCBI): domain Eukaryota; kingdom Metazoa; phylum Platyhelminthes; order Polycladida; family Euryleptidae; genus Prostheceraeus; species Prostheceraeus crozeri. The sequence continues at coordinate 133,218 of CAJQUW010002609.1, read as the reverse complement.
TGAACGAATGAGATTTTCAGCAATTGTTTCATTCTTACCTTTGCATTTGCGTTCATGCACTGATGAGTAAGTTGAATTACCATTTGATAATTTGGGCCCATGAAATCAGTGTTATTTGAGCAGATTATCAAGATTACACGCAATTTGAGGCGTTATTTGTAAAGAAACTGTCTTTGCCAACGATGTTTGTCAGTCTCTTATTATCCATTAAAAATCTCGGACGATCAGCATGGGAAAGTGTGCCTGATAGCAAATAGGTTCTGCTACAGTTCGCTTTAGGTTAAAACAGATGCAGTATATCTCATAGTACAAAATTTGCTTCTTCCTCAATCTGTTCGACAACAACTCTCAGAAAGCAAAGTGATGGAACTTCGATTCATTCATTGAAACATATCATCTCATTAGACTTCAATTCCAGAAGAGGACACTTGGAGAATGTGTGCATTTTGTTAATTTATCGCGACAGAATCACGCGTAAAACGTCTGTGTATGTGTATATCTCTGCTTGCTTCCGATATTTGGACAGCGCTACTTCGGGATCCTTGCTTTAACTGTCTTGCGAAGGGCAATCAATTTTTTTTATTCGGGACATAATATTGAATTAATGAATGAATGAATTAAATAAATAATCAATTTAAATGTTAATTAAGGAATTAATCAAACCTGCGAGTATTTGATATTCGCATATGTAGGCGGATAGTACTTGCTATGATAGATCAAAAGATGGTAGGATGGGTCAGTTGGTCAAGTGCCTCGCTTCGGTACGGAAGTGCAGATAGTGTCGCTGCTAGTGAGGCAGTACCCATACAATTTACTTCTTAACAAAATAATCGGCTTTGCGCAAAACATGACTGATGCACGTGTTAGACTCAGGGTTGACCGGTAAAAACCACCCTGGTTTTTACCACCTGGTAAAAACCACCAGCTTTTGTCACCATTTTTCGGCTAAAACTGGCTAAAACTGTTTTTCCAGCATTACTACTTCAGTTTTTTTGGGCATTAGGGATCATCGTCACTCCTTTATTGATGAACGTTAGTCGCAATAAGTTCATTTACTTTCTCATCACTCGATTAACATTTAGGCCTGTATTTTCACCATTCAAACCTTATCAATATCATATTTCAATCAAGAAGATGCTCCAAGTATAGATGAAAGAATATGAATTATTATAAAAGATATCGTTATAAAGCTGTTGTGTATGCTTCTAAGCGTGCACTCATTTTGTTGTTTTACAAATTTCATTCATTGTAAGATGCAACAGACGTCCATGCCGAAAGGAAATCACTTGGCTCTATATAAAAGATCGATTCCATGAAGCTAGGAGGACAAGAAAATGTAGAAATCTGGCCTCGGATTTCTATGATTAACCTCCCTGCTCATCTCATATAGAAAAGCTCGTCTTCTAAATCTGTGGCAAATGTCCCATACCCATTAAGATTACACGATTATTACTATGAAATTTATCCTGCACTCCCAGAAGGACTAGAATAAAAAATTTTGCCCTTCAAAATTTTTCATATCATGGTAATTTACCCTCATATATTTAGAGGACAATGTTATGTTAAATGAATTTAATACCGAAAGTAAAGTTTTGATTTGAGCTCAAAATATGGAAATTTCAAGAACTTTAAACAAACTTGTATATCACAATAATGTCACAATTATTTGTCGCTCTCAGATTCTATTAATAAGATCAATTTTGCAGCTTACTGGAAATGTTCTTTTGATGAGATTATAACTGAAACTGTTCAGACATACAGTACCTGTCATAAGTTTGGAAACCCCTTACACGAAAGCAATAATTTTGTTAAATCAAAACTATATAAAGTAATCCAAAATTTACATGTATTTCTGAAGTGACTATGAATGTCTTTATTATATTATATTATCGTGGCAGGCTACTTACATCAGTATTTTGATGGATAGTACTTATTCTTCATCACTGCTTGAATTCTTGAAGGCATTGATGCCACAAGTCTGTTGCACAACATTGGATCAGTTTGTTGGGTCCACAGATCAATTATTGCTTGTTTCAACTGCATGATGGAGGTTATCTTCAATTTGTTGATTTTTCTTTTCATTATGCACCATAAATTTTCAATGGGATTTAGGTCGGGTGAATTCGGTGGCCACTTCAGAGTCTGGATAGCATGATTTTCAAGCCATTCTGTGACTTTCTTTGATCTATGGCACGGTGCGCCGTCTTGCATGAAAATGCTTGCGTCTCGGATCGTCATGAACGGAAGGAGATGAGACTCTAGAGTTTCTAAATATCTTGATGAATCCATATTGACATTCTGAGGTAGGATAGCCAAACCTCCTCTTCCAGTGGCGGAAAAACAAGCCCATACCATCACGTGCGGAGGATGCTTCACCTTTGGTTGGGTAAACCGATGATCGGACGGATCAGATTGTTTTGGTCTTCGGACACGCCACCTTGATTGATCAAACAAATAAAAGTTAGACTCATCTGACCACATGATGTGACCCCAATCGTCAGCTGTCCAATCTTTTGTTCGAATACAAAATTCTTTCCTTTTCTGCAAATGGGCTTTCGTCATTAGAGAATTCCGCTGAACTTTTCGAGCCCATAAGTTGAAGTCTTTCCGCAAAACACGAGAAACTGTTTCCGTAGACACACACCGTAGAAGATATACTTCTCGGATGAGATCATTAGAAGTTAGGAAAGGATCTGCCGATATGACCTTCTTCATTCGTCTCTTTGTATGTTTGGATACCTTGGAAGGTCGACCGCAACGGCTACGAACTGAGAAATTTCCTTCCATGTTGTATCGTTTCAAAATCTTTGATACAGCTGATTTTGAAACTTTCAGCTGTATGCAAATCATCTTGTGGCTGAGTCCTGTTCTTTTCAGCTCCACAATCGCGCCTCTCTGTGCGTCAGTTAGTTGTTTTCCTGATCCCATTGCAATGCAGAAATGAAAATGAGATGACTCGTCACTGATACTTAGAACATACACCCGTATTAGTAAGCTATCTATGCTATCGCTATGACGACGACAATGCAGTAAGCTCGAATGGGATTGACAGCCTAGATATCTGATAATCATTAAAATCATTAACTGCTATTACCATAGAATCTCTGTTATCTAAGGGACATTCCAAGCACATATTTTGCAATCAGTGGAAACGCAACAGCCTATGACAATAGCAGGCTTCAAGCGCACACCTAATTGTAACCGATCACGGTCAAATTTGGTCAAATACCCGAGATGAATTGTAGACGAAAATCTGAATTTTCATGTCCCACCTGGAATAATTGGAATCGGACAGTCCTAGCGGAATCTACAGCTTCCCCAGTCCACATCTACTCTCATTTTTCAATCTCAACAATGAATTTTGCTTCGGAGCATGACCCGCCTTGCTAGTCTTCCATGGTGCCACTGGCATTTCGTCATGTCTCCTCTAGACAAGCAGAGGAGGGAAACATCCATTTCTATGGTTATTACTGTGGAGTGAGATAATTTTGACAAAAAAATTAGGATACGAGTGAATGCAGTATGAATTTCATAAAATCACTGACTTGGGACACGGGGTTTCCAAACTTATGACAGGTACTGTACATTATACCTCACATCAAGATTGCTGGTGCGAACTATTTGTTCTTGCAAAGTATGATTTTCTGCTCCAGTCACAAGCATTAGTGCATTTAGTATATTTCTAAAAAGCAGAAATACATTTTAAGTGACAGATGGACATCGCTTAATATTTGGGAGCTGACATTTTCCGGTGCAGAGGCTTTTTGATAGAGAGTTCTCTCAGCGTTCATGAGACCTGGGTTCAAATCTAGATCTGATGAAATCTAAGCTACAATTAAAATGCACTCTGCATTCTTGCTGAACACTCAACACAGAATATACAGTGGGATTATTGAAGCTCGTCCACATGAAGAAAGTGGTTTGCTTAATTTAGTTCTATGTATAACCATTCATATATTTATTTTCATTATTTTCATTCTTTTGCTGATAATTCTGTGAGTATCTAACAACTTCTGTTCATGAACCAAAGAGCCAAAATGGTTCTGAAGTCTACATTTTTTCTTAAATCACAAGAAAAGGGCAGAGCAGCCGTAAACAAAGACAACATCGTATGTCGTTCGTGATAAAAGCATATCATGTGGTTCTATCACGGAATGAATGTCATGTTATCGAAGATAAGAGTTGCAAACCCGCATGGATCGTAATACTCAAATTCCAACTTGCTGTCGATCATTTCATGGAGAAATATAGTGATTTTTCGGAATTTTAGTTTTAGCCGGTTTTTACCAATTTTTGTCAGTTTTTGCCGGTTTTTACCAGGTTTTTACCACTTAGTGGCAAAAACCACTTTTAGCCGGCAAAAAGCCAACCCTGGAGACTTGACTTTATCATCCAAGAGGAAAGGTTAGAAATCGTAAAGAAGGACGAATAATAAGACTTCACGGAAGGAGGTAAACGATAGGAGCTTTAGCTTCATATTGAGAGATAGGTTAACACCTAGTTACGTGCATGAGATAGACCATCATTTATATATACATACTATTCATTACATGATGCCATGACCCGGGAACATTTCTCTAAGACAACTTCAACAAATTCAAACGATTCATCGTGCCTCGGCGACGAAGCTTGTTAATAAAGCTAATGATAACTTACTCCACGACGAACTCAAAATCGAAGTACCAGCAGCTATCTTCAGAAACGTGTCAAGAGTCTTATGGGTGAAAAACTTGCTAACAAGTTGCAGCTGCATTCCGTCAGACGGGATGTTGCTTCACTCAGTCTCTTTTACAGATACTATATTTCGGTAGAAGCAGCTCTGCATTAAATGAGTGCGTGCCCAAACCTAAGATCTTCTCCAGAAGCACACACAGAGCTTTTTTCCTTTTATCTGTTTAAAATAGCAATTTGTTCCTTTTTCATTGAGTAACACCGAGCTTCGTTCATAGCTCATAAATGTGCTGGGGTGAAGCTTCTGTAAAAAATGTAAACTTCTTTCTGTTTCCATTGTCATTGAAACAGAAACTCCTCGCTGATATTGACGCTTTGATCCTAACTTCGATTTCTGAATCCATTATTGACGACGAGTTACCTCCTGAGTTCGAAGATAAATTCAACGACGCGGAAGAACGTCAGTTCCTGCTACTAAGTTGAATTCCTGTATTTCTGGGATTGACGGGGTTACGTCTCGTATATCAGGCTCTACTTATTCTGATAGCTCCCTTACTTACAAACGATAAGGAATGTTTGATCAAAAAGCAACGTAGTAGGGCCAAGCGTGCGATTTACATGTTAGAGAAAGAATTTCATATGAGGCAAATCAGTGAGCAAATCATATGAGCAAATCAGCAAGTTAGTACTCGGCCGCACTGTACACTAGTGCAGGAGCGCCTGTTCGCAGCGTCGAAGGACATGCTCCCCAGCTGTTGCTCACCAACGATCGTAGTAGTCCATTTCTCGAACTTATCTTCCTTTCTGTCTTCTGGAGGTGGAGTTTATAGGTTAGTGTGCGATCGAGGGTCACACCCAAATAAGTAGGGTGGTCGTTGTTCGGTAGTACGACTCCATTCGCAGTTATAGTTAGCTGATGTTTGCTATCGTTGTTGTTCAGATGAAAGGCCGTCGTAACTGTTTTTTCAGTGCTCATTTTAAAGCGCCACGTAGTCAAGTAGTCGTGGAGCAATTTCACATCTTCATTTAGGGTGTTTTCAACATGGGACCAACCCTCATTCGCCGTCAGGAGAGCTAGATCATCTGCATAGCCGTACTGCCTGGAGGTGGTTCGTGGGATGTCGGTGATGTAGATGTTGAAGAGCATCGGGGATAAGGTAGACCCTTGTAGTACTCAATTGCGTAGTCATCGAAGGTGGCTAGTCCGGTTGTCATTCGTTCTTAGCTTGAAGCTTCGATTAGATAAGAGCTCCATGATGAATGCAACGACATGGATATCACTCAATAGCCTCAGGAGTTTCAGGTGAAGTCATTTCAGCCATACTATGTCATAGGCGGCGGTCATATCAACAAATACTACGACTTTTTGCTTCTCTTCGATTCCTGCTTCAACATCATCAGTAAGCAAAGTAATTTGGTCGGTAGTTGAGCGACCGCGGCGGAACCCCGCCTGTTCGTGAGGAATCTTGGGACCGAGGCGTGATAGTATGATTCTCTCAGGAAGCTTCAGGGGCACACATAGGAGACTGATTGGCCTATAGCTCTTTGCGTCCTCGGCCGGTTTGTTTTGTTTGAGGATGGCGACTACGTCTGACAGTCGCCAGATTTCGGTAAGCGAAGGGTTGAAAGGCAGTTAGAAAAGAAAACTCGAAGCCAATCCAACATTTCTGGTCCGCAATGGATAATAAATTCCGGAGAGATAAAGTCAGGACCCTGAGATTTACGGCTTTTGATTTTACTGACCGCTTCCTTCAATTCAGCCTCGGTGAAAGGTCCAGATAGTGAGTTGTCGTCAGGGTCTGCATTTCTCTTCAGGTCTTGAATCTCGTTGTTGACACTCCTATTGAAGTTTTTGTTCGTTTTTGTTTGCTGTCCATTTTCGACTAGCTTGCTTGCGATTGCATTAGCGCTCACCGGACACACTTGTGGTTTTTTGGTACGTCCAGTGAGTCGGTTGAACGAGAGCCATGCTTTCCGACTGGAGTGGCTGAAGTCAATGGCAGTTGTCTCTTCTTCCCAACGTTGCCGTCGTTTGTCATTAAATGTTCTTATCACATTATCGGCCAGTGAAATGCGGTCTGCATCAATTGTAGCGTTGGCGAAATCGGTGTAACGCTGTTGACATTCCTTGTCCCAAGTCGGGATATAATCTTTGCGGAAGCCGCGAGGGATTGATTGCGGCATTAAGAATTGTTGAACACCAGGCACTGCATGGTTGATCTGGGTCAGACGTTGGACTTGGGAGGTCGGGTGCTTTGGAAGTCAGGATGCCGGTGAATTTCTCCCACTCTGCTTTTCGGAAATTCCACCGTTTCACTGGGAGTAAAGACAGAAGATCGATGGAGGCTGATATTCGATGAATGATGGACGATGCTGGGACTTCGGAAACAGATCGAGGATTCTTCTACGCGAGGGGCAGAGACCGATGTTAATGAAGGCAAGGTCCGGATTTGTTGACGAGCCCCAGCGAGCAGATCAGAAGCTACGAGGTTTCTTGGGATTATACAGTAGAGCTAGATCAAGAGATCAGGCCCAATTTTTCAGAACTTCTCCATCCGAGCTAGTGTTTTGGTAGCTAGTTTGTGTGAGTAGCTTGTGAAGTCATTAGCCTGTTCAGCAGTTACCAGGGGACGCGACGAGGACGATGACTTCTTGTCCCCCAATTAGATTAAGAACTGCAAGACAATAGACGATAACAAAGAAACGATTCAAAACCTGATTATGGAACTCAAACTCTTTGTTAAGGTCCTAGAGTCCTATAAAGACGAATATTATAGATCTGCGAGACTTCCCGAAATAAAACTTCTGCGATTCGATGGTAATCCTATGAAATTCAAGGCTTTCTGGGAAGCTTTCAACGCGACGGTTGACAAAGATGAGAATTTAGAACTTTGTGTTAAGTTGACAGTGACACACCTACTCAGCCTTCTCGACTTTTGAGGGCACTTTTCATACGAATGAACTGTATTCAGACGCTCGCGAAAGAATGATTGAACATTTCGGTAGAGAACAATAAGTTACCTTGTCGCATCTACAAGCATTGTTTCATCAGTCTCCCGCTACTAATGCAACTAAATTAAAGGCTATGTACTATATTATTAATGCATGTTCGCTATCTGAACAATGCTCATGTGCGTGATTGGAAGGAGCCAGTCTTTATCACCCTTCTTTTGGATGAGTTGCCACCTCATGATGAATTTTCTGTCACACGGCAACACGGCAACAATGACTGGCAGCTGAAGGATTTAGGCGAACTCATCGAGATTGAGATTAAGGCCGCTGAGCGCCCAAAAAATCTGATTGAGTATCCTCAATCAAAGCATGACTTTCATAGCAGGAGAGCGACAGCGGTTATCGCTTCAGGGAGTAACAAAAAATTGCGCCCAGATGTGCGTACTGTTCTAAAAGTGGCCATAGATCGGAAGATTGTTCTCAAATTACGCATACAGTTGTTAGAAAAGATTATTTGAAATCAAACATCAGATGCTCGGAAGCGGACATACTGTCAAGTTGTGTAGAAAATGAAAGGCTTGCGGAATTTGTAAGGCGTCGCATCATCATTAGATTATCCTTTATTCAAAATGCAGTAAAAGAGTGACTAGTAATGAAGCTAGTAACTGAGAATCAATCGATAAATGAAAACGTCTTACTGGTAAGTGACGAGGAAGCTTTCATGCCGGCAGCCTGGACTAATGTCAGAAATCAAGAAACGAATAAGTTAATCCGATCAAGAGCAGTCCTCGATACAGGGATTCATCGAACTAAAATCACACAATCAAAAGCCAATGAATTAGAACTGAAAACGGTCGATCGCATAACATTGCAGATAGGTACGTTTGGAACTGATATATGCAAATGCTTTCGCGTGCCTGCAGTCGAGATGCTGCTGATAGGCAGTCAAGATCAAGAAATAGAAACAGGAGCCCATGTGTTTCCCGTCTTTACCGGAAATATCCCTCGCCCAGGTTTCTTCAAACAACTCTCTCAATCAACTTGCTAATCCTCCGCATATCGATTGGTGTCACTACTGTATCGAACCTGGTCAAGAAAGTCTGCACAGATAATTCTGTAATCATAGATCAAGGCATTGGACTCGCAATCGTGATATTTCGGTTGGATAATTTCCGGACCCGCAAAGGAAGAAGATGAATCCACTATTCCTACAGATGCTGTGTTGCTAACATTTGAGAATCCAGTAGCTCTTGAACCGCATCCCGAGATATTTTGGAATCTTGAGGCTATAGGAATCAGAGACGTTCCTACTCGAAATGATAAAGATGAGGCAATTTAGCAATTCAACTCAAGCATATGATGCGAAAGTGGAAGGTATCAGGTATCAAGTTTGATTCCCGTGGCGCATGAATTGTCCTGAATTGCCTCAAAACTACGAATTAGCAAGAGGTCGTTATGGAGCAAATTGAGGACGAATGATCCACTCCTCACAGCTTCACAGCTTATGATGAAGTAATTAAGGAACAAGAGATAAAAGGAATATTCGAAGACGTTCCTTCATCCATTCGAGATATCGGTTGCAGCATACACTATATCTCTCATCACGGTGTCAAGAAAGTCACTGGGACGACGAAATTGAGAATAGTGCACGACGTGTCGGCTTATTCAAATAATTATTACAAATAAGCGGAATGCAAGTCTTAATGAAACTTTGTATCCTGGCCCCCTACTCTTACGCGACATGTGTGGGATTTTGCTACGATTTCGAATGTCACCGATCGCAGTTGTGAGTGACATTGAAAAGGCATTTCTTTCTATAGGCCTACAGATGCCTGATCGAGATGCTACACGTTTTCTGTGGCTAAAGGATCGTACGAAACCTTCTTCAGATGATAATTTACGCATGTTGCGACTTACTCGAATTCCATTGGCACTATTGCAAGTCCTTTTCTTTTGAGAGGCACGATTTCGCATCATGCAAACTCCCTCAGACACGGCGACCGAAATTCAAACCAGTAATGTCGCTATCGCAAGGAATTCCACTGAAGAAGCATTACGATTTCATCACAATGCTAAACGCTTATTCAACAGTGCATGAATGAATATTCTTGAATTGGCATCAGAATCAAATGAATTTCGTGTGGTGATTAACCCACAGGACAAGGCAGTGACACAACGATGAAAGTCCTAGGACTGTAGTGGAATAAAAGGCAAGATGCAATATGTATCCCCCAGGTTGATCTCAGGAGAATAGTGAGTGCATATACAAATCGAACTCTTCTACATGCAACTGCCAAATTATTCGACCCACTCTCTCGTAATAGTGAGAGGAAAATTATTGTTTCTAGAAGCCAACAAAAATGTGAAGAATTGTAACGAAAGATCATCAGAACCGATGAAAAACATCATGAATTAATTAATCTCGCAACTCCCGTATCGCTTCTCTCGCTGTGTCATTTGGTCAGATTCTGAATGTGTTTTACATTGAATCAACAGCTCTAGGCTTCGCTCTACCGTCGAAAATCGTCTAAAAGAAATTCAAAATCTCGATGGAACCGAATTTCGCTACGTTCGAACATCAGAAAATCCGGCGGATCTTCCGACACGCGGAATGACTTTTGCGGAAATGAAAGATAACAGACTGTGTTGGCAGGGACCAGAATGGTTAGCGCTTCATCAGTCGAAATGGCCCAATCTCATCGATAAGACGATATGAACTCATGTTGAAATTGAAATAAGAAGACATTCGAAGACAAATACTCATGTACTCGCCACCCCTTGCCGACCCTATCCATTGGAATTGAATCCTGCGAACTTTGATTCATAAGGGAAGTGCCTGCGGAGTACAGCAATCGAACAGAGAGAACTTCATGAAAATTCTGACGAAGGTATAACCCAAACGGCGGATGAGTTAGAAAACGCGACTAAGACATGGATCACATCGGCACAGAATTCTGATATTGAAGAAAGTTTTACGGCATTAAAATGCAATCGCACGAATCAATAAATTCAGAAGTAGAAACTCTTCATCCATGAACATGGTATTTATTATTCGATCAAAAGTTGATCATTGTACTCTTTCTCACGATGCCAAGTTCCCTATCATCCTCCCAAAGATTCATTCCCTCACAAATATGATTATCAGAATATTCGTGAAGAATATCACGGAAACAAGGCTCATTCTTGAACAAGTCACACATTATCAGAAGTAAGACAACGCTACTGGCTCATCTCAGGTCGAAAGCAAGTTAAGAACATTATCAGCAAATGCCACGTCTGTAGAAAATGGGATGGAGTGCCTTACTGCCCTCCGGAATTTACTACCTTGCCTCCTGAACGTGTTTCTCGATGTTTACCATTTTCTGCCTCTGGAGTTGATCATTGTGGCCCATTTTATGTTCATCATGTGTCGAATGAAGAAGTGAAAACTTTTGGGTATACACTTTCACGTGTGCTTCTACAAGAGGAATTCATTTAGAACTTGCTTGCGATTTGTTAGCCTCAGAATTCCTTAACTGCTTTACAAAATTTATCAGTCGACGAGGATGCGACAAATTCCAAACTCGGAAAATAAATTATTTCGAATTTATGGATGGACCTAGCCATTCAAGAGTACTCGTGAGCAAACTGCAACACTTGGAAATTCTAAACTGAAAAGTCACTGTGAAAGAGCGGCTTTTCTGAGCGACTTATCAAATCTGTGATGATTGCTCTCAGAAAGTTGGCTAACGGATCGTTACTTACTATTTGGCAACTTAATGTTTTCCTTACTGAAGTAGAGGGGATTCTAAATAACCGGCCTCTAACGTACGTAGGCTCTGATATACGAGACGGTCTCCCCCTTACTCCTAGAAATATTTTAGGGTTTCAACCCGATTCTACTGTCCCGCCGATCGATCGATTGTGATAGCGATCCGGATCTCGATCTCCATGACTCTCATCAAAACCTCTTCAGAAACTATAGGCACGGTGAATCCTTGTTGCAGCAGTTCTGGACTCGTTGGCAACGCGAGTACCTCTCAAGTCTACGTGAGCGGCCAAGACACAGAATCATTTCGACTCGGATTCCGCGAAGCTTTCCCGACGTCTGGGGACAAAATGCTCATATTGGATCGAAACATACCACGGGGAAGATGGAAGATCGGTCAAGTTATAAGTTCAATCTTCTCAAGCGATGGACGGATCAGATCTGTGAGAATTCGACTGGAGAATGGGACCATTCTCACTCGACCAATCAAACTGCTTGTTCCGCTGGAGTTCGCCAACCAGAATTACCAACCAATGTACGACATCTGTCAGGGAGCAACCGAGTCGGGATGAAGAGGATGAATAAACGAAACATCGCCCACCACGCAGCCATCGGTACAAGCAGGAATCCATGGTACAAGCCACAAGCCAGCAATCAAATACGGGAACTTTCTCAGCGGGAGTGTCGCCACTAACGAGGCAGTACTCACTGGCAGCACCGAGACAATTTACTTCTTAATTTTATTATCGGCTTAGCGCAAAACATGACTGATGCACGTGTCAGACTTGAATTGATAATCATACATTGGAAGAATTAGCGGTGTTAGCCATAATGTTTGTTAAGTTTCCTTGATTTATCTATGTATGATGTTGACAGATGGAAGCTGTTATTATACTAAGCGTGGAGGAAAGAAAGGTTATAATCGTAAAGAACGATGTATAATAAAGACTTCACGGAAGTAAGTAAACGCTAGGAGTTTTAACTTCATATTGAGAGACAGGTTAACACCTAGCTACGTATATGAGATAAAGAGACAAACCATAATGTATCCATACTATTCATTACAGATGGTACAAGGTTCGAATCTGTCCGCCTCGTGAGGTACCACCAGTCCACCACTCTCACTAGAGGTTTCTAACCACAGCCTAGTGTGAGTTGCGAGCATGTGAAGGCTGCCCATTCCTAGCTTTCTAGCATGACTATATGCCTTGAGTAGGACAGGGATAAAGAAAAAAGAAAAAAGCCAATTAATGACCTTCAATCACTTACCAAACTCGCTTTTACTGAATTTGGACATGCGTTTGTCATTATCGATGACCGAGCAGAATCAGAAAATGAAAAAGGAGCGGTCATCATCGGGATTTTAGATGTCAATGTATCTATTTATCGGTTAATATTGCAATAATTTTCTCCGTTGTCATATTCACCTTTGCTTACTGGACAATGGACCATCCTAACCACAGAATTGAAGCTCCATTGTATATACCTGAGGGCACCTGACCATTTCTATATGATAGAATATTGAAGCATTTTTCAATTCATGCTTCATCTAGAAAGGAATTTAGAGGAGATAATTGAAAAATCTTAAGTGAACAATTTACTACATGTAAGTTAAAGGAATTTAGCGAGAGAAAGTTGATGACCATCGTTGGCCTGAGAGAAGTTTGACATGCCAAGAAATTGAATTTCCGGAACAACGTGAAATTCACAGAAGGAAAGTCGGGAAAGAATGAATAATAAATAAAGATGAACTGCCTATTCCGCTCAACATCTGCAGCTGGTCAATGTTCCAACATAATTTGGGTTTCCGTAGTGGCGCTCACATACCCACAGAGATTCGAGTTGCAAGCATGTAAGCAGCTGTAGGCATATGATTTCGTGCTAATAATTTTATAATGAAAGTGCTCTAAGTTGGCGAGTCCGAGTACTTATAGAAGTCACTACGAACTTCAATTCTTTGATTGGAAAATTGTGATGGGTGTAATAACAGAGAAACGCTTGTGAAACCTTTGGGTCTAATGTGCCTTTACTACTCGCATATTGTATTATTTTGAATAGAGATGATTATAAGAATAAGGTGTCTAAGGTGTGTTTTTTTCGCTTTCGGAACGATGAAAATATCCAGTAATAGATAATAGTCCATTATCCTAGTCAGTTGGTTTTTGTACATGAGATTGAGATAATGGACGCGAATGACAGGAAGAACTTGTCAATAATCTACGTGCGTATCATTTCCGTGCGTTTCATATGACATCTCCACTTCTGATGCATTTTCACGCAACACCTGTAGAATTAATTAATAGATAGAAACCTGTTCAACGTTGACGTAACGCTTTAGCAAAAACGTCGACGAGCTTCTAATAAAGGTTTGATGTGCCTGGCGCATTGATATTCATCTTCCTCTTAAGCATCATCGTGTGCTACTTCTTAAGAGTTCCTCTTGCAATATTTTTAATATGTTCACCATCTCAACTGCGGTTAGTGTCGTAATGTCATAAATATGTATTCATTTTCTACCCTAGCAACTGACACATCCAATACATCTTATGTTGACAGAAGGTGCGATTATTTGGAAATTGGAAATTTTGGAAAACCACAATGTTATGTTTCACTATATGAAAAGTATGACAGCAAGTAGGCTATACTTGTACATTACGTCGAAAAATTATTTCACCTGATATGCAATGATGGCGAGAATTGCAACTCCTGTTGCGTGAGAGTTAGTATTTTGTCAAGACGGTAAATTTGAATATCTTCGGGTGCCACGCAAAACTTATGCGCTGTGATGTTTTGCCAAAACGCCGCATTGTGCACATGCATGACTAAGTCAGATTTTCGACCTAAACGGGATTTATTCTATCGCGTAAGTGGCTCGTAGCTCAGTTGGTTAGAGCACAGGTCTAGTTAACCGTGGTGATGGGTTCGAATCCTACCAACCGCACATCTTTTGCATGGCAATTTGAGCTATCGTTTATTTAATTTCATTGTTGTTAAAGACATTTCTCACCAAATGCCGCTCGATGGTATTTTGGCTTTATTATTATTATATCTTTATTTCAACAGCACGAAATTTCAAGCAGCCTTATTTCAATGCAACCGCGAAATTTGCTTACTTTTGTTTTCAATGATGAATCAAATAGACATACTTCTGGCAGTGTAATATTGTATATTCCTCGACACATTCCATCAAGTTATGGTCGAAACAGGACACTTTTTCATATAGGATAGCATTTTATGTCTGCCGGAGGGATCGCACCACCGGCAACTCAAGCACTGCGTTACTTGCATTTACAAAGATAATCAAAGTTATGATCATTGTGCAAGACACATTCATTTTTGGGAATTTATCATGACACTATCAAAATCTAGGGCATATCGTCATGAAATTTTGTAATTAAATGTATAGCAGAAAATACTTTCCAAAGCTGTGGTAGAAAAACATGTGAATTAAAAAGTAAATCCTTCGACGTCTGTTCAAGCGGTCGATGACAATCTTTTGGTCTGAAAGCTTTGGACGCGGAATGTCCGCCTGGATTTACCTTTTGATTTCCTATTTTTCGACCAAAACTATGGGCAGTATTTAAACTGATAATTGACCAGTAACTCCTGACGATTAGTCAATTGTGAATTCATCAATCAATTTATAAATATGTTATCTTAATTTTTTGTTTGCTGACTTGAACCCATGCTTCGATTTCGTTGAAAATAGAATGGGTTGTGAAGTATCAAATAAGCATTCAAATGCTTTCTCAATGTATGCACGGAGTATATCAGTTAGCACATGCACTTTGTATACATGAAACATGGCTAGTAAGCCAAATGAAGGGTCTTCCTCGTCTGAAAATCTTTATTTACTTTGATTATACATGAACAAAAGGGTCAATACTCCTCCTACGACTAGGCCTCATTTCCAAGTCGGTCAACTGTTCACAAGGTGGAACTTCATTATTATGGAAATACTTGTACTCAATTAAGTTCTCGTAATTCTTTTATGATTTTTCCTTTAGAAATGGAAAACAAACTGAAAATCTTCGAATTTTACTCTTTGTGGAAAGAAATTAAAAAATCAATTCTGACGAATATGATGTAATATTGAACATTTACCGATTAATGATAGTCATCATAGTTAAAAGTGTCATCAATTAGCATTGTGATGATTTGTCATATATTACTGTTATGAAGATAATTGCAATTTATTGCAATTCTTTCAGATTTCTCCGTTACGATCTGAGTTCACGCTGTCATCAGTCATGTCAGAGCATAAGCAAACCATCACTTCCTTGGCGTGGCACCCGAAACGTGATGAAATCATCGCTTCATCTAGTGTTGATGGTCACATTGTTGTATGGGACGTCACACAACAACGCGTGATCAGTCAATTAACTTCAATTGATCTCAATTCTGGTTGTCAGCCACGAAGCTTGGCATGGTGTCCTTCAGATCCACATCGACTTTCTTTCCTTGACGCGCGAGGACCTCTATTGACGTGGCAAACTAACGGGTCTTCGATGAAAAAGGTATTGATCATGAAAGAGACACAAGCATTTCGTGACGTTAGTCGGTATCGATGGCATCCACACATAGCTGGACAAATTGCCTTTGGACATGGTGACGGGACAGTATCACTGCATACAGATGGTAAGTAGCGCATAAAGTTGCTATTGTAGACATACGTGTGCGCTGTAGTTTTGAATATATTTTCAGGATGTATCAATTTCAATCACATTTTTACTAAAATTCAATGAATTTTGATCTGAGCATTGCAATGAGTAAGCCTTGGCGGCGTTGTCATCGTCGTCAACGAAAGATTCACTGGCCAAAAACAGACAGCCGCCAGACAATTTTGGCATCCTCATTGGGAAAATCATTCTGAACGTTCTGTCAGTTTATGCTCCTGAAACTGGAAGGTCCCTGGAGGAAACGGAAGTCTTCCATTCGAGACTTTTAGTGAGGCAACAACCGTCCCAGATGATGAAATTCAAATAACAATAGGGGATCTCGATGGCCACGTTGGTATATCAGAGGAATGTTTTGAGAATGTTCATGATGGAATCGGCAGGCGTAATCAAGATGATGTCAGGTTGCTCAATATGTGCCTTCTTATCTACTCATATGTAATATCTTATTAATATCGGCTGGGGAGACATACCGTATGCAGTGCGCGCGCGTATTTTTTGTGTGTTTGATGCACATTTTTGAATTTCGATGATCTGGAAACGAAGAATGGCAGTGGTCAATATTAAATTCTTAAGTTTGTAAGAAAATTGATGGACCGAAATTGATAAAACTTATATTGTTGCAGCTCATCAGATTTCCTTTCTTTTAAGACCTGACACGAATATTGTAGAGCAAGCAGAAAAGAAGTTAGAATATTACACCGGTGAAGACTGCTATTGAAGTTATCTAGTTTCAAGAATCTTCTCATGGGATGAAGGCAACGGCCATGACTCGCAACCATGAAGCATGGTTTGCCGCACACAGGCTCCACATACGCGACCCTTAAAGGTGGCCCTTTGAACGTCAAGAAGGATTGCAGTTCATGGAATTCAAACCATTCACATCCTATCCTTGACACTACTGCCGACTCAACACTTCCAGAGCTATCGAGGACGTCCCCAAAATAGAATGAACTGTCCGCACACTCAAAGCGAGCTCCTTCCATGTCGACACACTCCGCAGTCGATTCGATATCCATGTTTGGCCCTGATACGCATGCTCGGCAAACGAAGGTGTTAGCTCTGTTCAGGTTTCCTTTCACTTAACTGCATCTCGCATGCACCCACTTCGCACAGGAAGTAAGTACACCGAATGGAGTTGCTTCCGACTCCAGTACCACATACCCCACATGGCGCTTTCGCTGCTTGGTAATTTCTTTCTATCGTATCCATTTTTCCACTAGCAAGTACTTTGCTCTTTCTTGTGTTCATATTTAGACCTTTCGCCGACAGACTCGTTTCCCAGGCGGTAACTTTTTTTTGGAATTCACTTTCAGTAGCAGCCATAAGAAGAAGGTCATCAGCATATAATAGTTCGTAGGGCAAACCTTATCTTACAGACCTGGAAACAGCAATGATGACGACGGCAAAGAGTAAGGGACTTAGGACAGAACCCTGGTACACGCTAGCATTAACCGGAAAGCTGTCACAATCTCCGAAAGATGTTCTTGCAACTGTAGACGCACCATTGCAGAGTGACATGATAGCTCTGACAAGCCATTCTTCCACACAATTCTTTCTAAGCGACCATCACAGAACTTTCCTTGGAACTCTATCAAAAGCTTTCTCCAATGGATATCTATTCTATTATATTCTATTCAAGTCGACAAAGTCATAAATACCTTCTTGCATTTTGGCATTATACTGCTCTACGATCTGCCGTGTGATGAAAATAGGATCTGTCGTGCTTCTTCCGGGCATGAAACCAAACTGCATGTCATCTAAAGATATTTGGCGACGCAACCTCTTTTCTATGACACGTTCAAACATATTCATTGCATGATCCAGTAATTTGATCGCTCTGTAAGATTCACATGGCAGCGAATCCCCTTTACTTTTGTATATCGGGATAAGACCACTTCTACACCAATCCTTCGGGATTCGCTCATTACGGATGACCAAGTTGAACAACCTCAGCCATATGATCTAGGTTTCCCAGGGCTGCCACTCATCCGGTTTTAACCGGGTTTCGGTTTTTTAGAATGAACTAAGTAGTGAGAGAATGTTCTGCCACAAATAATTTGGATTTTGAAGGGGCCTTCAAGATTGTGAAATTGCCCTTTTGAGACTTCGAAGGGCCCCTTTAAGATATTGAGGGGGCCCTTTTCAGACTGCGAAGGGGTCCCTTTAAGATCGTGAGGGGCCCTTTTTGAGATCGTGAAGGGATCCTTTTTGAGATCGTGAAGGGGCCATTTTGATATTGTGAAGGGGTCCCTTTAAGATAGTCAGGATGCCCTTTTGATATTGTGAAGAGGACCGTTAAAGATCGTGAGGGGCCTTTTGAGATCGTGAAGGGCCTTTTGAGATGGGAAGGGGGGGGCTTATAGTATTGAGACCGGCACCGTTAAATCTAAGAGCATGTGCGGCCTTTTTATATTATATAGGGCTCTTTAAAATTATGAATTGGGCTATGCAGATTGTTAGGGGACCTTAAAGACCCTGCAATTTATAAGGGTGATCAAATTGAAAGCTGATGCTTTCTAAAAATCCGCTTTACTCTTGAGCAGAAGATTCATCTATAAGGAAGTGATCCTTTCGTCAATCCTGAAGAAACAGGATGAAACGCAAGTAATTTAGGTTTTGAAATAAGAAGTAAATTTAGGTGGGAATGCTTGACGAGAAAGTTGTAATACGGAATCATGGAGTCTATTATTAATAGGGTTCTGATCGCTTTGATGCTCTCCAAAACGTGTCATTTAAGAAACGTGCCAGAAAAATATGAAAGAAAAATATAATAAAAACTTTCGGGAACACAAGGGAGTGACGAAAGAATATTTTGTACGATCACTTGTTGCAAAAGCGGCTAAATTTGGGCGAAGACACCAGCGGAAATTTAGATCTCGCAAACAACTACAGAAGTGACAAGAATTTCTTTTCGTGTCGATTTTGCGTTAGGTATAGTTTTCGTGTAGAACTTCTGCATACCGGTACATTCAAAATTCTCTCTAATTCTGCAACTACCCCTCCAATTCAAATGAAATGGATTGCAAGGAAAAAGTGCACAGATTCACTTGTAGGCTCCATGCACAATTTCATGGTGATTGGCCAAGTCAATTCTATGGCAAAACAATTCCATTTGTTCTACTGAGTAATTATTTTTACTGATGCAGTATGAAACTCATTATAAACGCCAAGAAATTTTGATTCACAAAAACCTCCCTCATCAAGACATTTTGAAATAACATGGAGCTGAGAAACGTTGTAGACCTAATTCCTGTTTGATAATGTAATGCCGAGAAAGTGCTTTATACATTCCAGGAGGTTTTGCCTGCAGAGCATTAAATATATCAAATTCTACTAGTTATACTTTCAAAAGGCAGGAGGTTTCGCGTGCAGGGCTTTGAAAATATCAAAATTCTACTAGGTTAGGTGCGGGTAATATGGGACGGCGGGTAGTATGGAACACTTAACGAATATCTTCGAAAAAAGATACTTCCCGCAAATATTTTGTAATAATGAAGGTGGTTACTTATTGATGTAATCATTAGCTGCAAACACAAAATTTAAGCGAAATCGGCTGCATGCTTCCGCTTATGTGATTAAAGCACAAGTGATATGCGAATTTTTTTAGGTCAAAAATAGGGCTGATGTAAAATTTAGATTTCAGTAAAGCTATTATTATATCATCAATCAAGTTTTCTCATGAATTGAAATGCATTGGATATGGAAGCTTTTGGTCTTGTGCTGTGCTTGCAATATTTCACTTTTTCAAAGTAATAATTTCATCAAATATTTTTATAGCTTTTGAAATAAGATGGACACTCAAAGCGTTTTGTCTCTCCAGCTTAATAAACCTGATCGTGTGAGCGACAAGGATGAAGCAGCTGAGAGACCAAAGATATCCGGTGTCTTGACTACCTCCAACTATGTTCTACCTCCAACCAATTCGATATTGAAGAAAGAGTTGGAAAGAGAAATAAAAAAGTGGATTCAAAATGAAAGGTGTAGAAATGGCAAAAGATACCATGAAATCAAAATTACAAAGGTTAAATTCGTTCGAGAAAAAGAAATGTAGAGGCGAATGCCCAATATGCAAAAATAATGGAAAAGAAAAATGTGATGCTCAAGGAATATCCTGTGAAATTGAATGTGAAAGATGCAAAGGGCTCTATATCGGAGAAACAGCAAGAAATGCGAAAATCAGAGGAAAAGAACATATCGTCGCCCTCATAGCATAGTAGTGTAATTGCAAAAGTCAAGTAAAAATGTAAGTGCTCTTCTGAGTCCATTTTTTGATCGAAATCTTGGATAGTTTTGCACAAATTGCACATGTCCTTTTTTGGTTTGTGAATTGACAAATTAGCTTCATCAAATATCTTGAGATAGAATGTGTAACTGGCCACCACTCCTTTGATTTTCTCCTGATGGATCCTGTACATGGAATATAGTTCTGCCTTCGACAGTTCTGGATACAGATATTCCTTAGTTGACGATTGCCGACAATAATGTGACTCGACCCTCGGAAAAAGTGATAAATGATCTTCCACACTTCTTAATTTGCTTCATCTGAGGTCCACCTCGCTGCTCTTTCACAGGCATACATTTGTTTGCATATACAGCAGTAAGTGTAGTTTGATCGGATTTTAAACCAAATGCTGACGGGAATAGTCCTTTGCATACTTGTTTCTTTTCAGACAGGTTCCAATGTAAGAAATATGTAAACGTTGTGTTCCTTCGATTTTCACCCATGAACGCATTCACTTCACGTCTTTTACCTCTACATGGTGTATAAAGAGGGAACGTTGAAGAGAAAGTTTCCCAAGTTCATAAAAATTCAGGTTGACTTCTTGTATCCTTTCCCTGGTGTAGAACTCGCATCTAAGCCCTCGTTTCTTACAATTATCTGAACAACAATGGCTGATAACAATTCCATAATTCCCGGGAACGATATTTCTTTTTCGATTTTCATGCTCTAAACCACAATTTCACCTTCTCTTAGCGTCTATGTGATAGGATGTATGTGCTCTTTTCTTGGTCAACACAGGAGAAGTAGCGGCACCGTCATGACTGTAAAATTTGGCTACGTTTTCACTAAAAGATGTCACCAATTTATTTTGGGATTTTTCATCCACACGTAAATGATGATTCCCACCATAGTCGTCATTTTCATCCATTGGTGCGCTTTCCTTGGGTTGGAGATCCTCAACGCCTGCAACATGACAAAACATATAAGTACTATTTGACATTCTGCTGGATCAGAGCATCTCGAAATAGGATATGCACACCGCAATTAAAATGAATCAGGGATGGAATCAGTTAAAAATGGTTAACCGATTAACCACTTCCATGCCTGGTCCTTATCAATACTGCATATTTAACCATCTGACGCATACGACAAAAATGGATCAGATTAAAATTGAATAATGACCATTAGCCATCTTATGATGCATGATGCTCAATGATCTTAGGAATAAGAGCAAACCCGCAGATGCTGTTAATAGAGCATAAAAGCAGACTACATTGTCAGATGAACCTTGCTTACGCATACGCATCAATGGGGTAAGCATGTGATTCTTGATTGATCACATAATCTTGTAAATAGAGTAATTTAAAAAAATGGCAAAATTACTTAATTGAAAATTAATGCATTGAAATTAATCGCATTTTACAAGAAAGTATACGGACAGTAAAACCTACCTAGTGCGTAAAGCATGCTTACCTATCATACCTCATTTTATGCAATCTCTGTTCTGAATACGCAAATGACAAATAAAGCTCGTTTTCGTCCATAATGGTTTAAAGATTTTTCGTTATAATGTTATGAAATACTAAACAGAGAAACATGCAGTATTACTCAAGTGAAGGCTGTTTATAACGAGATTTGAGGGACTGCAAAAAGTTGCTCAATGATACAACAACTGATGTATGCTGTATTGGATGCATTCACAATTGACGAATTTTTAAGGTGAAAAATACATGAAAACATCCACCCGAACGTTTGAGGCAATGAACAATGACGCCATGAACTCGCACATACATTTCAGGTACCTACGTATGCATTTTCATATTTCAATTAGATATAGGGCTAGTGGGCGACCTTTGTGCTGTGCTCAATGTAACACGAAAATATTGTAATTCCATTAACTGATCTATTCTATTACTCTATTGCCATCCCTACTATTATTCTATTCCACTCATGAATAGTCTGATTGTTTAATTCTTCTACCTCGTTCAATTTTAAAAATCGTTTTGTAGAATGCGTTGTACGGGAATCATAGGTTTACAGCTGGTGATTTTGCAAGATCAAGAGGCGAATGATTATTTTGCCCTATTTCTATGAAACATCGCTTATAAGCGTCTAGACATCAGCATCTTCAAATTTGATTAAATAGATGACTCAGCGGATTCAACTGACTTTGCTAAGTCGATTATCAAATTTCTAAATTGCTACAATGAAATTTCAACAAAAATTGATTGACATAATGTACGTTGTCGGTTCATGACAAGCAATATGCCCAATAATAAGCCTGAAAATGATCACTGAATTCATTTTTACGATGCAAGAAACTCAATTTGAATAACGTCAAACATCTTAGTAAAACACAAATCCCACTTACTAGCGTAATAACCTAATGCGCCTTAAACCTTAAGCGTTTATACCTAATGTATAAATATGATTTCGTGTCATGTCCTTTCGTATCAGAGATCCATGAGATTTGTATGAAGCTTTGTAGTTACTGCACAGGCTTGCAGTATTCCACCTGTAGTCTACTCGCTCTGCTATAGATGCTGACCTACATTTCAGCTACCAAGGAATTTCGTGATTTTAGGGATTATTTATCATGTCCAAGTCTGAGGATGCAGCATTTACAATGTGTCTATTTTGAATGCGTAAAATTCACGAGTGTATTTCAATGTGCAAAATATCACAAATAGGTACCTTCATAACAAATAGATAACGTTGCGCATCAATATTGTCTGTTTAATTTTAAAAAATCTTAATAGCAATATTTAAAGGTGAAAGTCAAAGTTGACTTCTAAAATCAAGGTCAGGAACGCACTCCCTAATTTCCTATCGGTCCTTTGCCACGATAGATTCTCATATCATAAGATCTTCCTGCAATGCATCTGTTGCGCATGACGTCGCATTGCTGCACATCAACAATGAAGAATTGATTGGTAAACATGACATATAAATTGTAAATAGAATGCATCATAATCAGTGTACCAAATTTTGCGTTTGAGTTGATAACATCGGGTATTTCGATGTAGGCTAATGTTAATGTAATGGATGCTATACTAAAAGTTCAGTCTCTGCAACAGTGAAATTCACTCGACCCATTCTGGGGTTTCATAGTTTTATTTCAACGGGCACGAAATGACGCTGACCTTGAATTAGCAAACAATTAATCAATATGATGAGTTTTGGTTTTCTTAAACAGATGATATGTTTAGTGGCTATATACAGTAGACTTTTGAAATAAGTT
Organism: Prostheceraeus crozeri; assembly: GCA_907163375.1. Lineage (NCBI taxonomy): Eukaryota > Metazoa > Platyhelminthes > Polycladida > Euryleptidae > Prostheceraeus > Prostheceraeus crozeri. The sequence goes on along the minus strand of CAJQUW010002609.1, from coordinate 109,705 downwards.
TCCTAATTGCAGTAAGTTATTGATCGGTATTGATCGGATCATAATTAATAGCCAATAATGCTTGTAAATATTTTTGCTTGTACGCTCATCAAACTGTGATTCAATTTTACAGTTTAAAATTTTTAGCAGGGCCTCTCCAGCATCTGTTGGAATCCCCATAAACGACTTATCTGACAGACCATTGTTTCCATCAATAATGCTTCTAGTAATGAAGGCCATAACGCTAGCTAAAGCAATAAGTTTCATAGAGTGAGCTTTTAAATATTGCAACTTACCTAGAAAAGTTGATATGATATTATTTTCTGTCGATTAAGTCCTTTTAGCAGCAGCCTCTGTAACATCTTGCAACCGTGTTGAGAACAAGAGAAGATGAAACTTCAAAGATTATGGTTAGCAGTAATTACATGGAAGTTCATCATTTACGTGCGAAAACCTGTTCGTGTGTATTCAATTATATCATTGCTTCTGAATTTTGATAAACTGGCATTTACTGATGCCCATACAGCACCACCAATACAGGTCGGTGTTTTTCTCTGTCCACACCGTGCGCCATTGGAATCAACTTTCAGCACATGAAGTGTCGGCGGGGTCGGTTGACAGGTTCAAGTCAAGGTTGGTTGAATATTTCAGGCGCTTGAACTTGTGGTGAACATGAACACCTTCATGCATACTTAGTGAACTGTTCTTATGAAGTTTGATTCTGTCGCCCTTCATGGGCTTGATATTTGTCACTTTTCACTTGTTATAACTTCATTTTTCATGATTTATGTTTTGGTTCTTGACAAATATAACATTATTATTATTTCCGATTCTACAAATGACAATCAAAATTTATAGCATAATACATCGATGCAGAATACTAACATTTTGAATTAGCTTACCATCGGCTATCATATCTAGTAAGATTCCTGTAGGTCCATCTTCAGTTGATAGCAAGTCCCCTAGGAACGTATAATCAGACCTCATGAACTTGGATGTTTTTCTCGCAGCTCCTCCTTAACTGTGATTAAAGAACCTACCGAGTATTCGGAACACAGACGCAACTATGGAAGCAGCGAAATCAGTCACTAATTCGCCACACTTTCACGTCATGGAGGTCGCAAATCACATCACCAACAAGGATCAAATTAGTAGGGCCTATGGAATGAATGAAGGACAAAGATATGCTATATATGCTGTATTATTCGAGTTCTTTTAGAGAACGTGTTCATATCCTCCCAATCGAGCGTGATTTTTACTTTGAGTTGCTGTATGCACACTGTTATACTACGTTTGGAAGATAGAAAAAGGAATAATAGCACATAGCGCATATCAGTGTAATATCAGTTGCCTTGATATGCTAAATAAAACAGGTAAGAAATGTGAGCAGAATTCAGCAGCATAACAGTGTATACAGAGATACATTGATATGCTGTTGAGAAAGCTGTACATATTTCAGGTAGTGAACAGCGTCTAAATGCTCTTTAGATGCCTAGTATTTCCGCGACATTTTTATGATCAAAATGGTGTGAAGAAACGATTGTAGAAAATTTGGCGCTTGGACTACTATGCTATGAGGGCGACAATATGAAGCAATTGAAAGAAACGAGGATACACCAAGTCTATGGAGACATTGCAAAGAGCATCATGACAACACAGAACAAAAAATTTCAATGAGTATAACAAGTGTACAGCACAACAATGCATTGGAACGTCAAGTATCTGAATCAGTCAACATCAAAAACAGTATGCAACACAAAATGATCGTCATCAACAACAAAACAGAATGGAACCAACCAAACATGGCAACAATAACTATACAGAAAAACGAAGGAGATATAGGATGATAATGAATTGTGAGCTATGGGACTATTGAATAATGAACTATGGAACTGCGACAATAAGTGAACTGTGGTATATTTGTTAGATATCGATAATGACAGCGATAGTTTGCACTTTTGTGTAGAGATTTCAAATGATTTGATTTCCAAAAAAATATGTTTTGGATTTCTTTATATCGCAATTGACAAGGCCAGATCGACGAAATATATTTAGACGAATTACATTAATTTTTGTGCATAGAAAGACTGAAAAATAATAGTATTTCAACAATTTCAACTTATAAACAAAAAAAGTGATGTAAAATTTTTTCATCAGCAGATCAATAGAAACAACGAAAAATTAAGCCATTGTGTAACAGAAAAGTAAAAAAAGATATACTCATACCCATGTGTATAATCAGACCATGTACAGAAATGCTGAAAATTAAAATAGAATGGTAAAAGTGAATAGACAAATAATCGGAAATAAAGTACAAAATAACTAAATGAGAACCAATAACAGTGTAACTCATGGGGACGAAGTGACGAAAAAGACAATGTTAAAAATCAAGTTAACATGAAAGAAATGCATTCGACAAAGGACTTCAAATTATCAACTCTCCATAGATCTTAGTGGAATTTATTGGCAGCTCGCTCATGTTGGGGTTGGGAATGGGACCATGCCTCAATCTCAATATGAATCAGCCTCAGTTGAAAAATACTACAACTAAAACTGAGGGTACTAGAAACGAAGGATCTAAAAAGAGGAAAGAAAAATAGATTTATTATAATAATAAAATCAAAAAAATCAAAAATCAAAAAATCTCTACTCGGTCTTCTCAAAATAACATTCGATAACAGGATAAAGGTGAGATACTCACACAGCACAACACCAGATCAATACATTCACAACACACTCACACTAATACACAAGAACAAATCATAGACATAAGAGAAACAAGAAACAAAAAAAATAAAAATACCAAAGAAGATAAGAAGATAACATCCTTGCAAATTAAAAATAAAAATAAAAAGTAATCAGACATCAGAATAACCAGAATAAGAAAGTCAAGATTGGTATGAAACGGAAGACTTTCCAGGACAAATCTAGCGTGAAAAGTTCGCTCTATGAATCTTCCACTAACCACCTGTTAAAAAGCATAAAATCTATTCATATATATATATATTTACAGGAATGGCCACTCCTAATCAAATGTATCGAAGGTTCTGTAAGTCGTTGCCAGCGGTCTCCGCACTACGCCTGATTCTCAATGCAGGTTGGCGACTGACCTCGGGAATCGTCCAGGAATTGTGATGGGGACGGGGAGCCGCCCTTAAGTTTTAGCAAAATAAGCAATTAGCCGTTGAATATCCCGGGAATGCCATTTAGTGATTTTTCATTACTGCGTTTAGTTGACGTACTTAAAGTAACTTCTTGATTTCAACTGCTTCTAATAGAACGATTATTAAGCTCATTAATTTTGTTAATTGTCTTCGAATTTCAATTGAATTAAGCAAGTGTTCAGTATAGATATACTCGTATATGTAGTATATTGTACATCTAGATGACATACTTTGCATCTTTGATTCTATCAAAGTACGTGCTTCTGACCAATTAAATCTTTACAATTTACAATTGGTGCAATTTTGACCAATTGAATTTGTTCAGTTTCCACATGACTCTGTCAATAATAGCCGTGGGGGAGATGGTGTTCTGTCGTCAAAGAGTCGCTTATAAAAAATCACGAATGAGCAAATTAAGGAACGACACATCATATTAACAGCAATAAATGGTTGGCGATGTCGAAGTCTTGTGCTGAATGGTGTTGATTGTAATTTGCACATAAAAATACAGACTCTAATTATTGTATAGGGTACGGCAAAAGTGTCGCTTTATGCTTTTTAACTAGACATGTCATTCTAAGCATTAGCTCCATCGACTTGGAAGCCCTTATTGACATAATTTGTGAGATTTTCAAACTCATCTAGTTTGCTGAGCCATTGATTGTAATTCTAGGTGCAAAGTAAAGCTCTGATGCGCTAACTTTTTGAGTAGAGTGTCCGCCTTTGTCGGTCGGCACTTTTCGCAATTTCAAAAGATGCATGTTGTTCTTAAATTTTTATTGTCAGGTACATAGGGAGGTTGTTTGATCCACAACCCGTTTTTCCACAACGATCCGTTTTTCTCTACAATTAGTGGCACATGTTTTCTCTTAAAAGTCACAAAGTCGCTCAGTTTCATTTAGAAATGTAGTCACTCATTAATTAGCTAGCTCGTTTATGTGGCACATTTAGTTTCTGTGCTTCAGAATTTCAGCTCAGGATTCTTTTATTTTGTCTATATGTCTATTAAAACCACCCATGACGTTGACAACTCATTCAACAGGCAGGACATTTTCAAAAACATCATAAGATGATGGCATCAAAAAACAAAAAAAAATTGGAGATGGTTGCTCCTCATTTACAAAGAGATTCATTCATGTAGAAAAGTTATTTCATTATTTTATCTGTTGCTACCTCACATACGTACAAGTAGCACATCTGACAGAAAGTAACAATTTTAGAATGTGATCATATCTAACCTATTTTTCGAATCAGACAAAAATCCTTCAAAACTATTTCTTCATAGGTCTCGAGCAGCTTTTAAAAAGTCGACAGTAATGACCAAGTTCACAATGACCTTGATCTGAATTGATAAATTTAGTTGTGATAACATTTTAGTCTAATCAATCAATTTAATCATTTTCGCGGTCAGTAGGTTGCGACTTAACAAAACAAATTGGTGCACTGGCGATATTGAAGTAGTTGATTTTGATCGTCTCCGACTTCTATTCTGTTGTAGCAATTCTATTACTTTAAATAGGTATGGACAACTAAAGAAAGACAAAACAAATTTTTCTGAAAGTGACAGACATATGATGAAGTGCAGTGTAATAGACAGTAGCGATTGATAGGGCAGATTTCAATATAAATACTTTTGTTTTTAAAATTTATATCGGTGCAAAACTCGACTTGTGATTCAATAGCTTGTGATTCAACTTCGTTATTGGATCAGATACTAGTATATTCGTCGGCAGTTTATTTGAAGTAAATCAACTTCGGAAGTTCGTGAAATTTTTTAAATAAAATCAACGAAAATGGATTACGTAATATCAGCATTTGGTCTTATTTGCTTACCTTCCCCATGAAATCTATCAGTCAGCAGTGCCCATAATCAGAAGATGCCATCAACCCATATGATCCTTCATTTAGTGTACCTGCAGATGAAATTTCTGTACGTGCTCATCAGGTTGAATTTTGATGGAAAGATTTTGATGACATGAAGGAAATGGATCTTCATTCAAACTAAAAGTAGAAGCATCCATGATATGAAGCTCACCCCGTCAGTCTTTTTTTCTCTTGCCTATATCATGAAAAGCATTCCAAACTTCCACTCGGTTTTCCATTCAGTTAAAGAATGGAAGTTATGATACATTTCAGGAGCTTCTTCAGAGATTGTCTACAAAGAATGTTTTCATCAACTTCAATCAGTTATTTTTCGGAAACGTTGACGTCACGAATGATTCATCGAAATTGCTCAATGCTTTCACAAAGTTGATTGAGCCCAAATTGATTTACACCTCGGTAATTCAATTTTCCGTTCATCCATTGAAGTAGAGAAAACTAAAATTCTTCACCGCCAAGTAGGCATATAGTAGGTAGAATGTCAACTCAAAAAATGTCAGCATACAGTGAAAATTTTTATATCAAAATATTGTTTTTTCATCAAAGATCAAATAATCTTAGGAACATAAGGTTTCATGTGGTATATCGTTTTGACGTTCATTGAAATTGAAGAAGCACTTCAACACGAAAATTGCATTTGAAAATAGGTTAAATGTTTTGTGCAATTATTTATGAAGCGATCTGTTGGAGAATCTATCAACAGAGAATTTTCTAGATAATAAAGTTTGAGTGCTAAATAATGATTATTCACTTGAAAGTGTGGCGAATGGACTAACACTGAGGCACCTCAAGCATGACCTACAAAGAATGCAAATTTGACAATAAATTTATGGAAACTACATCAATATCTTGAATGTCGATGACACAGCCATACTGCAGCTGGAGCTGTGTGATCCTTTCGGCATTTATAGCCCTTTTTGCCGACTTCCAATGACAGCTTCGGCCATCGACCACATGACGAATTGTTTGAAAAATAGACCGCCACCTGTAATAGACCACCACTTCCTATATTTCTGTTGTACAAGTAGTAAGTACGATGAGATTTGCTTGTGTAAGGCCTGTCCGATCTGTACTTGGAAGATGCCCTGGCTATTCATGATATAATGTTTTGACTTGGAAAGAGCCAGGAATGTTTTGAGATGTCGATTATTATTTTATGTCAAGATATACAAAATTTCTCGATTGCCATCCAGCAATCATCTTCAGGTACAAAAGACCAAGGTTAGTAGAAGTTTGAAAAATAAGGAATATAAAAATGATATTTGCAATGATTTGAAATGATGTGGTAATTTGCTATGATAGAATATGATAGGTTGTACTGGATTACATACCTCTACCAGTATCAAAAATTGACCTGACGGTCAATGACAACCCTAGAATTATTTAGTATGATATTAATTTTCAATCATAATGTGATAAATCATACTAAAAAGCCGAAATGTAGATGTTTTCACAACATATCCGATATTAGTAAAGCATTTAGTGATTTGAGAGCTTTGTAGATAGATTATCCACCTAAATGCAAACTTCAATGAATCGATTTTACTTTCAATCGCCACCTAAGAGAGGTGGTTCAAAAATAGACCGCCACCCCTGAAAGGGGGTTGAAAGTAGACCGCCACCTAAGGGAGACGGTTGAATAACAGACCGCCAATCAAGACAGAGAGAGGGGATTGAATAACAGACTGTCAATCAAGACAGAGAGAGGGAATAACAGACTGCCAATGAAAGACAGACAGAGGGTTGAATAACAGACTGCCAATCAAGACAGAGAAGGGTTGACAAGATATGATATGGCAGAGGGCGGGAGGACCATAATTCAATGCAAATGTAAAACCAATTTCAATACTCTCCCGATATGTTTAATGCCGAGTAAAATGAATAAAGAATAAAAATCGCCAGACGTTTCGGGTCCAGACCCTTTGTCAATGGCAGAACACTTAATAAACATTATTAAGTACAACAATAATAAACATTATTCCGGACTACAAAGCACCATAACGCTCCAAACAAAGTCTGACTTAAGTCAGCACCGTCCAAGGCCCCAGTAGGGGTAAAAAGTGACGTAAAAATCCGTAAAAAAATAATAAACATTATTAAGTGTCTGTCGGCTATTAACGTCTGGCGATTTTTATTCTTTATTCATTTTACTCGGCATTAAACATATCGGGAGAGTATTGAAATTGGTTCTACATTTGCGTTGAAAGTAGACCGCCACCCAAGAGAGAGGGAGAGGGTGAAAAATAGACCGTAACCAAAGTGAGGGAGTTGAAAAGTAGACAGCCATCCAAGAGGGAGGACTGAAAAATATGCTGCCACTGAAGAATGAGAGTTGAAATATAGACCGCCTCCCGAAACTCTGGAAACTCCTGGAATTTTGAGATTTGGTAGACAATTAGGGCATCTCTAATTGTTCACTAGAAGTTTTTAATGATGTTTTCTATTCATGCAAAGTAAATAAAATGAATTCATTCACATTTCACATTCTTGGTCTGTAGTAAAAGAATTTCCAGCTATGCATTTTAAAGACTTTACTGTCAAAGTCATTTGCTTCAGAAAATTTCATTAACGCTCTTTTTATTGCAGTCCGTAGTCTGTAAAAAAACAACTCGTACATTGGAGAACCTTTTGAATAGCGGCAGATGTGGATTTGAAATAAAGCCTTGAATATCGTATTCATTTCTTCTTGCATCTAGGGGTGTGCGCTAGCCGCTTAAGATAGCAAAATAATAAAATTTTCCTGAATAATAAAATAAAAGTTTCCTTGAAGCCTTTATTAAAGCTTAGACGAAATTTAATTTGTTTCGCGTTCTAGATTGTCGTGCGATAATCACTTAAAATATCAAAATTTTGTAGTTAGGGTATCCATCTATCCTTCATGCTAAACATTTATATTTTTTCTAGAATTCAATGCAAATGTCATAGATTACGAGTAATAGGAAAATTCTAATAGTGTTACAGAATTTGAAACAGACTTGCAAATGCATTCTTTAATTCTATTTTACCAACACTTGCAAGTGAATCTCATCATACTTGTACGAGTCTATGATGAAATAAAAATATATAAATTGGGTGGATATGCAACAAAAAATGATTGAAAGTACAACAATATCTGAAATGCTAAGTCAATTGGCGAACGGAACGTTGGATTTTTTTTAATTTGTTTATTTTAGAATGATATGCAGCAAGGAAGAGATTTATTTTTTATTCTTTTCAAAATAATTGAAGACAGGTTCGAAGCAATGTCACGTTACCTGCAAGCTACTATGCGGAAGGTCAATATCTCGACATGCAATCGGCCGCAAGCAGCCTAGAAGAAACTCTTTCGGATGCATCCCTGGCTACTGGAATTCCAAGACAGCCTATATCTTGACAAGAGGAGAAACAACAGGGTAGGCTTACACGGTGTTCACTATGAGATTTCAAAATTCTGAGGTCGCGGGAATCGGGATTCCGTGGCGTAAGATGATTTATCATGAACTTGAATTTCCGAATTTTCGTCACCTTTTCACTTTTCTCTCAACATCACGAAACACATCGTTTGTGATGACTTAACTATGATTTTCAAAAGGTCTCATTTTCATAATATAGACATTTATTGTGAATTGAATTGATAAATAGAATTGAGTTATGCTCTCCTGGTTGGATTAATGATTCTACTGGCGATTTGCTGTCTCTAACATAGGTCATCTAGGACGGTTTTTTATTGACCTAAAAATTACGAATTTTGACTTTTTTTCAAGTAAATTTTTACAAAAAATCTTGACTTAAATGTAAAATTTTTACCCAATCTTTTTACCTAATTCAGTGTTGTTTAACCATGGACAGCTGTCCATGGTTTGACCAAAGAAAACATCATTTCAGACTCGCAAGAAAACGTAACTTGTTTTAATTAAAGAAACACATTTTATTATTGAGTCCACAAATACAAAGTTCTTCACTAAAAGAAGGAGTGCCTCTTAAGCAACGAGTTAATTGTTACTGGCGTTGTAATTCATTATTGCATAGCATTTAATGTTTTGGGGAGAAAAGTTTCTGTTAAAACGCAGGAGATTTTTCAACTGGGAAAAGCTTCGTTCGATCGCAGCTGTGGTTGATTGAGCACACAACAGAAGATTGTATTCAGTTGGTGAAATATCGTCACGTGCCAAGTTAACAATCTCCATGATATCATTCTTAGATAAACGCAAGTTTATATATGATTTGATTTCACAGGGATCAATTCCGAAATCCAGACTGTTTACGTCCTGTATTACCTGACGAATGTTGTAGTTGGTTCCTTCGCATCGCTCCATTAGATGATGCAGAGGTCTATACGTTGCCACATCCACGAGTTGGTCAACAATTACTGTGCTGGAAACTGCAGATTTTGCACGACTTACAAATAATCCATCATCCTCGAAACCCAACACAATTTGTTTGACGTCGGAAAAGTGGTCTGCATACCAAAAAGCCGCGTTTAGCCATGCTCCCCACCTGGTTACGACCGGCTTTGGTGGACTTCCAATCGATGCAAAAAAAAGACGGCGATCACAATTTTTAGCAGTGGCAGCCTTGATTGAGGAAATCAAACTGTCGACAGCCTCATACTTCGACTTCACAAGCAATGCACAGTTGTGCAACAGGTGCGCCATACACGTTACATGAAATAATGATGGATACATAGACTTCAAAGTTTTGCCCGCAAGAGTCATATAACGATCTGCATCAGATAGCAGTAAAAGGAAATTATTGCGATGAACATTTAAATCTTTAACAACATCATCAATAGCATGGCACACTGTTTGATGATTGATGTTTCCTTCTAACTGTCTACAGTCATATAGATAAGTAACTTCAGGCTTTTCTAGAATTCCGACAAGAATGATCATAACCTTCCGACCAGAAATTTCCGTTTCGTCCACCATTATGATGACTGATCCACCGACATGATGACTCAGATGGGCAATGATGACCCATAAATCAAATAAATCTCGTATCACTTGATGCTCCAATTTATGTAAAGGAATGTCAGCGGCTAATAACGCTGTTGTTACATGCTTAGCCAGATCAGGTTTGAAGTTCAAGAACGTCTGACTTTAATGCTTTGATGAGGTGGGTACTGATGATGAATAGGTAATTCTTTGTAACTTCGTCGCATGTTTGGCACTTTTACGATGACTGTCAATCATAAACTGTTTCGCGTATTTCACCGGGCATTCACAAAGCACACAGAAAAGTTCAGTCCTTGGTGTTACTTTAAATTCTTGAGGATATTGGTAAGTAATTCTTTTGCACTTGGATGCATCACTTTCAGCTGTCCTGGGCATTTCGAACAATCGAAGATAGTCAGTGTCAGTTAACAAAAAGATGTAGTTATGTGCGCTGAAATCCTTGCGAGAATATTTGGTGTCCCAATAGCTTAGCTTTTTGTTTTGATTGAAAAGAGTTCGGGAAACCCAGATCTAAAAATAGCGCTTAGGTAAGCCAGGTGTCTAAAAATAGCGCCTGGGAAGACCAGATTCCTGAAAAATGTACTGTCTTATTTAAACTTTTTGACCTTATTTGACAACATTCGACCTTATTTTTACTCTATTGACTATATTGACTTCATTTGTTTATTTTGACCGTATTTTTACTTTATTGACTTTTTGACTTTATTGACCGCCCTAAACATAAAATGAGCTAATTATAATTGAAGCTTCACAGTAAAGCATCAATCTGATCGAAATTCGCACATTTAGGTGCACCGGCACCCGAGAAAAAAAAGGTTGAAAGTTGGCCGCCACCCAAGAGAGATTTGAAAAGTAGACCTCCACTCAAGAGAGAGGGTTGAAAAAGGAGACCGCCACCCGAGAGAGAGGATGCAAAAAGTAGACCTCCACCTAAGAGAGAAGGTTGAAAAGTAGACCTCTTTGGTGGTGTGCGCCTATTACAGGCTTTACAGGAGGTCATCATGCTCGTCAGGCAAGTGAAGCCGAAACCGTCATGTTAAGTATCTTACTGATGTTTTTACTCACATTATGTAGATTACTACAGTCTCTTTCTGTGTGTGTTAAGGGCCTTGAAAACACTGCCATAGAACAGTAATCACTCAGTTTATCATAACATGTATCTCAGAAATCAGTTATGAAATGATGTCTCTTTGTCATAATCGATCATAGTTTGTCATAGTGATTTTGGTTGGTGAGCTGCTACTTACATGCTATTAAGATGGGTAGAAAGAGGGAGTTTAGATGGCTTGAAGATCAACATAGGCTCATAACTATAGATGTGATGAACAGAGGGGATCGATAATCGAAGTCGCGATGTGCAAAGGAAAAGATCTTGAATTAATGTCCTCGAAGAAAAGTTATTTTAATTATTTATTCGCATAGCAAGAGTTCAGTTGATAGCTCTATCTCAAGAAGAGAGAGAATCAGATGATGCGAGGCCTGAGATCGACATCTCGTTCATATTCATCAAAATGATGCAGTTTATTCAATGTGTACTGTGCATGTTGGGCGTGAGATTTATTCCATTACAATGTTGACAATTAAACAAAGTCGAAATAAAGTATATTAAGATGACACTTTTAAAGTTCTGCTCAAATTGCAGCTGTCTGTGCCAAGTAGTGAATCAAATTTCACGTCCTTTTCTACGTCGGATGTAACAGACCAGTAGCTTTGGTTTGAATATGAAATTAATGAACTGCAGTAGCTTAGTATGCCTGATGCATCTTTAACCGTCAAATTATTCTATTAGCAGCTTCTCTTTCATAACTGATTCCGATAACTGATAATTGATACTCAGGACCTATTCTAATTCAGATTTTCTGTTCTGAAGTGATGAAGTAATTTAATTACTTCTAAAATGCTGCGGTCATCAAATCATATCTGAAGTCCTTATACATCAGCGAAAATTCTAGCATGCAAGTCGCATGCAATTCTAAAAGAGCTAAAAGGATACAGTTCTGCAGTACGCAACAGCTATATATTGAGGGGTTATCGACTTATTTTCGTTACATTCCGAAGGATTTTTTAATTTTTTTGCAGGCTCATGCATTTGCCAACTAAATCAGAAACCTTGATGGAGTCCTGACTTTCCGGAACCGCAGATCTGAATTTAATAAGATCGATCAACTGTTGATCCGTCGCAGCTACAGCGTATGATGCATCGACTTTAATCAGTATTACTGAAATTGGTAGCATCGGTTCCATAAGCCATCATGTGTAGCGTTGTTTTCTTCGCTTTATTTTTCTAGCCACTTTTCGTTTTCGTGCTTGTAATATTCTATCGTTCACTGACAAATTGGAAAGGGCTTGAAGCATTATTGAAAACTATCTGCATCATTTGAAAAAAGCTTCGTTTATCTGTGGCCACGCTTATTCTCTAAGCAGAATACACCAAGAATGTGAAGTACAGCAACGGGACATGCGCAGGGCTGGGCACGGTTAACCGGTTGAACCGCGCGCCGGTTGAACCGTGCGGTTTGACATTTTGATAGTAACATAGTGTTCGTGGCCACGTGACCTGACGTGGTATGACAGCGCGCTAAAATTCAATTCCCAAGCATAAATCGGTTAGCCTGTGAGCCAAGGACGTCCTTGCCTGAGCCTCTTGTTTCCAATGAGATTTACTTGTGTTATTGTCTATGAGGTAGCTATGGTGATTTAGATGGGTGAATGTACAGCGCAATGCAAGTAACGTAGACCATACGTCATGCAAACTCGTATTGTTGTGGGTGTGGGTAGGCGTGGGTGACCTTGGGAAATTCTAGTGTTAGCAGATGCGCTCATTTTCAACGAACAACCATGTCGAGTAGCTGGAATAGCGGCTCGCGCAGTGCAGCCTGCTGGAAGCAATTTGACATTATTGTCAAAGACGGAAAGAAAATGTCACAGTGCAAGTTATGCCAGAAGACTTACGCATACTCTGGGAGCACAACAAATATGTTGAAGCATTTGAGTGATGCCCACGAATCAATCATTAATACCTCCTTTGACTTAAAACGTGACGCCGCCGGCCGACTCAAGAAAACGTCTGTGAATGTGGACATTGACAGCAACGATTCTTCCTCCGACAAAGCAACCAAAATTAGACACTTTTTTTTCATCTAAATCGGAATCGCCCATGCTCTGAAAATAGAGCCAGAGCAATAACTGAACAGATAGCAGAAACGGCCGCGTATGACCTCCTACCGAATTCCTTCGCCGAGAAACCAGGAATGGAGCGACTGCTGAATTTGCTCGAACCAGGTTACATAACTCCATCTCACAAGACAGTTGCATCGCATATCAATGAAAAGTATGTGAAAGCACTACAAAATATCAAAACTTACGTAAAGGACAATTTGGATCATGACGCTCTGTCTTCAATTACAACTGACATCTGGTCTAACTTAAAGATGGATACTTTCATAACAGCCACTATTCATTTCATATCCACTGGATTCAAGATTCAAAATGCTTGCCTTGGAATATCGTACTTGAGCGAGCGTCACAGTGCAAAAGTCATTGGCCAAGCTATTGATGAAATATTGGAAAAATTCCAGATATCAAAGGTGAGACTTCATGTAATTAGCTTTTTGCCAGACGTCACGTAGCTACATGTAGTAGAGTAGACATACTTTAATACTACCGTATAAAATCGAATGATGCTTTCATCTCCTTGACAATACTGTACTTTATTGATGTTTATGAAACTGTATGTACATGTATATATTGGCTTCTTTTTTAATTGACATTCGCACATATTCGTGTGATGAGCCAAGGACTTGGATGAGCATATGATACACAATGGATACACGTATTATGATGATACACGTATTAGTATGATGTCCATTTTATATTATGCACATGTATGGGATGGTTTTATAAGAGATCTACCGGTATGCATATTAGCTTGAAACTGTGTTATTTGCGGTTTATTATTGATGCCCATGTGCTTTAACCATTTTAACCCTTTCGCACCCGAATAAAAACGGCCGAGGAATGAAGATACCTACATATTCATCAAAAAGTCATGCTCTTACTTTAATAATGGCTAGGCTGCAAATGAAATCACTGCTTAGATATTTTGAATACAATCACTGACATAGAGAGCGCCTGACTTGCTAGTTTTCAACTATAGCGACAACATTTTCAGGTCTTCAACTGTACTAGCGATCATTGAATATGCTCGCTGGAGTACGTAATAGCGAGAAAATAATGTACAATTGCGGATGTTTTCTCCACTTGTTTGACTTGGCAATAAAGGACAGTCTCAAAGCATCTGGATTATCACTGATGTTGGACCGGCTGAGACAAGTTGTTGTGCAAATACGTACTTCAACGGTCCTGACATTGAACCTAACGAAGGTATGCTTCTTTCATTCTTGGGGATTGTGATCCGCGGTGCTTAATGAATGATTTTTGGTTTTAGGCTATCAAGTACCTGGTTGAAAAGGGGGAACTAAGCGCGTCAATGCAGGAGCGCAGACTGCAAATGAATTCTACGACTCATCTTGTGAAATGATTCGTAGTTTTCTTGACTTGAAAAAGGCCATTGATCTCATAGAGCGAGACCTGAAAGGTTCAGAAACCATTCGAGTGGACGATGTGAACATTCTTGGAGAAGTGGTCAATATACTGGATATTTTGTGTGATATAACGACTCATTGGCAAACGTCAACATTCATTGTCATAACCGAAGTATACCCAGTACTTTTTGCACTAATTCAGAAATTGCAGTCATCTTTGACTGAATTGAAAGAAGAAGTTTGTCTGAAATTCATATCATGCTTGATTGATGAGATCAAGCAACGATTTTGCATGGATGATTCTGAATTTTTGGGCAAATATTCGGTTCACTCTCTATCATCAGCCCTTGATCCGCGATTCAAGGATCTCTCATGCTTTAGTAATGATGCCAAAAAAATGGTTTGGGAACGCGTCATGAACGAAATGAGTAAATCGAAAGTGAGTTGATCTGTAACTGTAGGCTAAGTAACATAGATGTGCCGCTACTGAACACAAGGGAGAAAAATGATAACATTTGCTTGTTGTACTTTAGGATTGCAAGAGCTAAATCTGATTACAAATTTACTGGGTAAAAAGTGAGTAGCTCTGTGCTAAGTAAAATTTTGATTTAAGAGAGTTGCTAGGAAATTGATAGGGCTACAGAAAGAGTTTCGCAAAGGCATGACGTATAGGCCTATATTTATATCTTTTTCTTGGCCTATTCATCAATAAATGCATCCTTTACACCAGTGGCGGCTCGTCCATTTGGGCAGGTGGGGCACTGCCCCACCTATTGAAATGTTGTCTAACTTAAATAACCAGCAACATCAGTAGTAGACTACATTTCTTGATCATAAATTTCAACTATACTTCATGTACATCTATTCCATTTGCGCAACAGTGACGCTAGCAGAATCCATCAATCGTTTTCAAGACTGATGGGCGCGCCCAAGCATTGAGATTGAGATGACGTGAGAGTGGTTCATTTCACGATCTGAGCGAACAGACAGAATTAACACTCGATGAATACGTCACAGAATGGGCACTCGAGAGGGAGCCCTAACGCTTCTGATTGTTAACCGTCAATGCAAAGACATTGCATTGTGATTCCCTTTTTACTGAGTGAGGTAATGTGAGGTTAGCACCAGCGATCAGTCCATGAATCAGCATACAATAGCCTCCGGTATCTGTAATCTTTATTCAAAGCCTGAATCATAGACAAAATGTTGCTTCAACCGTGTAACTAAATGCAGTGACATAGACTTACACATGTATAGCATGTTGCTAACATATTCTTTGCTTTTCATTTATAAAATATGATATTTTAGACTTGATTTTTGATTATGTAAAAATTTCATGCTTAAAATGCCCCACCTGGACCAAATGTCACGAGCCGCCACTGCTTTACACTTACGCGCACATTAACGACTATTGTGCAGGTAGGCCTCGTGTCTATATAATTTATAATCTAGGTAGTTTGAAATTTTCAGATTTTTGTACACCTCTGTGTGGCTTATGTTGCAGATCATGTAAGCTTATAACAAGAATGTACAGCATGACCTATAGAAAGGGCTAATAGAAAAATATTTGATATAGGTATATTTGAAAAATGATTATCCTCTATGAAATCAGTATTCACATGCACGCGTATGCCATGTACAATTTAATCGTTGTAAGCACATGCATGCTTTTTACTGTAATTCTTTTTGTTTGTAATCATTCATATGCTGACTTATAATGTTATGAAAATAGTTTAAGATGTTAAGAACAATAATCCCATTTTAGCGAAGTAGACCTATATTCTGCGAATATACATGTATATTTCCTGCCAACATCAGATTTGTTTTGAGTAGGTCTCAATGCCTTCACTTTTTAGGCTGCCTCGTCATCAGAAAAGGAAACTGACCCACATCAAAGCGATCGGCCAGCTCATTCTAAACGCGTTTCCGCGAGGGATCGCGTCCTGGACCTTCTGCCGTTTCCGCCACCTTCGACACACATGCAGAATGATGGGAAATCTGTCGAATCAGAGCTGGAGGCTTACAGGAATTTGGATTCAATCGAGATCTCCAAAGACGACGACCCACTACTTTGATGGAAGGAGGAGGAGAGATTTCCGACACTTAGGAAAATTGCTAGAACAATCCTTGCCATACAACCGAGCAGTGCGGCCTCTGAGCGTGTTTTTAGCACTTCAGGCAATATCTACAGTACCCAGAGGTCGAGCCTGTCCCTCAAAAATGCTTCGAATCAGTTGTTTTTACATGAAAACATGAAACTTTTGTTGTCACTGTAAAATGAAGAATATATTTAGAATTTGTTTTGAAATGGTCCTGTGTTAAAAAAACCACGATTACATATTTGTATGTCGGGTCCTGCTTCTAATGTATGTACCGGTACATGAAATTCATAATTTACTTGTACATGCCTATTTTCTTGTACAGTACATTCAGGTGTATAATGCGGCTTAACTATTTAACTAAGCTTATGTGGGCCTATCACAATTGAAACCATCACGATTGTAACCGTATATGCCTTTAGTCTGATAGCCATAGAGCATAGCCTTAATGAGACATCACACATCATAACCTAGAGGTTGTAGGCAAAAGTGCAATTGCAAAGTGTGTAAAATAGCACGACAATAAAATGAAAGAGAGTATCATATTTTACAATTTTATGCCATATATGCTGAGTGTGCTATCAAAAAACAGACAGGTAACAAAATAGGCTATGTCCTCTCCTTGTTGGCCTTCGATAGATAGGCCTACGTAGGCTAATTCGGTAATACGATGCTACTTATGTAGATACTACTCTTAAACCGCGCGGTTCCGGTTAACCGAGCGCTCAACCGTGCGGTTGGTTAACCGTGCCCAGCCCTGGACATGCGTCATAAAAGGTGTCTCTCAGTCAGAAGAAAGGGGCACATTCTCAACTGGTTGCTTACCTCAAATTCGCGGACCAAGTCAAGAAAGCCGTTACAATCAGCCATTACTCGCCATTTAACCGAGTGTCATAACAAGCCGCATGTCCTGAACTCAAATGACAGAGGCTTTCAAGTCCAGAAGCAGGCTAGAGATCCCCTCCAACTTTCTATCATCGAAAGTGTAACAACGCGTCTGATGAAACCTGACGTTTGATGCCAAAAGGACAGTTTATTTCATCTCCGACTTGTTTGAGTTTCTACATACACATGATTGTCTATCATCTACTCTTATACTGCTAATTTTTAGATATTCAGCATCGCTGTTTACTTTCATTAATAGGTAACTTGATTACACATGAAATTTTCATTTTAGAGTCCCAACAAGACGCATTTTCCATCTATATGATTCTATCGTCTCTTAGGCGGCTGTCACAAGAAAATGCGTCTTACATCTCCCGTGTCACTTACCTTTTTGCACAAGGTATCATAGATAGGCAACAAATCAACCAAATCAATAGAAATAGCAAACAATTGTCAGTGAATATGAGAAAAGGAAAATGATGACTCTAAGAAAAGAACATGGACTGGAGGATTATGTGAATTTTATTTTTGCAACAAATGAACCATTACAACGGAAACTGAGAGCAGAAAAAGAGAAACGTCCCTGTACCAGTAACTGTGTCAGCTGCCAAACTGCAAAGGAAGAAGGTCTATGTTTATTAAAAGGTGTCGTATTTGAAATCGAATGTAACATCTGCAAGAAAATTTACATTGGTGAGACAGGTATACAACAAAGAATTTTAGAACATAGCAGGCAAGAACAATCACATGTAAGAATTCACATGAAAGAACATCATAACAACATTAACGTTTTTAAATGGAGACTATTAGGTAAAAAGTCCAACAGTGTAAAAAGAAAATCTATCGAGAGTATTTACATCCAAACAACTTGATGAATGGATGCAAAGGTTGGCAGTTCCCTGAATTCTTGACTTGACGCATGCTTTCTCTTTTATTTAGTGCATTTTTTATCTATATTTCCAATATGCTAATCTCTCATGTCTCATGTGTGTCTCCATCTCTATGTTCGCTATATTTTTTTCACTCTCATTCTTAAATATGCATACTAGACTAGGTCTATGTTTTTTTAGTGATAACTTATAATATTTCTAAGTATTTCTTTTGTTATGATTCAAGTTTTAAATCTTTATGTAATAGATAGTGAATTTGTAAAACGAAGACAGGGTCAAAAATAAATGTTTTGAATAGCTTTCGACTACGTCTTTGTCAATTCAATAAAACAGCAACTACCTCGAACAAAGCAACAAGAAAAGAAGGAAAACATTTTTGACAGTATATCATAGATAATTTTTAAAATGAGATGCAAACTGAATACTATGGTAAATGTTGGACAAGATATCATTTTACATATTGCTATACATTACATTGATTCCAGGCCTTTTGGTTTTGATAAAATATCTCTCACAGATTTTGCGTTCATAAACATTAGTGAAATAACGTAATAGATAATGCATAGATTTGAGGTCATTATTGCCATAATTACCGAGAGCCGATTATCTGTTATAATGCATGACTTTTTTCATAGAAGTCTGCACCAGGTTAAACCACCAGGTGCTTCGTGGAACTTATTAACCTCTAGACATAGAAGTCAAGATAAAAATTGACTTCTTGTCCAAGTGGATGGACAGCAATAAATTGAATCGACACTATATATAGTCAAAATACATTAGCTACTGAAATATAGTTGAAAGGGAACGAACATCTATCGGAATTACAATCAAAATACATCGACAGTGACATCGCTCATGGACAGTCTTTTTAATCCTCGTGAAATTTTATGATGCTCCTCTACTTTACGTGTTCATATGCCTAAATGTCCAATTTAGATAAAACGATCGAATTCGTGCTAGAACAATCGCGCACTATTATAGAAGAGACAGTACCGGCAACTGTTAAGGCTACCTCCTTGCACTTACCAAACCGTTTGTCTTCTGGTGATGGCTTAAACAACAACGACATACACGTACATGCAGACCTTCTGGAATTGCAGGAAAAGTCATCTAATTCTCAGCATCAGGAAGAGCTAACGGCTTTGACAGTCTGTGATAGTACATGCAATGCTCCCAGTCATGAACTGAGACATGTGAGTGAACGACTTGCGATCAGACGTGACAGAGATAGTCATGACCACCATACGATGCCCACCTGTACTTTCTCTTGCTGCATTTGTAATTCTGTTGAATCCAATGATTTATTGCAGTGTAGTAACTGTAAAGAATGGATACACTTAGAGTGTGTTGGACATCGACCACATCAGCGATCAGCAATACTCACGTTATTCTGCACTAATTGTCTGAATTCTAGAAAAGACTTGGAAAATGTATATCGACGGAATCCGTTTACGAAATTGCGGGTTACGGAATTACGTCAAGAGCTAGAGCTAAGAAACATGCCTACAGAGGGGAAAAGAAGTATTTTAATTGACAAGACTGCTTTCAGTGACTAAAATTCACTCAGATTTTGTTCTACACAAGTCCAAGTCTGATTCTCTTTGTGATGTGAGTAACATTGATGCATCACCGGAGTTAGCCATCAATAAAATACGTCAAGGCTTTACAAATCGTGGGCGAATTTTAAAGAGAGTTCCAAAAGCTAGTAGAATACAAGCTGCTACTTTGCTTACGAAATTATTGAATGACGTCATCAAATTTAATGATACAACATCATGGGCGAAACTTTTTAGTTTTGCACGCCTGTGCCTGGCACAGCCAAAGAGAGCTGGGAAGAACGCAAAGTCATTGGCTTCGATTGTAAACCGACGTATATCTGATTTTGACAGCTTAGTCTATGATGATCAGATCAACCAGCCAAATCGGAAACAGCATAGACCAAGGAAAAATAAGACTGACCGTGAGAAGTTAGCTGCTTTGGTTTCCGAAAAGATCTCTGAGGGAGACATCAAAGGAGCTGTTAGAATTGCCTCTTCAGATGAAACTATGGCACCGTTCAATGATGCGACAACTGAAAAATTAAAAGCAAAACATTTACCAGCTGCTGAACGTGAGCATGATATAATAACTGAATCTGATGATGCGTCTGAATGCATGCCCCTGTTGATGACCGTGGAGATTGTGAAAAGTGCAATACAAAAATTTCCGAATGGTTCTTCTGGAGGTCTGGACGGTTTTCGACCCCAACACCTGAAGGATCTTACTTCCAGTTGGCTTGGTGAACATTCATCCAGATTGCATGACGCCCTCTCCCGATTTTCGCAACTAGTTGTGAGTGGAAATATTCCTCAAAATATATGTGCAATTTTCTTTGGTGCATCTCTGTGTGCTTTAGCCAAGTCAGACGGTGGTGTTCGTCCTATTGCCGTTGGCTTCACTTTGCGTCGCATGATTGGTAAAATATGCAATCTCTCTGTAATTGATAGGATAGGTGATTTCCTTCGTCCTCGTCAACTTGGTTTTGGGACTCAGTTGGGTGCTGAAGCCGCCGTACACGCCGCCCGTGACTACATTCCTGGTTTGACAAGCGAAGAAGTAGTCTTGAAAATTGACTTCAAAAATGCCTTCAACTCTGTCCGACGAGACGTAGTAATGAAATGTGTTAAGGAATCCATTCCAGAAATTTTTCATTTTGTTTATCAATGCTATTCGTCTGCGTCTAGTCTTCTATATATGGATGAAATAATAGAATCAGCAGAAGGCGTGCAGCAAGGAGATCCACTTGGTCCGTTGCTATTTTGCTTGGCTATTCATGACCTTGTGAAAGATGGAGTATCAGATTTGAATATTTGGTATCTTGATGATGGCACGATGGGTGGAAAAGTATCCGGTGTTCTATCAGATTTTGTCCGTATCCTTGAAAAAGGAAATAGTCTTGGATTGGTTGTCAATCCTCATAAATGTGAACTCATAGTCAGTGACATTGTCAAATGCAAAGATTCAATTGCTTCATTTCTTTCAATAGCTCCTGACATCAAGGTTTTGGAGGCGAAAGATGGCACTCTTTTAGGAGCACCAATTGGTGTAGATTCAATCAAACCAGCTATGCTGAAAAAATTAGAAGAATTAGATCGCCTGAATTCGCGTCTAATGGATTTAGATGCTCATGATGCCCTATATTTGCTCAGACATTGTTTTACGATTCCGAAGTTGCTGTATCTTTTGAGGACGACGCCCTGCTTCCATCATCCTGACATATTGGATCGGTATGACTCTACTCTCCGTCATTCATTGGAAAATATTCTTAATTGTCGATTAAATGATTCGTCTTGGACTCAAGCGTCTTTACCGGTGGCAATGGGTGGATTAGGTGTTCGAAGTGCTACACAGCTATCATTACCTGCCTTCTTGGCTTCAGCGTGTAGTACTAGAACGCTCTGCTTTGCTCTTCTGCCCTATCATGATGAAGACTACTCAAGTCCTGTGTTTAATGAGGCATATGCTAAGTGGAAAGCTCTCGTGAACTTTGACTCATCAGATATTCCTGACAAACAGCGTCTTTGGGACAAACCAATTTTACAGAACATACACCAACGAATGATTGACTCCTTTAAGACTGTTGCTGGCAAAGCTCGCTTTCTTGCTGTGTCATCCAAGTATTCCAGTGTCTGGCTAAATGCTCTACCTGTAACATCACTTGGACTAAGACTGACTAATTCGCAATTACGAATTGCATGCGCGTTACGATTGGGCATTCAAGTGTGTCATCCGCATATTTGTGTGTGTGGGGAAGAAGTGGACCCCTCTGGTGTACATGGTTTGAGGTGTAAAAGAAGTGCTGGAAGATCTGCTCGCCATTATGAAGCAAATGACCTGATCCGACGAGCTCTTATTTCAGGAGGTGTCCCTGCCATACTTGAACCTCCGGGCGTTTCACGAACAGATGGCAAGCGCCCCGACGGTTTAACAATGATTCCGTGGAGGGCTGGCAAATGTGATGTATGGGATTTTACCTGCCGTGACACTTTGTCCCCAACTTATGTGGAATCCTCAGCTTCGGGCTCAGGAAAGACGGCGACGGCAGCTGAACATCGTAAGCTTGCCAAATATTCGAACTTGTCGCCTACATATGAAGTCATTCCCATATGTTTTGAAACTTTTGGGGCTTGGGGATCTTCTGCTATATCTTTCGTCCGTGAGGTTGGCAGGAGGGTTGAACGGGGCTACTGGGGATCCAAGATCCACATCTTTTTTGATATATATAAAGTATATAAAAATACATGCACATTTTAATAATAGATGGTGAAATGTAATTAAATATCTCACTGGGAGGGACAATGTCGGATTCCCCGTGGGTCGTGGGTCGGATAAATATCAACCACTGGTACAGGTAGGGATCTCAAGCACTACTGCCAGGGAGGAATCCCTCCCATCCCCCCTCACTTCGCACCCAGGTTACCAGCAGTTACAATAGTTTGTTCCTTACAGGTTTCAGCATATGGGTTCTCACCATCATCAGCGTCACAATCAAGTGGTAAAAGCAGATACGAATTGGCTTAAATGCAAAGATGAAAATTACTGAAATTTGTAAATGAAGTCTTATTGCGCGAGATCCACTCCTCTCGTTTGCAAGTGTATCCAATTTGATCTTGATCAATGTCGTTTCTAGAATTTTAGAAAATGAAAATTTTTGAAATCCAATTTAACCTCTCCTTGTGCAATTCATTACTAGGTCGCTACTTAGAACTGCAAATTTTTCATTTGTTATAAGTTTACTGATGTTTGATTACTACTCATGAGTAGGCAGATAATGTTGACAAATTGTTAATTTAGATGCGTGGCATCTTGGGAACCTTGCCCTCTGACCATTCACTAAAGGAAATCATGAAAACGACAGTCAGCAGCACTCCAGCCGTTGAAGCATCGAATTCATATTCTGAGATTATGGGAAAATCCTTCGCATTGCCAAGTGCAGGAATGTTTGTCACATTTCGAAATATATTCAGTGTCTCTAAAGTCGTCTATCATTGAAGTCTAACAATTGTAGCGAATGAAGGTAGAACACGAAAGGGAATTGAAATGTGATGACTATGTCACCAACAGAATGGATTGTTATTTCTCCTGGGCATAACTGAAATGCAATACTTGTTCATTGTGTATAAGGAGTGCAACTACAATTCTATCTGGAATGTGATGTGAGGCAGGCAAGGGTGCAAACAATAAGATTTAGGGATTTTGAAACAATTTCTTGGATTTTCTAAGAACATCGTTTTCATGACTTGAAGATGCTCTAAATCTCACTTGGCGGATGTAGTAAAAATGGTTAATTTCATTTCAAAAATGGAGTGGAGAAGGCGTCTTTTGGAGTATTACTCATTCATTTTAAGATGATCTATTGAGAAGGCATGCAATGATGAGGAGTCGGAGACTCTGGGCCTCGAAATCATAAATGTTTTATATAATTTGCAACGTTCATACGTTAGTTCCAAATAATTTCTCTTCATGGAATAATCAGCCATTTTGTGTCTATTAATAGCGCACATTTTGAAAATGATAAATGAATGCATATCACTTCCAAGTAGAATTTATTATATAATTGGAAGTTTTAAGCTTCTGCATGTTTTTTACGTAATCTATTACTTAAATTTAAAAGCAAGTTCAGTATACATGTCCGTATATCATATTTTAAAGGTAATGTGGATATATCATGGAACATCAGTGTACCTTGCTATTCCAGCGAAATTGGATTTTGGTGATATTATGAAAATACACAGAATACATGTGGCCACATAACTAGTGGATAATTAAACATCAGTGCTATGAATAATACATGTCAATATAAGGAAACATGTTCAATGGTTACTTCTGGCCCACCCTGTGTGTTTTTTCTTTATCAAGAAGCTGAGAGTCGTCCGGTCGTGTGTGGCGTTTTTTACCCTTGTTGAAAGATTCATCATGTACACCTTGCAATCGGTATGAAATTCTCGACCTGGTCCTCGCCACCAATTATTTACAATCAGGGGAAACTCCCGCGCTATCAATGCCTGCTGCCTGACAGCATATTCTTCAAAACTTGAATTAGCTTTGCGAAATCATATGTTTGGCATTTTAATCTCCCCCCACGTATTCAACAGTGCATAAAACCAGTTCAAACTTGCCAATAATCACAAGCTTTCAGTTTTGACAATGGTTAGTTACCGTTACATGTACCGCATGAGTGTACTTCAGTGGTACTAGAAGTGACAATAGGTGCTTGTTGATGTCAATTTCAGCTGTTCGGCGTGGCAGCGATTTATGTTGATGCAGGGTTGTCATTATTTGGAAATACGTCTTTTTTTATAGTAAAAGTATACTATTTAAGTAGAACGCTTTTAAATTGCTTGCCGAATGAAATGTTTGATTAACGCAATCAAGATCGTTCATGTGTATGCATTTTTTACATGATAAGTCGATACTTGCGTTATTATTAAGCTATTATTACATCTAAATTTGATTAAAACTAGCTAATTATTCTCTCTATAGATCAACTGATCGTGCATTTAATAGCTGTGTCAAACATCGTTTAACAAAGTAATTGCCTTAATCAAATATTATTGAATAATGCATCTCGATGAGAATGGTGACATTTCCACGCGTTAACATTCACTAATGACATTTATCGAATCCTATTCAGATTGGGTTTGTATTCCGAAGTCGGTTCAGTGCTCATCTGGTGGTGCTCACACCTTTCGCTGACTATCACTACTATGTTTGAAAATCACTACCACAAATAGATTTAACATTGTGAAGAACTGCACCAATTTTTCGATTGATGCGATATGCAATACTTCGGCAATATCATTCAATAGCGTACTGAGGAATTTAAAGGCATCGGAGAATTCTTATCATCTCGATCACTGGATTTTTTTAGAGATTGGCTTATTTCAATTAGGATGTACGCCGAGCTTAATTGACTCCCGAATTTCACTTTTAATTTTTGAGTATTGTTAATTAATCTATTGATCTGCTTTAACAACATTTATGATTTCAACTCAACAGGGTTGCCACATGTACTTTTTTTCGAAGAACATGCTTATTGCACTTAATTTTTTTGAAATTTGAAGGTTTGTACTTATAATTTATATAAGTATCCTATTCTCAATAATCTTTTGAAAACTTCATTAACAAATTTCTTTTCATATCAGTAACGTTTCTGTTATCCGTGGAATAAACTCCGTATAGAAGAAACATAGGAAGTAATTTTAGGAGATATATCAGCCATAAATATTGATGCATAGAATATATATGAAATATGATAATATTTCTGCGAACCATCGTCGGTTGCCCTTCGAACTTTTACAACAAAAAGACATGTCTCCATGTCTTCTTCATCAGAGCTACTGTCTTAAGTTCCTCACATGGCACATCATCCGACTCGTCATCTGCAATATTCATCTACCGTCTACAAATCGTCTACAATATTGTCCTTTTCGTTTTCTATCTTTGTTGGATTTTTATAAAAGGACTTTGACTCTTTACCCTGCTTGCGAGGCCTATTTCATTCACTACCCTTTCAAAGAAAGGTGCCAGAACTTTGTTGACAAACCCACGATTCCTTCGCTTGAGAGTAGTTTTTAATGATTGCAGGACAAAGGCATATCTTCCAGTGATGCCGATTTTTCAAAGAATGTCGACTTTCTTACAGAGGTATGACCCTATCGGTCCACTTGCGAGTACTTTTCTGAAGTACTCGCCCCTCTTTCAGGATTAGCGTCGCGCTTTCTGCTGCCTTCCGTATGTGCTGAGATAAAGAAAGGAAAAGTTACACTTTCAACTACTGATGTCAGCATTTACCTTTCTGATGTAGACATTGGTTTCAACACATTGAAGTATTGTAATGAGAATGTGAGAAATATAAATCTGTCTCCATTGAAGTGCAATTTCAAACTTATCTACATTCAGGCATTAAAAAGCTTAGCTAATTATTTGGGTGTCATGGACGGCGATGTGAAGTCATTCTGGCAAGGAACGGAATTTTACGTCCTGATTCTCTTTGCTTCACTGTTGAGAGTGACATGAAAACCAACATGTCATATGTCGTGGAGTTAGCATGTCGTGAGACGTGTTCTGGTTGACGCTTGGAAGGATTTGGCCTCAGACAATCAAAACCTGACGACCAGTGTAGAGATGGCTTCTACTTTTGATGATTCTCGTATTCGCATTGATCACATCTGGCGAGAAATACTAGTAAAACACCCTAGACTATCGGCACATTTCAAAGCTTTTTTATCCATGCATCCGCACAACGCAGCCATCGAACGTGGATTTAGTGTGAACACATCAACTTTTACAAAGGAAAGAAACAGAATATCTTCAGAACTACTGGTCACCACACGTCGTGTGAAATCTAATTTACGAAATATTGGCGGTTGCTCGAACTTCGATGTCAATCACAAGTTGCTGGAACTTGCACGAAGCGCAAGACGTAGATACTTCCTGACGGTTGGAACTGAATCGGACTCTGATGAAGCTGATAACTAACACTGATTTTTTTTCAATTAATTGTAATATTTACTCCAATAATTGTCAGTTTTTATTAAATTGTGCAACTTTACATGTCGATTTAACAACTGCTAATTCACCTATGAGTCTGATTCAAGTTTTCTCACACATTTGTCTAAAATTAATGAGGTTAACTCTATTCGATCAACATGAATTTTTATGTTGCAGGCACCATATATAAATTGAATATAGTCGAATTATTGTATGCGGAATTCCGTATCTATTATAAGAAATAGTTACAGATTAGAAATAAGTAGCGAAGATTTTAAATGTTGTTTACAAAAGCTTATCGTCGCATATATTCCGCTCATCAGCGGAACTATTTAAGTTTTATTGAATTTATGTACAGGTTTAATGAATCATGCACTTTCAATAGTTCAAATTTCGCTACATGTGTGCATGTGCATTGTGCATGTCGTATTAAATTTAATTCAGCTTGATTTGTTTTTGTTATTTAAATGATTGTTTACATAGATGGTTACTAAGGCTAAAACAAGTACGATCCTGTGGTCTGATGATACAATAGTCTTTCAATATTTATCATTAATAGCAAAATAACAAAAATGTTGAAAATATTGCTAAAGATAGTGAGCCCGGAATTTCTGTTGATTAACGGATTCCCATAATCATAGTTTCAATTCATCTGTAACAAAATTCTTTTCTCTGTGATTATTAGAGTAAAAATGGCAAGTTGATTTGTACATATGTTTATTCCACAGGCCATATTTTGATAGAATACATTTCTTTTACTGTGATATTTCAGTCTGTTAAATTGTACACATGTATCCGTACTTATAACCGTATATCCGCGAATACCGTACTTATTTTCCATTTTGTAGAATTACCAACCGTGACGCAAGGATATTTTAATTTTTACAATTCTTGAATATGAAGGCTGCTCGTGGTTAAACGAGTTCGCTTTGAAACTACGCAATTAGAATGATTTTCGAAAAAAATCTCTTTAGTAATCAAAGTTTGAGTGAAGAAGTGTATCCATTATATCAGTGATGTCCCTCATCAGGACTTCAAAGATAAAGAATTAGAAAGAAAAGAAATAGGCCTATGGGAATGGCAGAGTGAAACATCACAGATATTGAAATATAGACAAACATGTTGTATAATAATAAAAAGTAATAAATGTATATTTTTTTTAATGATTGTCAAACAAGCATCTTCGTTATTCGGCACAAAAGAAATTATGGCAAGCAATGAATGATGTCACAAGAAATAATTACATCACATGTAAAATTATATAGTTAGTAATAATTCTGATTTTTGTAAGAAGTGCATGCAGGAACAAATGAATTCTGACGTCTCATGGTGTTTGCCTGGGCGTGACTAACTTTTTTCTTAGAGCATTGATGAATAGGGGGAACCAGAGAGTTGAGCAAGTGCCCGGGTCAGGGCAGGTCAGGGTGGGTAAAAAACATGTTTAATTAAAAAAACAATTTTAAACGGCTTATTTAATAAAAACATGTTTTAAACATCTTTTTTATAAAAGTGTCTTCTATCTCATTGCATTCGATTAAAGCAATATGCGCTTATCAATTATGTCGTTAAATAAATAGATTCATCATTTACAATGGAAAGCAATTTATATTTGTCAAAATTCGATTAAATGTTTTTCGATAAAAAAATTATTCAATTTTAAATGAAATTTGAGAATTGTAGTAGCCTAAATAAATAGTGATTCTTTAGTAAACACTAGACAATAACTGACTGAATTTACATTTTCGAAAGATTGAGGAAACAATGCACGTTTAGATAATACGAGCTACTTCCGACATCCCATGAAAGTGATGCATTTAAGAAACAAATGGAAATGCTGATCATGAAGTAAATTAAATGACTCTTTGTATTTATTGAAAAGTAGCAAAGTGCGTGATGCTGAAATAATTTAGTGCATGTTTGTGATGAAAAATTCCATCGTCATTGTTTATAATATTTTGTAGTTCATCTGTTCAGTTGTTTGCAAAGAAAACGCATTTTTCGATCACATGCTAATCGTCGTTTTTCATGCAGAATATTTCACTTATCTACATCACTTATCTTATTTCACTTCTGTGCTATAAACACTGTTTTAAGCAATTTGTTTAAAACACCACCCACCCTGCCAGGTACCATCATTACTTTGCTTGATAGGATCTTCGAATAGATAAAGGTGTGAAACTTCCACAAGAGCAATTTCGACCGCATATTATTCTGTGGATTATTTTTTTAACAGTCCCTCTAACTTCTTAGAGTCATGCTTATTCAGTCCGATGAACAATAAACCACAGAATTCCATAGTGCTTAGCACACATGTATGTTTTGTATAGGGACACCAGATCATGTTTAGATAGCGCATTCTTGAGTATTCTTAAAATGTGTAGTCGTTGTTTAGCCTACTTGCACACGTCGTCTATATGGGCACTCCAAGTCAAATCGTTCACGCATTTAACACCGAAAATACTTTTCGTGTCAGCCACCATGGTGCACTAACGTTATGACGAAATAATTTCATCAATGTTGCTGGAATTTGATATTGGTATCATTGACATAACTTAATCATGCTGGCCAAAAATGGTGAGCTGTCGATGATGAAACATGGGTTGCAAGAAAGGTAGGGAGCCAAAACGGAGCCCTGTGATACCCCTGAAATTACTGCCTGAGGTGAAATGATGGTTGAGATGTCCAGACGAACTGTTTGTGAGCGACCAAGAAGAAAGTCTTGACACCATTGTAGGATGCTCTTGGGTAGATGGCTATCAAAAAGTGGACGAATCAGACTGTCGTGAGATGAAGATAATCGAAAGCCTTGTGCATATCAAAAGTGGTATATAAGAGCCGCCTTGTGATTGTATACAAAATATGCAGATTATAGACAAATAGACATACTGTATCTACATGAATATAAGTAAAGACATGTTTATATGCACAGCATAAATAATAACTTCCAAACTTCACTGTATCTGACCTAGGCTTTTCTGAGCCGGTCTATAACCCAGAGGGTTATTATTATTATTATTTATCCTGACAGCCTTCTGCAGTTCCAGGGGCAGCTGTTCGGTTTATGATCAGTAACAAGTGGTCAGTGATTTATGACTTGTTGCTTTTGACAAGTGACCATTTTTTCAGTCCTTCGGTTTGATCAATAACCACTTGTCAAAATGACTAGTTAATCTTGCTGCACACTGTTGGGTAATGCGGAGTTGTGATTTGTCGAAAAGTGGTGCAAAGGACAGTGAGCAGTGAGACAAACATTGGGAAAATTCTACAGGAGTGTCTTCCGTCATAGATTTTCATTTAGATTTTACGCTAATGTAGCATCTATATTTTGCGAATTATTGTAATAATCCCCATGATGCAAAAGAATAAATATCATTATGTGATTTATTTTATTTATTTATTTTAACAACCCTATTTTTTCTGAAAAGTGGTAGAGGGGAAATGTCATACACATAAAAATAAAAATTTATAATCAAAAGCACAGACAGCAGTCATTTCATGTATTTTCCATCACACTGACGCGTCCCTGACAATTTGCCGCCATTTCCATATGTCCTTCGCCTTCTCCTTCCAAGTCCTCAAGTCTTCTTCTGTGCCTTCCAGGTCTCTTTTGATACAGTTCTTCAAGAGAATCCTTGGCCGTCCCCTTCTTCTTGTCATTGTGTCATCCATCTCTTCCACTTGTTTCACTACCCTTTCGTCTCCCATCCTTGCCACCTGTGCTGCCCACCTCAATCTCCCTCAGCTCCGCATTCTTCGTTTCTCCACCGACATAGCACCACAGATGCGCCTTATCCAGTTATTTTCACACACTTGCACCGTCTTTTCCTGCTGGTCGGTTCGTGTCATCGTTTCTAGTCCGTGTGTCAATGCTGGCAAGACACATGTTTCCAAAGCTTTTATTCGTATCATCTGACCAATTTTTCTGTCCTCCAACACTCCTACCACTTTCCTGCATGCCCCAGCTCCGGCCTGTATCCTTCTTCTTACTTCTACATCGCCCCGACCATCTTCAGAGACCATTCCAACAAGGTACACAAACTTATCTACAACCTCTCTTCTAACTCAAATCTAACTCTCATCCTTCGCTACTTCCGCTAGGTCATCCGCTTACAATAATTTCTTCATGGTTTCCTTTTCACTGCTTTTCCCGCTAATTAGCTCCATTACCATTATGAATAGAAATGTGCTCAAAACACTACCCTGTCTTAGGCCCATGTGCACTTCAAAATCATCACTGCGCTTCGCTCCGATCACTACCGCCGCTATCGTATTCTTGTACATGTCTTCGATCAACCGCACATCATCTTTGTCAGCCTCCAGTCCACCGCAGCGTTGACATCACCAAGCATTTGGATACCGTGTCGTATGCCTTCTCCAGATCCACAAACCCAATCGCTCTTTTACGGTTTATTTCCAATGTGTTTTCAATCAACTACAACACTACAAGCATGCCATCGGCTGTGCTTCCCCTTCCCGGAATCCTCAAAGTTCCTCTCCAAATTTATGACCAAGCTGTCCCTTAAGCCTGTTACATATAATTCTTTCCAAGATCTTCTGCACTTGACTTATTAGTGTTGTTCCTCTGTACTTTCCAGGATCCTGCATACTTCCCTTCCCTTTCCATATAGGAACGATTAGGGATAGCCTCCATTCATCTGGAATCACACATTTTCCGTAAAAGACATTGAAGATTCGCGTGAGTCATGTGATGCCTGTTGGAACTGCTGCTCTGATCATCTCTACTGTTATTTCGTCACTGCCTGCCGCTTTTCCTGTCTTCATCTTCCTAATTGCACACTGAACTTCTACTTCTTTCATTTCTCTTCCACCGCCCGGTTTCCGCCCGGTACTTGGTTCATCAATCTGCATCACCCCGTTCGCATTCAGCAAACCCGCGAAATACGTTTGCCATGTCCGCAAGACTTCATTATCCTCAATGACCACTGCACCATTTTCATTCAGAATACCCTTGGATCCAATCACATCTTTCGCTTCACGGTCCCTTGCCTTCATAAGTCGATACACCAGTTTCTTTCCCGCATCATGTTCTATATACTCCTATAATTTGCTTTCTGCTTCTCTTTTGCACGCGCTACTTTTTAGCCTGATTCTTTTTTACTCGGTAGTCCATCGTAAGTCGTTCTTTCTCCCGTTCATTGTTCTTTGCTTCTTCTACCACTTTCCAAGCTGTTCGCCTCATGGCCACTTCCACTTTCTTGGTTCACCACCACTGTTGCTCTCTCCGGATTCCACACTTCCCCGAAGTCCTTCCAACTGCCTTCTCTGCTACTCCTACAATGGCCCGTTTGAAACTGTTCCACTCTTCTTCAACTCCATCTGGCTCATTTCTTAATTGATAGAATCTTTCGAATATGTCACTGTTGTACTCCTCCAAAATCTGCTCATCGCACTTCCACAACCTTATTATTTCGCGTCCTTTTCTTGTTTATGTTTCTTTTCCTTAAATCCTAGCTCAAACACCAGTGGCTTGTGCTGGGTCGTTAGTTGTTCACCCACAATAACATGGTCTTTTAGTCGCCACATTTGTGATCTTCTCATTGCAAACCAATCGATTTCCGGTTTGTTGCCACCGCTACTGAAAGTTATTCTGTGAGAGGGTCTCTTCTGGAAATAGGTTTGCATGATGTCAAGTCCATTCCTTGATGCGACATGCACCCACTCTCTACCATCTGTGTTTCCTTCTCCGAAACCATACTTGCCAACACAGTCCTCCTCCCCTTGCTGCTGTTGCCCTATATGTACATTGAAGTCTCCAGCCATGCACAAAACCTTGTCCTCTCCCACTAGCTGCTCCATTTCTTCGACCTTTTCTCTGAATTCTTCCTTTTCTCATTGACTTCCTCCGACCTGTGGGGCTTATATTGTCATTGAACACAATTTCGTCTCTCCAGTGACTAACCAAACCATCAAAATTCGGTACTTATGGGTTATCTCCCCAGGTTTTCAAATTTGTGTAAAATCCGTAGAAATGAATCAATCGTTACAAAACTTTAAGTGCACGTGAGTGAGGATATTTTCTACTTACATACCAAAACTTGTGCAAATTGGACAAGTACTTTCTGAATTAGGGGCGATAACTTGAAGTGAAGCGTTACTGCAGCTTGATCTGACTTCTTCTGACCTCATCGTCCGAGCAGAAACAACCCGGTTATGTAGCGCGTCGGTTGCCCCGTACGCGGTAGCCCTATCCGCAGTATCATAGTGCGACATTTCCATTGAAAAATTGGGGCGGAAATTTTCACAGGCCGCATGCCCTTCCTGACGCCCAACCACTGTATTCGGCCGTGGACCGAGACGGGTTAAAGAGGCCCATCTCCCCTTTTGGTTTTCTCTCCGAGTTTCCTTCCCGTATCCTTTTGTTGTCGAAGCATGATCTGAAAGGCAGCGGCTGGTTTGAAGTAGGAGTTTCCCTTCTCTTAATTAGGAGTTAGGCCGAGGACCGCATTTTTGGAGGACCATTTCTACCAGCAAGGGCATATCCGTCGCCACCGGGCCGTATACTGGGGCAAGGTGCTGCCTCTCAAAAACATGATGGTTGCAGTTTATCGTCATACCCAGGACCAAACCTATTTAGTCTGAAAAGTCTTAACTGAAGAGCATCGGTGCTTCTAAAAGCAAAAATGAATTTGACTGAATTCTCAGTCCTCGATCTTAGGTTGGTTATAAAGTCATGCAAATTTATAGACTTCTCATACTTTGTAAATGAGGAACTAAGGATTCTGTATATAAGGGATTACAACACACCAAAAGATGCATAATTTCGTGGGGTTTTATAATTTACAATTCATCAAAAGCAGCAATTTGAATTGGCGTCCACAGAATTATTCAAAGTAACGTGTATTTCCATGCATATTTATCGGACTTCGTATGCTCCAAATAGTCTTTAAATTATTCTCAAGTGCAGAATTTTGATCGAGATGCTGGACGTAAACGATTATTCGATTCTTCTCGCTACTACTGTTAACTTCTCGCAGATGCAAACAAGGATGAACAAGAGAGCCATCATTAACCAATCAGCAATGCAGATGCAAACAATGATGAACAAGAAAGCCATCATTAACCAATCAACACTTGTTCCCCGCTATTTGATTTTCTACGTAGAACTTGAAATATTGATTCTGCCGTTCGACTGTAGACAGTATTGCATAGGTTGATGTTCTACCGTTCAAGTTAAGATGCAACTGAATATTGAATTAGTTCTATATTAATTCAATATATAGTTCTTTGAAAACCAGACTATATTAGTTCTTCATTAAGATAGTCTATGAAAACCAGACGAGAGCCTATATAACTGTGCACCACCTTAGACAGGATCCATTTTCTATTTCAACGGTAACTAGAGTGATCAAGAAGTTTAAAACTACAGGTTTGTTTTTGGATGCTCCAAGAGCTAGTCGCCCTTCTGCATCTGAGGGTGTTATCGACACAGTAAAGGAGGCCAACGCTGAAGGAAGACGGATCTCTAAAGCTAGATGTTTTTCCGCACATGACATTTCGAACGCAACGGCGGTTCCCTACTCGACTGTCCTTACGCTACTCCCTACTACTCCACCAAGGAATTCATTGAAGACGAAATTGCCCATATTCCTTACCTTTCAATATGAATTTGACCACGTCTGTCAACAGGATGATATTCTGGAGGCTTCTGTATACATGGTGGGTGCGTTTCTCGAACCTAGTATGGAACCAGTTTTCGCACTTGCTTAAGGTTCGGTCTTCATGGCCTATAGAGATTCAGCACTGGTCCAGCATCATAAAATTTCTTTGCTCAAAGGCATTGTGTTCCGTAGGAGCTGCTAGGAGAATGTCATGCTCCGTCATGCTCGTGATTTTCACGGATCTAAATGGTCGGTTAGCGGCTTTTGAAAAAGTCACTTTCATGTAGAGCATGCAGATGTACTTTGTATGTTGTAAAAATTTTCTTCTTTTTGTCTTAGCTTGTTGTCATGCGAAGCTTTTGATGCACAGACTTTTCTTTTATAAAAGATGTATCTTTATTCTAAAACGTAATTGCAATGCAATTCAGTGTGAAAGCTCATTATGAAACAGAAGCAACTTATGTGTCATTTCTCAATTAGTATTGAAAAGGTCTTGGTTATGGTTATCAATTTATTTCTAAATATTAATTTCTATATAAAAAGATTGCCATCTTCTGTACGTGGTTTGCAAATAAAACTCAATGAGTATGATAACCATATCAACCGCTACCAAATCACACATTACTTTTCACAATAAAAATTACATTGGTCTCAATAGCAGTTAACTGTCATGAAATTGTAAATATGCTGCACTTGATTTGTATATCAGTTGCAATGTATTTAATTTATTCTTTGTTACATATGTCCAATACTTACTGCCTTGAACAGCCTTAAAATTTATCGAAGCACATCATTTTTGGAAATCCGAGGGAAACACAAGTCTTCGGCTTCGAATCGGATCTTTCCCTATCCCAAAATGTCGGTATTAAAGTTGGCATCAACAAAACGTAAGACCTCTCAAATTACTGATTTGATTAATGACAACAAGGCATCGGAAAACGTGAGACTTCTAGTTGAAGACATACACGCGACGTAAGACTGCGTACATCTATCTATTATTATTCCTCTGAAATATCAAATTGAAAATACTGCGATGATAATTATCGCTTATTTCTATTATTGTATTTTCATTTGCTAATAACTTTTACTATTATTGAAATTACTTCACATTCATTATTCCTATTATCATTTGGCTTCCATTCAATCCTAATTTAGAATGTCTAGTGAAATCACAATTTCGACCAGAAAATCTATCCGTGCCGTTGAAATAGGGTTTTCAGTTTCACCGCTTGACTGGTTTAATCAACTCTGCCTGTTGAAGGACCAAAGTATGATAGAACGTACCCTGTCCGCAATGTTCGAATTGCTTTCATAATTAGATACAAAGAAAATAATTGTTTACTGACACATGTTCGCCCAAATCGCATGAATAAAGCACCTGGGTCCTTTGTAGAAATACCAAATGCCATAGATAAAATATTCCAAAGGAGATACGTGTGTTTAACTTTTGCTACACTGCATGCTAAATCTTACTCAATGAAGTATCAAAATTTGATTTATATGCTCGTATATCTTCTCAAAGATTTGCACTTATTTTATTCTACAGATAAGTTTCTCTCGCAATTAAGCTTTCATATTTGTTTTTAAACTGTCGAATCAAATTAAACTAAATAGCCGCCAATTTGATGAAAGTTTAGCAGCTGCTGTGGTTGATGTCTCCGGTAATTGAAGCAATTACAAGTTATCGTTGCCAATTTTGTTGATGACAATCTTTCGTCAATTTGCCGTCAAGTTGTCAAATAGCTGCAGCTTTGTACTTCCCCAATTGTGCGCAGGGCGTTTTACGCAGCAGTTTAGTGCCATAGTTGCTATGCTGTGGAATTCAAGCTTGCAGTCATGAGGATATTTTGAATGGACAATTATATCGATATATCTCGAATATATAGAATCGATATGTCTATCGTAACGAATGAATTTTAGTTAATATGGAGATGTGATTATTTCCCATCTTAACTTTTCTAAATAGTATTTAATATTTTTTTTCATTTTTTAAATATTTCTAAATAAAGTTAAAGGCCAACTGATCGTTGAAGACATAAACCACGTCGGCCCTATTGAATGTTACCGTACAGAAAAATTGAAGCAATGCAACTCGAACATGTTAAGTTATTCGTATACAAACAGATGGACACGTAACTACACACGCCCGTTCGAAATGAAGAAAGATATTTACATGTCGTAGATATTATTGCCGTTAAAGTCTGGACGTTCGTTACATAATCCGAAATTGTCTGCTCCTGAGTTTGTTCTCAATTGAGTCATCTATTGAAAATTCTATGGTTCTTGATCGACTAGTTGAGGTAAAGGATGTACATCGTATACGTGTCGAGGAATAATATTGACTTCGATTTGATTGTCTGATCGAATATTTGTATCTGCTCCGAGGGGCCTTAGAGATGTAGGCTACATCCAACAGAACCAGGTTTTGCGTGTACAGTACTTAATCAACATGTTTCATTCGATGAAGCTCTTCATTCCTCCTTAGCTCAAATTTCTGAGGGAAAATATATGGTAATCTCCGGCTGCACTTGCAATAGGCGATGGGGCAAACTTCTCTATCGTTGCCTCTCCGGATGTCACATTATGCATCATCTGCTGCGGATCCCTATTAGAACTCGCAGCTGATGTCGGTGGTGTCTCTATGATTGTTTTACCTGGGGTCGATACCCACTGTGATAAGATGAAGGACTAAACATTTGCTGATGTAATTTTCAATTTTAAATGTACTTTTTGTGAGGACGAGGTCTTCGCACTCACCAAGAGAGAATCATCCGTTGAAGCAATCACAAATCTTTACATCAGAATGTCAGTCATGTCAACAGCAAATCTTATGACTACTGTAAAAATTAGAACGAGAAAATGCATGTCATGAAGAAAACACTAAACAAGGAAACTGCCTCATTTTCTCGAATATAACTGTTGGGTTTATATGATTTTTTACTATTTAATTGAGGACACTATTCGATGGCAGGCTGTATGAATAAATGTTCTAGTTAATGATCTAAAGCCGGATGCTTCAGTGATTAAATGCAGGTATTGTGTGCATTGCGCAATGCGAAGAATTGTGAGGCGCAATGCGAAAGAAAAGAAATCCAAAAGAAAGGTGATTTTAGCAGTTACAACAAATTCGAGAACCAAAACGTTGTGCTGAGTGTCAATGTGGTATGAGCCACTTTGTTGTTGATCGATACACAGAGTGCACCAAAAATATCCGCCAAGCATATTTCCTTGCAGTTGAGGGTATTCTACGTACATGAACTTGTTTTTAATTTTATTTAGCTTGCCTGTTTTAACTCAATGAAGAGGAGTGTGGACCTGAAACGTAGAGCAAAAACTGTTTTTTCTTTTTAATTGAAATCAAGGATTTGATGAAATTCAAGGCAGCGTGTTTCATTTTTTTGATTCTTCATATGAATAGGAATGTCAAACACTTCTTGCATCTGCACCATCGAGACCACTCATCTCTGCTGTAGCTGTTGTACTGAAATGCTATCAACGGTTTCTCATTCTCTTCGAGTAAATCCGAGACTTGCTCGAGCAGAGGCTTGCAGCATTGCAAGAGGGAGACCACACAGCCTCTTAAAATGCACAATCAGGATGCGCGTCATAAGATATAAGAATTGCGTCATAAGATGATAATCTGTTGACTTTCGGAAGACGAAGATCTGTAGATTTATTAGAACTGTAGATCTATCGATGTTGAGATCAAAGAACGAGATTCTAGGCTCACTTGCTGCCTCGTGAAGTTGGGTCGTTAGTCCTGATCGTTCGAAGACCAAAGCAGATGTAAGTGTTCTCGATGGTTGAGGTGCAGGAAGCCTACCAATCAAGAGAGTGAAACACCCGACAGGGATCCACTTTTATGTGGTTTGTGTCGCAACAGATTCATGCTGTCTTGAGCAATTGTGTGCCATCTCCCTTCATTTGATACCCAGTGTACGAACGAAGAAGAGCGAAGGACGGAGCACATCAAGCTTGGCAGAGACGCGGACGTTGAGCGCTTAGTGACTGCCTGATACGTCTGTGATAGCGATTACCAAGTTAATTTTGAAGAGCGAACAGCAGGAAAGGAATGAGTGCAGAACGTCAAAGAAGCCTTTTTGATAAAGGAATGTGTCTCCGTGTGAAGCATTCTTTAAGCAACTGGTGGAGTTGTAGTTATTTTCATTCATTGTTTTTCTTTGCCATTGTTGTGCTTTCTCGCTTTTTATTTTTTCTCGATCACAGATTGTCGAAGCCACCCCGCAACAGTCTCAGAATCATTTTTTGATTTCCACTTCTTCCAAGCACCATTGCGGCATTTGAGGCGTCTTTTTTTAGACACGCACCACGGTGGTGGGTCCGAGTACTCGGTGTCAACTTCATCTTCTATTTCATCTTGTTCCTCCAAACCTCAGCCGTAGTGAGAAGTTTTGTATCCCTCTTTGCGAACCGTAGCTCGAAGCAATATTTTCTTCATTTATATGGCGAGGCTTGCTAATCAAGGTTTCACATTGTAAATCATCCATTTTCTC
The DNA here is from genome assembly GCA_907163375.1 of Prostheceraeus crozeri. Classification (NCBI taxonomy): domain Eukaryota; kingdom Metazoa; phylum Platyhelminthes; order Polycladida; family Euryleptidae; genus Prostheceraeus; species Prostheceraeus crozeri. The sequence continues at coordinate 70,664 of CAJQUW010002609.1, read as the reverse complement.
TACCTTGCAAGTATCATACCGAATTTCGTACAACTCTCTCTGTGTTAATGTTCTTTTCTTTGACCAATACTGTAATGATTGTTGTATGCTTCACGCTTTTCATTATTGAGGCAATTGATTCAATAAAAGTTATTTATTACCTGTCTCCGCTTTTTATGAACATGCCTTTTATGTAGCATTATTTTGAGAACACCGATGTCGACCAAGGTCCTTGCAAGAAGACCAACGATGCCCAACATAAATAGGTGCAGCATTTTTATATCTTTGAGGGAACTGTTGACGCAGACAGCTTCCTCTCGTTTTTCCCCTGGTTGCTCACAATTCCGTGCAATTTGACTGACTTTTTGCATGGGCAGCAGATAATCTCACGAACTTGTTTGCAACTACATACTTGAATCCTCTCATCCATTGCAACACACGAGCTTATTTAACAACTTCAAGGAACACTGTTACACTCTTACACTGTTCGAATTTGTCTTTTATTCATTGATTTATATTTTTCAGCCATTTGGTTTTTTGACTTATAGATAACAATAAACTTCATCAGATAATCAGCTGCAATTTCAGTTTTGAATTCAAAATTGGTTGCGGCTCCATCAAATGATAAATAAACCCCCTGTCTACTTGGCATCTGCTATGTCTCACGCTTTCAACATTTTTTTACCAACAAGCAAATCGATTGCTACATAGTAAGCAGCATTTTAGAGTTTGTTAATATTTCTTGATGTTTTGCGATGATAAAAGAGATGTGACTCAGATCGATGCAAGAAATTATAGACCGTTTGTACACAGTTTATTATATACACAGTTTGTATAGCAGACGTCACTCTGAAAAATAAAATTGATTGATGTCATCGTTGAGCACACTTGTATATTCGACCGCACCGGTATGTTAGCCATGGTTGCGTATTATGATATGAAATACGGGAGAGTGACACGGATTCATTCACGTCCTTGTGGAAATAGCGTATTCGGGAGGTAAAAAAAACAAGACGTTAGAGAAAAGACATCAGTATCGGCTTATCTGTTGATAGGAAAATGCGATGTTGTGACATTTACTAGTGACATTTGTTGCTTTATGAAGAATCCCAAGTGTCCACTGAATCGAAGCATTGATCAGTTTAAGTCGATTTTACTGGGGCTTAGTCTCATTTGTTTACATTGACATAGTTTCAATATTTTTGATGGTGTTGACATACTTCGTGTGTTAAAGCGAAGACAATTTTGACGTCAAGTTGCTTGCTCTTCGCAGTGATTGTATCTTAAGAGAGTTGTAGGAGAAGGCGCTTTTCTACAGATTAGAGATGTATTTGTGTATGGCAGATTTGTTCACGAATTTATCCCATAACGGCGTCGCTACTTTTCAACTTGTCAAGCTGAGTTGTTTGTCTCAGCATCTAATGATAAATTGCTTGGGAAAAGGGAAGTGAAAGGAGTTTGTCTGAGTGCCAAAACGGAGGCGGAGAATTTCTGAGCCATCATGAGTGAGTTCACGAGGAGATTCAGATTTCTAGGAATCCGTCCGTCAATTTGGACGCGACTCAGGTGAAATCCTTCATCAAGTCAAATTTCAATTGTAGCGAGTCTTGATTCAAGTTTGTATGAATTACAAGTCGAATAAAATTCAATACATCATGCTGATCATACTGATCACGTAATTAATGTCCTGTTGAAGTTTTCATAGACGTTACTTTATAAAGGCCATTGAATCAAGCAGTCAGCTATGCATGATGCAATTGCTGCATAACCGAGACGGAAATAATTGATTTTTTTATATCAGATTGCTAGCTAGAAAACACCGACTCATTTTCATAGCACCATGTTGCATTTCCTGAGAACTGTAAGATGGCTGAATAGAAACAAAAAAAGGAATTTTGGAAATATAACCGGTTATTATTGACGATTAGTTTGTTTTCTATTAGTGCTGACATTATTTCATTGTTAAACAAATACATTCACACGTTTCACTTGTTTAGTACACGTTCACTTAGTGTGCAGGATAGATGATCATGCGGCAAAATATCTGATGCTGCGTTTTCAACCCATCGTAACGCAGACACATCCAACTTAATTGGGGATTTTTTGTTGTTTTTTCTCATTTATGAATTGGCACAGCTACCCTGTCCGAAGAAATGTATTGAATAGGTATGGAATGGGTGACTCAACCTGGAGATGGGAAGTTTCCGTCGTCACATTTATCGGTGACGTACACAGCTGACTGTATGGTCCATCTTTAGATCTATTGATTGGGATTGCTCCATCTCTGATACTGATGACATTGACCTTGTTGTTGAAAATTTTCAATTGTTTCTCCTCACCTGCTCCGAAACCTTTTTCCCTGAAAAAACTGTTCGCATGCGGTCAACTGATCCGCCATGGCTGACCCCTCCCTCAAGGCCCTCTCTGATAGTCGAGATAAAGCCTTATCCCGTGGGAATACCCCCAAATTCATTCAGCTCCCGGAAAAGTTCATTAGTGAGTCCAATAAAGCTAGATTGAAATATCAATCGAACTTGTCTACCACTTCTGTAGGCCTCACTGACAAGTGGAAGTCCATCAATGCCCACCTTAATCGGACTCCTCCTCGCGTCTGCTTAGGTGAACCCTATGCCCTTCGGCTCAACAGCCAGTTTTCTGAAGTTTTTCGGCAGCCCGTCGTGGATCACTTTGTGGATAATCGCCAACAATCTCCCCCTACCAAGTTCCCCTCTGTCTGTGATGAAGATGTTTTCAGATTAATAAAGAACTCCAAGTCAAACTCCTGTGGACCCGATGGCATTCCTGGGCATTTCTTTCGGATGTTTGCCGACATTCTCTCCAGCCCCTCACCCTTATCTTCACTTTGTGTTTGAAGAATGCAATTTTCCCCAAACCATGGAAATTAGCCCACATCGTTCCTATACCCAAGAAGGACGGCCAGGATCATCGCCCTATTTCTATATTACCATTTCCCAGTAAAATCCTGGAGAAACTGATTAAGAAACTTGTCCTCTTTCCATCCCTTAATCGCGAGCTTGACTCCCGTCAATTCGGGTTCATTTCCAACGGCTTTGGTGGCTGTACAAACGTGCTTCTATCAATCCGTCTAACTATGCTTGAACATATGAGCCTCAAGTCGTCGAACATGGTCAACCTGCTTGCTGTTGACTTCCGGAAAGCCTTCGACACGATTAGCCATCAGGCTCTGCTAGAGAATCTTCTCCATAAATTTGCCTGTAATCCAGTCGATGGTCATGTACAGGAGGTTGTTCATTATGACAGGGAAAATCCATTATTCTCTCCTTCGATTTATTGACCGGTTTTTAATAAAATGATGATTTAAAAATAGCCGGCGCTTCGTGCCGCAGACACTTCTGAAGGGCTTAGATAAAATATAGTTTCGATGCCCCAGGTTAAATATGCCGCATCAATAAAGCTGAGTTCTTATAAAAGTGTTCAGAAATTTGGGAGCTCGTGCTTTCGGTTGATGCTTGGGCGTAGAGACTTAATCAGGCGAGCTTCGGTCAATCTGCAATCTAACTAAATGGGGCATCGAAACTATATTTTATCTAAGCCCTTCAGAAGTGTCTGCGGCACGAAGCGCCGGCTATTTTTAAATCATCATTTTATTAAAAATCGGTCAATAAATCGAAGGAGAGAATATTGGATTTTCCCTGTCATAATTGCCTGTAATCCGTTTGTCATTCGCTTTGTTCGTAACTTTCTTTCAAACCGAATGCAGAGAGTTTCTACTAACGACATTCTGACTCCCTGGAAAGACGTGACCAGATGCGTTCCTCAGGAATCCATCCTAGACCCCTTGCTTTTCATCCTCATGATTGATGACCCTCCCCAACTCCCCGACACTCGTTTAGTTGCATACTCTGACGATATTACTTTACTTCATCTATGCGATCCTGACTCAGTTAATAGCTTTCAGTCTGTGGTTGATTCCTTTGTTTCCTGGTTAGAAGCCAAGAAGCTGTCTATTAATGTAAAGAAAACTAAATGCTTAACTGCTTGCCGTCTTTCTCACAGTCCCACACCTGTCCCAGTTTTCATCCATGGTTGTGCTGTTGAACGTGTGAATGTTTTGAAGATTTTGGGAGTGTTTTTCGAGAATGGTGAAAATGTTTTTTTTCATTCTACCTGTGAAAAAATGTGAAAATCTTTCCACACTTACTTTGTTTTCGAGAATGATCTTTCATGGAATTATCAATTTCCCTTTTTATTTAGAAAATGCTGCCGTGGACTTTCTCTTGTAAAAAGGATAAGGAGTAACTGTAGCGACCCGCAAACCATCTGGCTTTTGTTTTCAGTCACGTTGCTTACTGCTGGCCATTGTTGCGCGATATGAAAGTTGCTAATTTACGTAGGTTAGAGAGGCTAGATCGCGTTGCCCGTCGATGGGCTGGTGTCTCGGACAAGCAACCTATCTGCTGTATGCTTGAGAATATTTGTAGACGCCTCATTGTAAAAATTTCCAAATATAAATATACTCATCCTCTCTCCCAATTTTTTATTGTACGCAGCAATGTTTCGTGTGACCTGCGACACCAACGTGTTCTTCTGCCTCAGAGGAGGAATCGGGCTTTCTACCGTAATTCTTCTGTTAAATTTTCTTATTTTTCTTGATGCCTGATGTACATGTTTCCGTTCCCTCCCTGTCATATACCGCTTTCGTATTGACAAATAAGGATTTTCTATATTTCTTTTTCTATATTCTTCATTAGACATCTTTCATTTTATGCAACACTTCACATATAAACGGATATTTTCTGGAAATCGCTACATGCTTTGTAATCCAGAGTTCGATTGCGCTTCTGTTGCTTGAGCATGCTCAAGTCGAACTGATTAAATGCTATCACCCCTACATTGAATAGTTCCTTTCCACTCCTTTTGACTTTTGCAAGTCTGAGAGCAGGTGCTGATGGTGTGTGGTGGTTGGTAACTTTGATTTAATCGGGTTTGCTCTTATTGGGTTCCTTTTCAACTAAGAGCTGAACCGTGGCAAAGTGCTAAGAGTGGCTAAGAGCTGGCAAAGTGTTCCTTAGACGCCAAAGTCAGCCCTTGTAAGCACGCCCCTGATAATGTGGAGGATTACTGACTGAGCTGATTGGTGTCAAGTCTTCGTTCAAAATGGCTTCCAAAATGGTCTTGATAAAGCTGTCCAAGTGAAAGCCACAAAATCAAATTTTAATAACAGAAGCAATTTCAGCAACATTCAAAACCTAGGTTCCTGTTAAAAGCTTAGACGAAACTTGATGTCCTCTGATATACTGACAGTAGGTGCATTTCCACGAACTGTCAGAGACTGACTTTCTGCCTAAAATTCTAACAGATATTTAGGTTTTAGAAGTTGCTGAAATCATTCCTGTTAATTAGATGCTGAAATTATTAATTAGATACTGCTCCATTATGCAGTTGCACAAGATTTCATGATTCACTGAAATATCACACTATGTTACATTGCATAAATGCATAAATGCATAATTGATGGCTCAAATTTTTCACAAAAGTCACTTCGACCATTAACATAGTGTTAACATATCAGCACATCTTGAGGTTTGAAAAACATCATCCCTTTTCCAAAATCACCAATGCATCAAATAAACGAAATTGGTTCGATCACTGATCATTCATTGAGTTGAGGCTCAAACTATATGAACATGAAATACAATCCTTTGTTTGGTGCAATTTTGTAAATAAATAATTTGACGTTCGGATGCTTCGCTCAAGGATTTCACCGCCACGACAGCGCCCGAAGTACGCTAAAGCAACTTCTTGATTGCAGAGACTAAAGAGCAGATTCCTTGCCGGAGACTTGAGTGCGTGGGACTATTGTGCATATTGCAGTTCAGTCTCCAGTTCCCAGAAAAAGTGATTGGATTAAATACATATGTATTTAATTGTAACTATTGCCTATTTTGAAATTTAAACTTGCTTGGAAACTCTTAATAATACTTTTATTAAAATTCATTAATATCATTAATATACAGGTAGGTCTATACAGTTGTTTTGTTTAATGCGTGCTATTAAATTAAACCTCGAATCGCAATGACGGCGCGCTATTGATATCAACCAGATTTACCGCGCCACGGGAAACGCAACGGGAAATACGGAGAAAGGGTATCAAGATACATCCAGCTAAGTCATAGCACAGTAGGTCATCAATTAGGAAAAGTAGACCGAGTGTTACTTCTAAATCATGAAGCGATAGAGTGGAAGACGATCAAATAGAAATCGACGGAATGAAAGTATACCGAGTGTGAATCGATTCATTGTGATGTCACCAAGACGGTGCTCTGTGATTATTCCCCGTCGGGGAAGCCCTCTCCGCACTTAATGAGTTCACAAAACTGAACAACGTATGCGTCGATGCGTCATAACGAGTGAACAACACTCATGTGTCTTTTTAGAAATGAGTTAGCCCATAGAGAGGTAGATTGACAACTCAGTATTAATTACTTTTGTAATGTGATAAAAGTTTCGACTTCATTAAATGAACTCTGTTTCATTTTTACTCTTTTGAGAAATAATCAAGGAATTTACTACTAACATGATCATGAAAGCAATACTGAAGAAAGAATAATATTTTACGAATCCTCCGAGTCAGTGATTAGTTTTTAAAGACCATGTTTTATTAACTATCTTTGATGGAAGCGATTATTCTTTATTTCATTCTTTAGCGACTCAAACATGTAAATCAGAGCATTTTTCCTACACTAATCATATCGAAAATATCCTGATGCTGAAAGAGTATATCGCAGTCAAAGACAGTGGCTGACAAGTGGGTCCACAACATTTTTCACATAAAAAAATAAAGCGGATTGAATATGGATTGAATCATAAAATCATGCATAAGAAGATTTGAAACTTAACACGCACGGAGGATTATGATTCTTACTATTTGGAACCCAATTCTTCGTTAACCATGAAATCCATTCTGTTTGTTTAGAAAGGTTTCTGCAGATTCGTGTAGCCTGTTGGAAATTTAAGCTATTATATAAATTTGCTAGATTAACAAACTCCAAAGTGCGTCAAGAAGTTTTCAGCATTTGAATGAAGATGGTTGAATTAGCATGCTATACATCACTTTGGGCTCAATCGAATATAATCTCCGTGAAAGCTGAATCTTTCGACATTAAAAGCTTCACTATGTGCTGACATATTTTGACTCTACCTACTATTTATTTCTTAATTCTAATTTTTTATATTATTTCTTACATTCCGGCCACAGACGTTCATACACAGATGTTCATAGGTAGTGGCAGTGCTTTGCCGTGGGAAGAGTGGCAAAGAACGGAATATGCAAGTGTTTCGTTGCAGCAAAGTGCAAGTAATGGGACAGGTTTCTCTTTTCGATGTGCTCTCCATGATCTCTGCAATAGTAGGGCAGATAATGAAGCAAGAGCTGTTCAACCCTATGCAGCCTCGTCTGCCAGTGAGAAGAATGTGGTGATATGCGCCCAACTTTCATCAATTATTCGAGTGACTAACCTTCCCCACTCGTCCGGCCGGTCTTCTACGAATGTGAACTCTTCCCGGCCATACAAATAAAGAAATGGCTTCCTATTCATGTGGCCGTTTTTCAAACCGGCAAGTTCATCATCACCGGCCTCAACACTCCGGAACAGTTGTGGGAAATTCTGGAAAAACTCCTTGACTATCTCAAGCAGAATGATCTGTTGACCCACCCTCATGAAGATCCACAAAAATAACAACATGTCGTATTTTATGCATTTTGTTCTTTATTCACCGCTCGTTCAACATGGTAAAATAGAAGGTGGCCCATGCGCGCCTCACAGAAGGAGTGGAGTGTCATAGCTTCTCCGATTCAACACACCGCAGACGACACATCATGCTGACAGCGGTTGTTGGTAGTCAGGCGGGTTGGTGGACCATTTTCGACAGTAGGTATTCATCAAGCGGATGACACTACTGCTAGGTGCTATTGCCAGGGAGTCTGCATGCGCTCCGCGCTGATGTAGATTGACTTCCATGCTGGCCGCCTAAATTGTGGCTGTGGGTGTTGAAGATGAGCAACACTGGCAACCGTTGCACTGTCTCGAGCGCAAGGAAGTCTCGTGGAAATACGCTTGCGGTCCACATCTCCGTGCTGTTGGGTCAGATGCTCCAGACGTATGTCCGTTAGCCAGCTAATACTATCCTCAGCGCATATACTCCGTTTGGATGTCGCGCGTTTGGGTTATCTCCTAGGCGATCGTTGCGTTCTTCTGATGATCACCGAATTCTGGAGTCTCGTAATTATCGGACTCGCTTTGGAAGATCATCTTCCTGTGCTGCATCCGCATTGTGGAATTCTTTACCAAGAGACGTGAGGAACTCTGCATCCCTACACTCCTTTAAAAGATCTTTGAATACATACTTTATTTCTTGCAATCACTGACGTGTGTTTTTGTTTACATGCAATATATGATTTTGTTGCGCCATGAGCTCACTCAGTAATGGCGCTCTATAAATATACAGTTATCATTGTCTCGAGGTAGCGCGCCTGTCGCAGAAGAGATCGGCCCATACAGCTCGTGTACCCGGCTGGCATCGGTCCACTTCATTCGCTCCACAAAGCCCATATTTTCAGCATCATCAAACTTGCCCGCCTCATGGCGCTGCCGACCCAAGGGGCGCATGTGGGCATCCTGGAGCCAGTGTCATAAACAGTTGTTAAGTTACAGAAGTTGTCAATAGAAACAGAGAACGTTCAATGACTGGCATGACCTCGTTGTAAGGACAATTCATTGTATGCATAGATATCCAAGAAAGCAGCCAATGTAGTGAACGCGAGAATAGTATGATTCATGCACTTCACAACCAATGTCCTTGATCAACGATCTAAACCGTACATATAGCAAGGAATTGTTGATACTGACACTAATTCTATCGACGTCATCGCGCCACTGCATTATCTTAAACTTATCCCCGTTCGAAAAATATGAAGCGCTCCAGACCATCTGACTCCCTTGTTTCAAGACCAAGACAAGTAGCCTTTTCTACCGCTGAAATAAGCATCATCATTGACTTCTACGAAAGACACTGTAGTACACTAAATTCTAGGTTCACAAACTCAAACACTGAAATCCAAGAGTGAACTGTATCAGAAATTGCTCAACTCTACGAGCTCCACCACAAGGACATTGACATCTATCAATGATAAGTGTCAGATTCTGCAGAGGACTGTGAAAGCCAAGGTTGCTGAATTTCAATCCAAACAGCGGAAAGAGAGACAGAAGACTGGCGGTGGAACAGTAAGCTTTGACACTTCCGTCGATGTGGAGACTATCCTCAGCGAAGAGGAAAAAAGGATCTTTCACCTTAATCCACCAGAATCGATTTCTGGCATTGTTGGCGGGCTAGAAAGCGGACCACGTGAGTCTACTGAAGAGACTTCATTCCGAGCAGGGGACACAGAAGCTAACGAAGCTGATGCTGATAGTAGTGTATCATCTGATGGCGAAAAATGTGACGCCACCAACCTCCCCAACAGCGACTCCGCCTCATCCGACTTTGTCAAAGAAACCTCCAAGAGGTTTTCAAAGAAAACAGAAGGTTGGCCATTTTTCCTCAAGTGACTACTATCAAAGAATGTGTCAAATTGAAGCTGACAAATTGAAAGAGTTACAGCGCCATCATTGTGAAATAGAGCTCATTCAAAGAGAGATTCTCGAAGAGAAGAAGCGACACAATATTGAGTTAGAAAGACAGCAAGTGCATCAAGCAAGAACAGGAATGCCGCAAATTAAACAGGACCCTATGTGCAACTTTCAACCAAAGTACAGTACCAACAGTAACCAAACAACTTGGTGGAATAATCATCAAAGTCAACATTAAGTGGTTGGTGGATCATTTTTGTAATGGTTTCATAGTCGATGCTTTTCTAGATGTATTTCTATTATCAATTTTCATTTTCTAAAATGATTTCAACATGGGATAGCAGGGACAAGAGATGTAACCATACAATCTTAAGCAATGCATACAAATTCAGTGCAGTTTGCAGTGTGACATCGCGCTCGGAACGCAGATCAGCAGACTGTTACTCGCCCGCGGTGAAAATTTAACCGTGAAATCGAACAGCAAGTGGCATTCATTTATCTTGCAATGCAGCGAACGTTTGACGAACGCAAGCACATTGTGAAGCATTACTTGAAAACTGGCAATGCGATGGATGTTGTTCGTATGTGGCCACATTACTTTGATTCCAATCCACCTAATTGGAAGACGATATTTTTTTGCGCGACAAATTCGAAGCAACGTGATCAGTTACCGATGCTCCGCGTAGTGGAAGGCCAAAATCCGTTGCAAATAAGGAGAGCGAGTTTGCTGTCGCTCAGTTTTTTGTAGAGAACACTACTTTTTCAGGCCGGACAGCATCGGCAGAATTAGGTATTGAACGGCGATCTTTACGACGCATCTTGAAAGAATTGGGATTTAAATGCTACACGCCTAGGCTAATTCATGCCGTAATTGAAGATGACGTTGACCGGCGCCTACAGTTCTGTGAAGTTTTAAAGCAGCAAGCAGCTGAAACTCCAGAGCTTTTGGACACCATTTTATGGTCTGACGAGGCAAATTTTAAGTTTTCATGTCATGTCAACCGACACAACTGTGTCTATTACGACACATCTAATCTACACGTCACATTTGAGACGCAATTAAATCAACCTGGTGTAACCGTATGGGCGCGATATCGTCAAGTCAAGTACTTGGTCCGTTTTTCTTTGAAGGATTTGTAGTCGGCGACAGTTATTTGGATATGCTCCAAACTTATGTTGTTCCTCAACTTGAACGGCTTCCAAATTTTGGATCTCTATGGTTTCAGCAAGACGGAGCAAGGTTCGAGATTATTTGGATACGATTTTCGGGGATCAGTGGATAGGAAGACGTGGAGGTGTAGAATGGCCTCATCGTTCACCCAACATCACGCCAATGCAGCTGACGGACTTCAATTTGAACATTTATGATATTGCATGCATTTCTCAATATTGTTTGATTTATAATAAACTGCTTTATGAACATTTGTGAACATGATAACCTGTTTGCTACAAATAGTCCAGTGACTTTTGCCCCACCTTGTATATTGGACCTTTAAAATACGGATATCTTGTAGGTCTATACACGTAGGCTACTGTTTTTAAACTGAAAAAATATTTCGAACAATTTGATCTCGTAGTTGCTGTCCACGAACAGTATTAATATTTCCATCGAAAAGGGTCGATACACCCGGAGATTCATCATCTGCTGGTACTTGTATATCAGTAGCCGACTCTGCAAAATTGCATGATAGGCGTAAATCAGAAGCAATGTTGTGGAGAGTTGCACAACTTGAAATCACACCACTACACTTCGCTGGTGAGAACGTCATAGTTTTCGCCAGACATCTTAATCTCGACTTCAATGCTCCAATGCACCTCTCAACACTGATCCGACATTTACTGAGAGCTTTATTGAAACGTTCCTCGTCGCCGTTGGATGTGGTGCTGTATGGTTTTATCAGAGTCGGAAGCAACATCGGGGTGCCCGCGAACAATCACTTGCATATTATCTAGAAATGCCTAATGAATAGGAAAACATTAAGGACATACGTTTTATCGATTGGGTTCACCCCGACAGAAAAGGAGGTCAAATGACAGTTTTTAACGATATTCTGCTCTCAACATTCGGCTGCCCGTGAAAACTTACTTGCATATCATCCAGAAATGTATGGTGAACCGGAAACACTACTGACAGTCGATTGAGTCAAAGGAGGTCAAATCGACTTTTGGGCTGGATGCAACATTAGGGTACCCGCGAAAACTCAATTGCATATTGCTCCCTATTGTCTACTGAATATGAAACACATAGGACAGACGTTCTATCGATTGGGTTGACCCCGAAAGACGAGGTCAAAAGAGGTCAAATGACATTTTTTTACATGTCAAGGAGACTCTTCGCTAAGTATTGGCAATGTCTTAATAGAATAAAACATTTTTGAAAACGACATTTTGTTCCATTTACCGCATCATATGTATTGTATAAAAGATCTGAATGACAAAATACGATTTGATGATTTCGTCAAAACAACAAATTTTCCAACAATGTTTCTAACGAAAATATGATGTTTCTAAAAATCCTGTCGTAAAAAGCAATGGAAGTTCTTTATGAATAGATTTGAAGTCTTAGATATAGTCTGAAAAAGAGTTGTCTGAAAAAAACAAGCCAATCAGGTACAAACCGTTCGCCATCTGTCTTCCAACCACTCCTCAATGGGTCAGGACCAACGTTTGGATCCGCATTGTGTGAGCGTGCCCATAATATGCTGATGTATCTGCACCGTTTTATATGCATTATCAAAGTGTTCCGGTATGGAGGCAAAAGTGCACAATCATGATGTTTCTCAGAGGTATAGAATCAGTGCTTCTCTCACTCATCTTGAAGTTCTCACATCGCGCTTGGTTGATATCTTTCGCGTGTTTATGTCCAAACATCTCACATACAAATGCTTCCATTAGCTTCACATCGACTTCAATTTCCGGATTTGATAAATCATTGAAAGTAGCAGCATTTTCCGACGACTTGCAAAGCATATCAAATTGCTTGGTTTTTCCTTTTCTATAAAATGAACTGCAGTCACATCCTGTAAATGTGTGGAATCCTAGAATGGAAATAGCGAGATCAGGGATGTTTTCCACAACGTTCGTGACATTGATCAACCTCCTATGATTGTGTGAACCGCATTCGATGATGATTTCATTGCTAACGTTAATACCTCTTTTCTTGAGGATCCGATTGATTTTCCTTAATGATCCGATTTACATGATATCCGATGATGTCGACTTCTTTGTGATTGCTTCCTACATGATGTTCGAATATTTGAATTGACGTGGCAGCCCGTTTGATCAGGTAATATGGATATGCACAAACCACCATGAGATATTGGCATCGTTCTGGAGCTAATAATATTGACATTGTGGTCTTTCTGCCATTCATTTTGAAGGAACTTCGCGAACTCATTTTTGAATTTCCCATTCTTCAATAACTGTGACGCTGATCGATGGGGCTTCTGTTTAGGTCCCGTTATCTCAAATTCAATTTTGGAGAAGATGGCGTTCCTCAGATTTTTTTCAATGTCTTTAATGAATTATCTCGGTAATTGTCAAACAAAACGTGAATTTTATTCCAGGAAATGAACAAACATTCGACAGGATTTGTGTTGCCATTCGGCCACATTATCTGGTGATAACAGACAACATGGTATGAAGAAGCAGACCACCATCAATTACAGAGCACGCAAATGTGGGTAATATATCAGGTGTTGGTGTGATCGATTGCTTCTTTTCGAGACTTTTCAGTAGTGACGACTTATCTGTTTTCAGGACTGAACCATCGGTGTGCATGTGCCAAAGAAAGTGGCACCTCAGTTATTGGATAAGTCAACAACATTGACAATGGAAATCCCGCAAGTTTTTCAGATGGCATGGATGGGATTCTTCCATAAAAGACAAGTAATGGGCAAAAGACCGTTCCAGGACACCATAAAATTAAAAAAAATGGTATCTTTAAAAACGACATAAATTCATGAATTTAGACCCTTTTTCAGGTTTTTAAGACCTAAATACATGAATTTAGTCGTTTTTAAAGATACCGATTTTTCAAAAAATGGTACTTTTTAAATGGTCTAAATTCATGAATTTTGGTCATTTTTCAGGTTATGAAGACCTAAATTCATAAATTTGGGTGTTTTTAAAAATACCCAATTTTCAAATTTTTCAAAATCTCAAATTTGAGAATTACAATTTTCTCGCTTAAATCATGACCGTTCCAGGACACCGAAAAAATCAGAAAAGTTAAGAATCTCAAATTTGAGAATTACAATTTTTACCTTGAAAATCATGACCGTTCCAGGACACCGAAAATCATAAAAGTTGAGAATTTCAAATTCATGAATTTTATCCATCTTTCAGGTTTTTAAAATATATCATGTGACTAATAATATTTCTTTAAAAATGGAAGAAACAAAAGTGGAAGGAACTTCAGAAATGGAAGGAACCTCAAGAATATATCCTTCGTTATCATATGAACGTAGCTCTACTTTAATGGACATTGAAAAGATTAACATTGAAAAAATGAACAAAGAAAAACACAAAGATAGAGTACGTTATATGAAAGATAAGGAATCTCAATTATTATTAAGATTAGAGCATTATAAAAAATTAAGAAAGAGATGGAGTAAAGTTAAGAATGTAACACAAGGAATTGGCATATTCTTAACAATAAGTTTAGGTGCTTTAACAATTGTTATATCTTCAGGTGTTTTAGTAATTCCAGTAGTTGCTACAGCTTTAACAGGTACGGGTGTTTTTGCAACTTCACTTGTTACAATGTTAGATAAATCTTTAATAACTAAGAAACGAAAATCATTAAAAACTAAGCATTTACATATTAAAGAAGTCTATGATAAACTACATTACTACTTTCAAAGAGTATGTGATGATAATGTTACTACGTTAGATGAGATTGAAAAATTTGATCAAATAGCTAATGAAGTAAATCAAATATCATTTCAATCACAGAAAGAAAAAGTTGATGATAAAAATAAAAAGGATGGCAAAATTTCTAGTGATGGCAAAATTTCTAATGAAGAAAATGACAATTTTTTTTAGAAGAGCTAAAAACTTTAAGCGAAAATTTAAGCAAAACTTTATTAAACAAAACTTAAAACGAGAAAACTTAAAACGAGAAAACTTTTAACGAAAAGATGTCAAACAACAAAGCAATAAAAAAATAATTTGTTCAGTAAAATGTTTTTGCTGTATTCCAATGTAACCACAAAATTCAAATATTATATTTTAAAAATGGATAAAATTAGAGCTGATAATTTTAAAAGAATAAAACAATTAGAAGAGTTAATAAAACAAAGAAATATTATGAAAGAAAATCATCTTCAACATAGAATGATAAAAGCTGGTATTCAATCTGATATGTTTGAAAAAATGCAGCAAACCGAACAAGTAAAAACTGATTTTGAAAAAACTATGAAACCATTTAAAACTCTTGAAAAGGAACTTACAAATAATGATAAACAAATTGATATAACAGATCCAGAGCACAAAACTATATTAGATGACTATGGATTACTAGAATCAAACATTAATAAGAAATTACCAAAATCTATGCAATTTGAACATTCTATTTCATTTATAGATGGAAAAACAATACCTAGATTTTATCTCGGTCAAAAAGAAATATTTCCACAACCTTTTCGAGGTATAATTTTTTCACCAGATAAATCTCCTTTTAATTTAGATAGAAATTTTGTTAATCTTTTAAGAGGAGCAGATTTAAATAATTATGCTGTAGAAGATCTCATAAAATATAAAGCTATGTTAGACAGAGTTGGTGCAGTAAAATCTCTTAGACGTTATAAACAATTAGAAAATTTATTATCAACGGGAGTTAAAGTAGGGAAAGGTTTATCTGAAAAACAGAAAACAAACAACCATATTCTTACCAGATGATCCACAAGAATTACTAAATAGATTAAATATTTTAATATCTGCAATAAAAGAAGGACATAATTCTAGTTTTAATGAAATTCATGCTATATTGAAAAGACTGTTAGAAAAGAAGATTCTAAATGAAGAGGATTATAAAAGTGTAGCTGAAATATGTTGTTTCTAATTTTTATCTATGATTTTTATTCATGATTTTTATCTATGATTTTTATCTACGATTTTTATCTATAATATTTATTTAAAATTTTAACTAAAAAATGTGTTCAGCAGATTTAGACAAAATTAATAATCATTTAGAAAATCTAACAGAGATTTTGGGTTCATCAAAATTTAGTAAGACGTTAAAAATTATAACAACTACTTCATCACACACTTGTAATTTAGAACCCATTCTACATTTGGAACAAAATAAAAATTATCAAATTGCATTGACTAGTTTCTCTACATTTAACACTATTCAAAACGTTATCAAAGATGTGAATGATCAATTTAGAAAATCTACTAATAAAGGCAAAACGTGGAAAGTACTAACTTTTCTTCCTGGTTCTTACGAAGTTGAATCAATATCAAATGAAATTAAGAGACATTTAGGTATACCATTTAAAGATAAGAAACAATTACATTTTGCAGTTGAACCGGCAGTTAATAAATTTTCTCTTACTTTAGACGAAAATCATCAAGTTGATTTTAATCATGATAGATCATTGTCAAAGCTATTAGGATTTAATAAACAAACCTATAGTCAAGGTTATCATTTAGGTGAGAAGATTCCTAAAATAACTGAAATAAATTCAATTGTTGTACATTGTGACATTATTATATAAATGGTAAATTGTCAAATTTAATATTCAGTTTTCCAGCTTTTACTGTACCCATTGGTTATAGATTAAATGTATTTCCACAAACATTAATATATTTTCCTATTACAAGAAAAACTATTAACAACATTAACATTAGAATCACTGATGAGAAAGGACAAGAAATAAATTTTGGAGGTGAAGAGATTATGATAGATCTTTTGGTTCGAGAGGTATAAACTCCTACGCGAAGCTAGAGAAGTTTAATTTTCTTCTTCTTCTTTAGAAACAAAAAATAAAAAAATAAAAATAAAATTTTTTTATTAAAAAATGAGTGAATTACCTCCATTTAATAAAAAAAAACTTAAATTTAATCATCATCCAAATTTATCTAATAAAGTTTTGTCAGTTATTTGTGGAAGATCAGGTTGTGGAAAAACGTATCTATTGTTTAAAATTTTAACGACTCCAAATTTTTTGGATTATAACAATCTTATAATTTATACAACAACGGCAGAACAACCCGTCTATCAATTTTTAAAATATGGATTTGAAAATAATCTTAAAAAAACAGCAATTGCTTCATTATTCAAAGAATATGAAAAATCTGAAGATGAAGAAGAAATAAGTTCGTGGTGTGAAGAAGCAACAAAAAATAATCAGTTAGTTGAAACCAATAAAAATAAGCATATAAAGATACAACTAATAGATGATAGTGGTAATATGCAAGATCCTAGTAAACTAGATAAAACAATGAAACATTGTGTAATTTTTGATGATTGTGTTAATGATAGAAATCAGTCAGTTCAGAGAAATTATTTCACAAGAGGTAGACATAATAACTGTAGTGTTTTTTATTTAACACAAAGTATGTATTCATTAGACGGAAGTGTTATTAGAAAGAATGCAAATATATTTATACTATTTGAAATAAATGCAAGAAACTTAAGTGATTTGTTAAGAGATTTATGTGTAAGAAATAAAGATGAATTTAAACAATCGTGTAACAATGCTTGGTCAAAAGATTATGGATTCATTACAATTAATATTGATAAAAAAATTAATGATAGAGTTATAGAACATTTGTTTACCGAGTGATAAAAATATACAAATATAGTGTTATGATATTTTATTATTTTTTATTTTATGTATATATCAAATTTGTCTATCTTAGAAATTAGAAAATTAAAAAGGTTCAGTAGTTATTCCATCAGGTAAAATTTTTCTTTTATCATCAAATGGATCTAATGCTAATTTATGTTCTTCTTTTAAATACATTTTATGTTTTTTTGAATTAAGTCTATAATTACATGCTGTTTTTATTTCATTATTAAATAATGCATTTTTATAATCTTGAAATGTTATTTGATTAGCCACTGATGCCTTTGAAATTCCTTTTAATGTTTTATGTGTTTTAATATTATTAGTTGTATCATAACAGTAACATTTAGATTTTAAAAATATAGCTTCTGTTATGAAATCTTCATTTCCTAACTCATCTTTTACTTTACATAAATCAGAAGGATGAATGATATCTTTTATTTTATTAATTTCTTCATCAAGTGTAGAATTATACGGTATTGTTAATTCTAAGAAAACAGAATCGGTATCTGTAAAGTGTAATTTATAGTTTTTGCCATAAGCAGGTGCTAAATAATCATATATAAATCTATACATAAATAGTTTAGCTAATTCTAATATAGTGAAACCAATGAAATTAAACTTATCATGTTTTACGCTAATTCGACGTAAATGTACAGCACATAGTTCATCACTAAATCTAGTAGTTCTTTTATATGTAGGTTTCCTTGTTAAATTTTGAAACCTATCTTTATCATAAACTATTTTAATATTTTGTCTATTACGCACATTTTCTAAAGTCTTACCATAAAATGCATTATTCATTAATTTGAAGAACACGTTTCCAAAATCATCTCTATTTCTTTTAGCTATTTTGCGTTTTTCAATATTGAACTCTATATAATTTTTTAACCACCTAGATTTTTGATAAAATAGTTTTCGATGTATTTTGGTGAGAATCATTCCATGATCTAAATACCAATCTAGCATTCTTCCTTCAACAACATACTTTCCTTTATTGCTTTGTGTTAACATAAGTTTTTTTTGTTGGTCTGTATTTTTTAGGAATTAAAGATTTTTGATAATCTGAAAAATCTTCTATATTAGGAATTTTGTTTTCGGGACAGAAAGGAAAATATTTTGTTTTATCTTTTATTTCATCAGGGTATACTAAATCAACTTCATATATATAACCATGATTATAATTTCCATCATATGTTTTTTTGATAATCAAGAATATTACACCATGACATTTCACCTGTTGGTAATTCTTGTATCATGCAAGAAGAATATAAGCTATTAAAATCATAATATAACAAATAGTTTTCTCTCATGATTTCATCAACTGCTGCTTGACTATCTTCATTTGATATAAGTCCTTCTATATTTTGATTAAACAATTTTATAAACTGATCACTTTCTTCTGGAGATAAAGGTTTCATTATTCCATAATCATCAGGATTTACTTTTTTATTGTAACACTGTACATAACGATTACCTAAAACTGATGAAACTCCACCTCTAATTCCAGATTCAAAAAATAATAATTTATCATATGTATTTTCTTTATAATGTTTAAGTTTAACACCAGTATGTTTTAATCCTGCTAGCCATGTTAAACCTAGTGTAGAATAACAATAACATGGATCTATTCCGTAATATTCTAAACACATGTCACGAAAGTTTTCGAAAAGATCAGCTAGTATTAATACATCTATCTGAAGATATTTCATTGTATAATCATACATTGTTTTACAATTTAACTCTCTCCAATTCTTTTCAGCTTCTGCATAGTCTTCGTCAGATAATTGTGATTGTTTTAATGTTGATTTAAATTTATTTATTGGAGGAAGTTGTTCTTCTTCCATAATTTTATTCACAGAATTAAAATCTCCAGTTATGTACTCATACGGAAATATTCCTTTTAAAGGTTTTAAATTATATTTATTTAATATTTTACATTGTTCAGATTTCAAAGTTTTTCCCATAACATCTAATGAATAAGGAGTAAAAAATCTAAATGCATCTAAAATTCTAATACAACCTAATTGCATTGAAAAATATTCTTCTTCTGTTTTACATAGTACATTTATTTGTTGTTGTTGTAATTTTTCAGATGAAAATAAATCTTTCATTACTAGATGGAAATCATATTTAGAACCATTATAGAAATATAGAGGAACAAAGTTATATTTAAATTTATTAGCATTAAGATTACAAGAATTATGTGCTGCACCTCTATATAATCCATTTAGATGATCATGATCTTTTACCTTATCAAGATATCGACCTTTGCCATTTTTATAATTTTTTGTAAATTCTTTTCCACAGTAATAACATTTTGTTTCATTAATAAAATTTAATTTTTCTTTTTCTGTTAATGGCATCATTGGAATATTTGTTTCAAGCAATTGTGAAAAATAATTTTGTAATTCTTCTACTTTCTTTGTAAACATTTCTGAACTATCTTCACCATAGTATTGAAAATATTCTGATTTAAATAATTCAGGATAATTTGAATGAATGTACATTCCCCAACATAATGGTTTTTGTTCAAATAAATATTTTTCTTTGCCTTGTTCAGGTGCACTTCTTTCAGAATTATCATTTTCAGAATCGGGTGAAGCCCTGGAACTTTCCGTTCGATTTTGTGTCATATTAACATTATATGCTTCAAAATCACAATAAATAGTAAAGGGTACTTTATTTTTAAAATACCATTTATTATATTCTAAATAATCATCTTTAGGAAATGTGTTTCTGACTGCTTCATTTTGTTGGCAATTCTCCAAATGTCTATTCATTTCTTCTTTAGTTCTAAAACTTGTCATATATTGGAGACAAGGAAAATTGTCATTATCTGAAGTTTTTGTGAATATAGAAACATCTTTACACAATATAAAATGACCCTGATAATATAATATATTCCCTTGTGCTGGCTGTTTTGTCTGTTCTAGTTTTTCAAATTTATCTTGATATATTTCATGTGTATCATCAATTTCTTTTGTAAGATTAAATGTATTTCGATGAAAATTTTGATTTAATATTTGTAACTGATAACTATATTCTTTATCATATTGTTCTTTATATTGTTGTAGACATTTTTTTAAAGATTCATTTATTTTTTGATTGGTTTCATTTTCTTCATTATTTAATTCTTTATTGTCTTCATTTAATTTTTGAATCGTTTCTATCTTATTTTGATATTTATGGCCATATTCTTGTACTAATATTTTTGTTTGTTGTTGATAATCTGTTTTACATTTTTGTAAAATTTCATTTAAATTTTGTAATTTTTGTTGATATTCTAAAGATAAAGATAAATAATGGGTATCATAATCATAATTATAATTACGTCCTTTATAATTATTATGACTAATCATTATTGGTGATAGTGTTTTTATAATTTCAAATTTTTCAGTACATATTATATTTCCTTGGTAAAAAATATTATGATGCATGTAATTTCCCCTATCATTATATACTATTTCTGATTGACATAAATTTTTATTATTCAAATAAAATTTTTTTTCAATCTGAGTAAAGTGGAGTAATTTTACCAATAGAAACATAATTCACATTTAATTCAAAAACATTTACTTCTATTAAATTTTTATTCTTTTTATGAAACTTTTTAACCTATTATAATCATATGGAAATTCATCTAAGCCATCAGAAAGATCAAATTCATTTATGTATTCTTCTTTATTGTAATGACTTAGTCTTTCTTTGTGATATTTTGCAGGATGTAAATGTGCTATAATACTCCACAGAAAACAATAATCATCTTCATTTTTTATGTTGATTATTTGTGGTGAACTGAAAGGCAAAGGAACATAACTACCACCAGTATTATTTTTATATTTATCAATTACTATTTTCTTAGATAGTATTTTAACAAATCTCCAACCAGATTCACGTAACTGGGCTTCAATTATACAATTTTCTAATTTAAGTATCATCGATTCAAATATGGGTTGTATATCATTTACATTATGAATTTCTTGTGAATTTGTAAAATGTCCTTGTATTATTTCTTCAGGAATTCTATCAGGTCCATTTTTTGTATAAAGTACTTCTACATTCATATAACATTTGAAAGATTTCTTAAATACATTATAAAAGTTTGTTAATACATTATAAAAAGTTTCATCGGTTTCATTATGTTCAACAGATTCATTAAATAAATGTTTTATATCTATTACCGCTTCATCGGTTCGTTCAGCTTCATCAAATTCATCAGTATCGCTAAATAAATATCTTCCATCTGGTAGGGTCTCATCTTCACTATTAAAAATTTTTTTATATTCCGAATGTGAATAATCATCAAACATTTTTTTAACTTTTATATCAGTAGACAATGTTTCTAGATAGTTTTTATAACTATTTAATTTTAATATATTTCCTTCATCAACTCGTTCTACATTTTGTAAATGCAATTTACTATTTAAATGAGATTGATAACTTCTTTTTGTTTCCAACTTTTTTTTTACATAAGTTACAATAAAACTTGGTATTTTCCATTTTTTTATTTTTTAAAGAAAAAATTTGTGTTTTAATTTTAGATATAAACATTTTAATATCAAGGACTTGAATGTTATTTTATATTATTATATATTACACGTTCTTAAGTTATTTTTTTCTTTATCATATTAAGTTTAATCATATTAAGTTTTATCATATTAAGTTTCATCATATAATGTTTTATCAAAAGATAATTTAAATTTATTTTCACTAACTATTGATTCTTCATCATCATAAATTGATTCTTCATCATCATCATAAATTACACTTTTTGGGATTGGATACCATTCCCTGATAGGAATATCTACTTCTAAATTACATTTCTTATCTGATAATAATATAATAGAGAAAAATATTGGTCTTTGATCTCTTTTGGAAAATTTAATAACACCACCATAATCTGAATCACTTTTAGTTTTTATTAAAGATGATAAAATTTTAAATTGATTAGATGTAAATCCTAATTTAAATTTTGTAGACCCGACACAGTTGTCTAACAGTATCTTCAACTATTCCATCATTATTATTTTCAATTGTAAGAAAATGAAATTTAGATAAATTTTTATAATTACTAATATTTTTATAATCTTTTTTACCATTTACACCTTTTTCAGATGTTACAGAATCATCATTTATATTATCATCATCTATATTATCATCATTATTATCATAAGATTCTTTAAGATCGGGCAAGGCCCTAGAACCTTCAGTTCGTTTATTATGATTATGATTATGGACATTGTTAATAGTATAAGGTGTTGTCCACATATAAATTTTCTCTTGTTGAGCTAAACCATTTATATAAGATTTTAATAAATTAATATTTAAGTTTGAATATAATCCTATATAAGTATCATCATCATATCTTTGCGGCATTTCTAATGTTTCTTGTTTATAAATTGTGTCTCTATAATATACCTGACATAATAATTCTTCATTATGTTTTTTACTCTCTATGTGAATGTTATATTGATTTTGATTGTCAACAAATAATCTAATTTTTTCCTGCGAAAAAGATTTTAATTTTTTAACTAATTCTTTAATATTGATATAATTAATAATTTTATTTTCTATCCAATCAGTATTACTAATTGGTAACACTGCTCTAATAAATCCATAAACATTATTATGACCTATTGTAACCATATTTTCTTTATTTAATTCAACATAAGCTACATCATTATATTTACTTACAATCTCCATAAAGTTAATAAATGGATCACCTGGAAAAATACAATAATTAGTTTCTATAGAAGGTAAACCTTTTGTTTGTTCTCTAAATATTTCGGCTTGTAATTGAAATAAAATATTAACATCTATACATGGATTATTATTATTATTATCAAAACATCTATTTTCAAATCCCGTTGATCTCGTCGAATCAGAAGAACAGGATGATGCGGTCGAATATAATTTTTTTACATTTGCTTTATCCATTTTTTTATTTTTATTAGAAAAAATTTTTTTAATTTTTATTAGAAAAAATTTTATTTTTTTATTGTTAAAAAATGTTACCAAATGTTGGTGGAGGTGCATATATCCCGAATAATCGTGAATTAGAAATAGAGATAGAAAATTATATCATGAAAACTGGAGACGTTTTATCTGGTCCATTGCATCTTTCTATTCTTCCGCAACAAAATACAGAGTTAACAAATAAACAATATGTTGATACACAAATCAATGATTTAAAGGAAAAATATATAAACGATGTTTTGGTTCCACTGATGAATGAATTAAAGTTGCTAAAACTTAATGACAAATCATTAAACGAAAAACTATTAAAACTTGATAAAAAGGATAGAGAGCTAGAAGCAGATATAGCAAAACTTTTTAAAAAGATTTCTGAACAATGAAAAATTTTGATATTACTTTCTATAAATTTAAAATCTGCTGTAATTAAAAATAAACATCAGATAAAAATGTTAAAAGAACAATTAGAAGATGAAATAGAAAAACTTCCTGAAAGAATTAAAAAAAATTTAAAGCAGTTACAAACTACATTCCAAAAAAGTGTTGATGAATTGAGTTCTAAAATTACTCAACAAATGAAAAAGATGAATAGAATAATAAATGAAGTAAACTCACTTAATCAAAGAGTTGATAAAATGAAAACTCTAAAAATCAATTTAGAAAATGAATTAAAGAAAAATTTATAAGAAAACTCTAAAGAAAATAAAGAACAGTTAGATGCTGTTAAAAGACAATTAGATGTTCTTAAAATTAAGTTAAATGCACTTAAAACGGCCTTGAAGATGAATCAGGTGAAAATGCAAGTTAATAGAAAAGAAATTAAAGTACATCACACGCTACTTGACGCAATAGATAAAGTGCAACAATCAATTAATAAAGTTATCTCGAAGTTGTTGTCCATTCACAAACGTAAATCTTAACACGTAGATATTTTCCCAAAAAGTCAAATTTAATCCTAAAAAATGCCTATAATTTATAAACACAATCTTAAACAATTTGCTTCAAATCAAAGAATTGCTCATGAACCACGTATGAATCCTGTTTATCATTATGATAATAGAGAAACAGTCGGAACACAAAAGTTCCTAGGCACCGCAGGTGCCGTTCACACGGAAGTAGCTGGGATCTCTCTGGTATTGGAAGTATCGTTAACTTAATTAAAAATAATAAAGATTTGATTACATCTGCTGCAAAAGGAGCAGCTGCTATAGGTAGTACAGCTAGTGCAATATCAAATGCTGTCAAGTCTCAAAACGAATTAAAACAACTAGAAGCTATTCGTAAACTTAGGAATGATTCCGAAGAACTAAAAAATTTAAAAAAACTTTCAGATGAAACAATAAATAAAATTGCTAACATAGCTGTGGATTCTGATAGTAAACATAATGAAAAAACAATTGAAGAAATAAGAGGTAATGGCGTGAGCAGCAACCTTCGGTTTAACCAGCAAAGCTGTAGCGGAGCTGGTCTAGCAAAATTCTAAAATATATTTATGTTTATAAATTATTATAAATTATATAATTATAATTATATAAAAAAAAATATATATATTAAAATATATATATATATTTTATATATATATATATATATATATATATATATATTAAAATATATAATTATATAATAATTATTATGTTATAAATTATGTTTTTTAGTAAAATTTTTTTAGTAAAATTTTTTTAGCAAAATTTTTTTAGCAGAATTTTTTCTGTGTGTGAGAAAAACAAAAAGTCAAATTATTTTTTATAAAAATGTCTTCGCTTATCGAAAATAAATTTAGATTAGACGATCCTCCGTTCGTCAGTTGCAATCAAAAAAAGAATGACTATATAAGAATTGCTATGAATCCCGGATCTTCCAGTAGAGTGAATACTGGAGGTGATTTAATTTTTGAAGTTGATAATCAGCAGAGTTATATATATCTACCTGATTCATTTTTACACTGTGAATATTCTTTGTATAGTGATGCCAATTTTACAACACCATTACCAGATACCGATAATATTGCACTAGAGAATAATTTCTTTCCAAGATTATTTACACAAATGCGTTTAGATGTTGCAACTCAAAATATAGAAACAATAAGTGATTCTCCAGGTGTAATTGATACAATGCTTAGATTTGTAACAATTGGTGAAAATAATAAAAAGCATGAAATCGAAGGTTGGTTTCCTGATACTAATGATGGTATAATTGTTGATGATTTAACTTACGCTGGAACAGATGCAGCAGGAATTGCGAAGGATGTAGAAAATATTGCAAAACATTTAAATAAAACAAATAATGATGCATATAAAGAAAGACGTGAATTTAACAAGAAAAGTAAACAAACAGTTAATTGGTCATTGTCTCCATTATTCGGATATTTAGATTATGATAAAATATCATATCAATTAAAATTTAAGTTAATAATTCATCGTACAGCAAATAATGAATTAATCTTTTTTGGTAAGACAGGAAAAAAAGCATATTTAAAAATTGATAGACTTGAATGGTGGATTAAGCATATTACTCCTAGTTTAGAGATTGAAACAGCTATTGCAAAAAGATTAAATACTAACAAACCAATTCCAGTAAATTTTCTAAAGCGTACTGCTAGTTCAGTAACTTTTTCCGAACAAAGATTTAACTGGCATTTTACTAGAACTGCGAATACACCAAGATATTTATTACTAACTTTTCAAAGAAATAATTCTCCAAGTTTTGATAAGAACAATAATCTCTTCCATATTAATACAATTCGAAGTTTACAAGTTTCATTAAATCAAACCCGATATCCAATTGATCCATTAAGATTCGATGATACCAACAATCAATTTATGGAGGGATATGATTCTTATCGAAATCTTTGTATAGAATTTGGAGTTGAACCACAACTAACTCCTGGAGATTGGAGACATTTATATCCTGTTTTCTGTTTCGATTTAAGTGCACAATCTGAAGATATTATCAAGACTGGTTGTGATGCAACAATTAATATTGAAAAGAAAGATTCCACAACTTCATTGATGGCTTATGGTTTATTGCTAGAAGATGTAAAATATTCTATTGAAGTTCTTAATGGGAAGATGGCTAGAATAAATTAATTTAATTTTTTTTCATAACTAGAATAGATTAAAAAATTCTTAACTAAAAATTTTTCATAACTAGAATAGATTAAAAATTAAGCGAAAAGTAATAATAATAAAACTGTTGAATTAAAATTACGCAATATTGTTGACAAAAATACCCCTAAAACTATTACGATTAATAAAAAAAAGTATTACATAAGTAAACCAATGATAGAGAATATTCAATTACAAGAAGAAAAGAATGGTGGAATTCTCCCATTAATTCCACTAATAATAGGTGGCATAGCTGCAGCAGGAAGTGTTGCAGGTGGGACAGCTGGTATTGTCCAAGCAGTAAATAAAAATAAATCAGAGAAGGCAGCATTAGAAGAACAAAAACGTCATAATAGAGAGTTAGAGAAAGTTGCTAGGGGTGACGGAGTAGTAGATCATTTTATTAGTAAATTAAAATTAGTTGATGAAGGAAAACGAGTTCTTAAAAATATTCTCCACAATGTTGATGACTTGATTGAAATTAAAGAAACAAAAGATGGTTCTGGAATATATCTAAGTCCTAGTATGATAAGGTAATAACCTCAGGACCTTTGGTCCGATTAGGTAAAACATTTATTTTATTTTATCTTTTAAAATGAATTCTACAAATTCCGAAAATTTAATTAAATTAAAAATTTCTAATTTAGATTTATTAAATTATCTATTAAACAAAAATAAAAACTCAAATTGTCAGCATATTGGAGGTGACAAGAACAAAGTTCCATACCACTTCGGTGGTGATATACAAAAAACATTAGAAAACTTTCCTGGCTTTATTTGGAGTAAATATTCGAAAGAAAAACATCTTCCTGGTCATTCATATACTGGTCCAGGAACTCGATTAGATATAAGACTAGATGAGAATAATAATCCGAAACCAGGTGAAGAACCAATAAATAGAGTAGATGCCGCCGCTTATAGACATGATTTAGCTTATCGAAATCATGATCTAAGTTCTCGACATGCAGCTGATAAGAAGATGATACAAGAATGAGATAATATTCAAAATCCTACATTTAGAGAAAAAATTGAAAGAATGTTTGTTAAGAAAGCTTTACAAGCTAAAATATTATTCGGTCAGGGTTTAAATGAAACGACAGCTAAGCTGTCTGAGAGCAACGCTCGAACCTACGCGTCTGAAATGTCGAATGACCTAGGACGCTATGCCTCCGAAATTCATAAAGAATACAGAAAGCCGAAATATTTATTGAAAGTAAAAGTATTTAATAAAGATGATATTTGGAGTGCTGATCTTATTCATATGCCGAATGAAAGGGACTACAAATACGCATTGACCGCTATAGATTTATATACACGATACGCTTGGGTAAAGCCTTTAAAAAATAAAAGTGGTCTGTCAGTTAAATATGCGTTTGAAGAAATCTTTAAAGAAAGTAAGAGAAAGCCAAAAAAATTGTTTGTTGATAAAGGGTCGGAATTTTATAACCGAAACTTTCAGCCACTATTTGAAACTGTTTATTCAACTGAAAATGCAGGGAAGGCCGTAGTGATAGAAAGATTCAATCGGACGTTAAAAAATAAATTATTCAAGAAATTTACTGAGCAAAGAAATCAGAAATGGTTGAAGATATTACCAGGAATTGTAGAAGAGTACAATAATAAAGTTCATTCTGGTATTGAAGAAACTCCAAAGAATGCTTCTGTCGACCCTGATTTGATAAGAAAAAAAATATTCGAGAATAATAATTTGAATGAGAGTAATCCGAATTTGCAGAAACTTAAGCCGAAATTAAAAATTGGAGATAGAGTTAGAATATTTAAATATAAGAATAAATTTGAAAAAGGCTTTGTTGGTTATTGGACTAAAGAAATATTTGAAGTTTGCAAAATAAATCAAAGTTATCCGATTACTTATGAAATTAAAGATTTAGATAATGAGGATATCAGAGGCCGTTTTTATCAAAATGAATTACAACGAACTGATTTTTAATTATCATTATTATTATTATTAGGCGTAGCCATAGAACCTACGGTTCGTTCAATTCTAACATAATATCAAGAAATGGCACTCCTTCTTGCAATTTAAATAAAACATAAAGACATAATTGACCACAATAAGTAGTTCCCGGTTTTTGAATTTGAAACGTATTATAAATTCCATTGCCAAGTATTTCTCTTACTTCATTCGTAGGTGGAAGTCCGTATGAGTCGAACCAATAGTTCTCAGCCTCCGGCCGGTCAAAATAATAATTAGAACAGTTTATATTTCTTTGTCCTGCTGACCAATGTACACCTTTTTCATCTGACGTATGGAGATTTGTTATGAAATTTATAGTTATTGATGGAACTTTGTTCCGGGAACTGAAGGTTCCTGTTGGCTTATTTTTTAGGAATTGTAATTCGTCTCTCATTAGAACATGAAAATTCTTTATTCCTAATCGATTAGCGATTTTCTTTAGGTCGAAATTCGTTGTCGTTTGTGTTCCATATAATTTCAAAAACTCATTTATGTTGCTCATTTTATAATAAAAAAATTTCTTAAGGGACCCCTAGAAGTCAGAAGGGAGGGGGTATTGATTTAAAACTGTTCTCTAATGATGTCTTTCCTTACTACTTGGGGGGTATTGATTTAAAACTGTTTCATAATGATGACTTTCCTTACTACTTGGGGGGGGTATTGATTTAAAACTGTTCTCTAATGATGTCTTTCCTTACTACTTATTCGATTTTGAAATGATTTAATTTAGATTAAATTAAAACGTTACATTGTTGCATTGTATTAGTAGAGTTAGTGTTTCGCACATCTTTTATCAATAGTAATTCATTATTCATCAATATGTGAAAATTCTTTATTCCCAATTGCTTAGCAATCTCATTTAAATCGAAATTCGTAGTTTGTTTGCCGTATATTTTTTGGAAGTCTCTAATGTTTCTCATTTTTATAGAAGATAAAATGTTTCTATCATATTCCCGTAAATGAGAAATTAAAAACAACACATGGATATTTCAATTTGGTTACATCCACTTTGCATACATTCAATTTGGATACATTGAAATACATGTAAATTTGTCCACGGGTGGACAAGGTTTCATTGGTTGAAACACTCTATTGTATTCACATGTGCAAGAGGAAATAACATTGCATATAAAACAGGAAATAGCATTGCATATAAAACAGACAGATGCAAGTTTTCTAAACAATGGGATTTCTGTCCACGGGTGGACAAGGTTTCATTGGATGAGAGAAAAATGACGTCATATAACAACATAATGAAAATGATTGAAAACAGAAGGGTTGAATAATCAATTATTCCAAAAACACTCATCTTGTGAAAGACACTGCTCCAAGATTGAAAGATTAGTTTTTAACAGTCGTATAGGAAGCGAGACTCTACAAAGAGTCTGATATTTATCTGCCAGTTTTGCCAACTTCATTGCGAAACTCAATTCAGTTCGTGAAAAGTTAATATTGTGATGTTTTAAGAGATATTTGAAATCTCCTTTATTATTCTCACACAAGGATAATATATGATTGGCGTGTTTTCCAATAAAAATTTTACATGTGACACTCAAAAGATGGCTTTGTTTTTCGTATTTCAAGTGTTGTTTCAAAGAATTCACTGTCGTTGAAATGTCCCCCGCCGGTTCTGTAAAATATTCCACTGATTCGATGAATGTATGACGTTCAACAACACTTTCCTTCAACTGTTTTGTAAATGTTTCGATTCTGAAGGGAAGTGCTGCTTCCTTCTTTGCTCTGGCTGCGATTTTATGTTGCTCTTTGTATGCTTTTCGAGCAGAACGTATAGCGTCAGGATTGAAGAGTAGAGGCGCTTTCTTCACTTGCTGGTCTATATACGAAAAGTATTCAGAATGTTTCTCCGATGGAATGAACAAATCCGCAATATTTTTGAAGAACTCTGGAAGTACCGTTGCTATGTTGGCTTGTTGTTCAACGACTGCTTGACTCATGATTGGCGGATAAATTAGTACAAATCACTATGTTCAAAATATAAGAATAACGTAATTAAAGATAGCGGAACGATGAGAGCAAGCAGATGATAAGTGTTAATTGAAATAATATCACAACAATCTGAGCACACGATACAATGACAGACGAGAGAGATAAATGAAAACAGTACAGCTGGCAGATATCTTAACGTCATACGGGTGTGCTGACGCACTAACAAGAATTAAAACAATTTGCCTAACGTACAATTAAAATCTCATTGTTTCACAGAGTAGTAGCAGCTGTTTGTTCTTTCATACATTGTTTCCTTGCAAATGTTTGAGTTGGAGGACACAGCTCTTTACACTGAAATGCCTTTTATTCATAAATGCGAGAAGCAGATGTTCTCTACAATTGAGTGTTCATCTGAGTGCAAAGCAGTAGATAAATTGTAAGAACGCCAGGAGCGGTCATGATTTGAGCAAGAAAATGATCATACTCACAAATTTGAGATTCTTAACTTTTCTGATTTTTTCGGTGTCCTGGAACGGTCATGATTTAAGCGAGAAAATTGTAATTCTCAAATTTGAGATTTTGAAAAATTTGAAAATTGGGTATTTTTAAAAACACCCAAATTTATGAATTTAGGTCTTCATAACCTGAAAAATGACCAAAATTCATGAATTTAGACCATTTAAAAAGTACCATTTTTTGAAAAATCGGTATCTTTAAAAACGACTAAATTCATGTATTTAGGTCTTAAAAACCTGAAAAAGGGTCTAAATTCATGAATTTATGTCGTTTTTAAAGATACCATTTTTTTGAATTTTATGGTGTCCTGGAACGGTCTTTTGCCCATTACTAAGACATCTCTATCACTTTCTGCTGCCATTTTGTTTCTTGTTTGAGGAATATTTTTTCTATTTCCCGTTGCAAAATTTGTCACACGTATCCTTTTGTTGGTTGCAAAAAACGACTGGGATTGGCTGAACATTCACTTTGAAAGGCTAATCGACGTCTGTTGCCGCGATCCAATGTATCGAGAAGGCAATCTTTCCGTAGAGGTGATTTGACCAGTAGCAATATTGATGAGATTATCCGACTGTGTGGTACTGTCAAATGGATTGCAAAATATTTTGATTGACTCAGTTAACCTTGAAATATCACGATTGTCCTTCTTTATTCGCCAATCTCTTGCTTGAGTCGGGGCTTTTTTCTCCGGCCTTTTCGTCTAGCTTGAGCCCGGACATTCTTTGAGATCAGACACCATCAAACCTCGTTGCGCCGTTGTTACTGCCAATCTTTCATTCTACTGTGGTTGTTACGAAAGGCCCTCAATTCAGAAGCTGCGTCGCGATTGATAATTTGCTCCAAAGTGAGGTCGATCGGATTTCTTGCAAAGTTCTTCGTTGATCGTCGTATGGAGAATGCACCCGAATCCAACATGCTTTGAGAACTGCTTGGCAGATTTTTCAATTTCTCCAAAGTTCCCCATCGAGCATAATTGGGACGTTTCAAAGCAAAAAACACATGTATGACCTTTGGCAGAGTTTCGATGTACAAATCCAGATCATTTGAGCCGAAAACCGAGCGATGAATATCTCTCAATACATTGTTGACAAGATGTACATATAAACAATGCCCAATATGCAGCCGTCGGCCTGCTTTCACCTTTCATTATTCGATCGATGAAGTTTTCATATGTATTGCAATGTTGCAGAAAATCCTCATGTTGAGTGATATAGTTTTTCAGCAAATCAAATTCTGATGGAGCATTTTCATAAAAGAGTTCGACGGCTTCTTTTTATTCATCAGTCAGCGTATCGTAGAACTTTTGATAAAGGAACCTTTCTAAAGCCGCAGCGATATGAAAATTCCCGAATAGTATCACCGCTTTGTCAAATTTTGGCGTTAAAGCTTTTGCAATAAGCTTTTGATGTAACAGCATAATTGCTCTCTGATAGGATGGCATTTCTTTTTCAATCGATTGAAAACTTCTGCGACATCTCCCCTTTCAGAAGTTTGGATCTGAGAGGAGTTTGTCGACTTATTCTGATAACAAATACTAACTGTGCAATGTGAGGTATCTGTAATTATCTCACGCTGTACTAGCACCGAGACCTGGCTCCAAGGACAATTCATGTGGTCTGTGCTGGTTATTATCGGTGCAGGTATATGCAAACTCAGTTTCAATTTCTTTGACTCGATCATAACTTATGGAGTGACCAAAACGGTTCAACATCCGCAGAATGATCGTAGAGCCAGACAAAGTGCTTAATCCAAGACCGAGACTAATATGTATCCAAGGTACGATTTTACTTCTTGAAGTGTTGAAAATCACATCAGATGCACATGCAGTTAGTTTTTTCTCTATTATGTGCCTCAGTAGTATTGTCAGTTTTGAGACCCTGAACCATGGTCCTGAAAAACATTTCAATTTCTGATGGTATGTTGGTGACGTATTTCTCAATGTATTGACGGATGTGTGTACCGGTCATGCTGTTTTTAGCATGCTCAAAATGATTGATCGAAGAAGAAGGGCGGCAGATTGAATAATTTCGGTTGTGTTGTTTGTTTCCGATACCAAATTACCAAAATACCAAATTTCCTTTGCGATGATTTAATAGCTCGACTTTATTCGGTCTTTAAACTCGGATGTCAACTTATTCGATCATGTGTGGTTGGTATAGTTTTCAATATCACTCAAAGTGCCGCCTACACAAAGATATTCACTTCGATAAAAACTCATGATGGCTGACATCAAAGGACTGCGTTCATTGTCAATAACCTCCAGTTGCACAAAAGCCTTCAAGAATCGAAAGCTTTCATATGTAGCTTACGTGACGTATTCAATACATTGTCAGTTACGTACCCATCAGCTGAATTTGAAGTCGTCATATACAGCTTTCGACAAGTTTTGTGATACTTAGCTTCCTTTGCGATTAAATCTCCGCCAATTTGCATTATAGACAATAGTCGGGGATCTTGTTTCTGTATAATAGCTTGTCGAGTTATTTCCGGAGCTGACGTCGTCATCACGGTACACAATTTCTCTTCAACTCTGTTTCGACCCTTACGATTTTTTCCACAAAATAAGCATCGATTACTTATGAGAGCCACTTTATCATCTGTTTCTGGTAAAGCTTCACAGCGCCTTGTGATAGGGACTGTTCATTCTTGGTGTGCATATTCTTGCTCAGAAGGTTTTCGTTTCACAGCAGTATTTCTTCTGTAGCACTGAGCATGATAACCGCAATGACCATGTGAAGAAGCATTTGATTCATCGTTGCTAAAGTCGCTGATTTCTTTGGTTAGTGTCACAAACGCATCACTTCGTAATCTACTTCTCAGTTTTGCAGCATTCAAAATAGAACGGAAAGTGTTATCAGGAAAGGATTTCACTAGATGACTGTCACTTTCTTTGCAGATCATGCACATCACCTCTGCTCTTGCTTCGTATGTAGATCGGTCCGATTGCTCGGAGTAATCTCTGAATCATGCGACTGAGCAACTGAGCTCGCTTCCGCGACCTGTTCCATCACTTCACCGATCCTGAAAAGCAATCATTTGTTGGAGAATAATGAAATCTGATTTAAATTTGCAGCACAATTTACATATCAAATTTGAACGAATCATCCATGTCAACTTATTAATCCCTTTTTTAATGTATGATATGAGATATTGAAATTTTATATATGGTAGGTCAAACGATTGACTTGACGTAATGCACAACATAGCCATTGCATCAGCTGCAGCCTACTTGAAAGATGTGGTTCACATTTGAGCGTGTATGGCATAATACATCTAACATACATACAGTGAAGGGAGGAATTTGTATTGTACATGCGATAAAGTAACAAAAAGGAATCTTATTTGAATCTTTATTAGAATATTATATTATAGATTAGACTTTATTAGAGTCTACATCTAATCAGAGCAATTTCTTTAACATAACAAATGCTAAGAGGTCATAGTACCTATTCACGCATTCATGAGATTGTTTGCTGGATACGATTATCGTTTTTATCATCATAGTCACGATTGAAGTAGTCTGTAATGAATTTCCTTCAATTTAATTGGAAAATCTAGAAAGAGTGGACAGATGACATGAAATGGCCAAGCTGCGTGGAGCGCAATTTTTTATTCACGGAGGATCGTTCAATGGCAACTCATGCAATAAACTTATATCAAGTGTGGACGTACTTCGTTTAACCTGTCCGTTGCAAGCTTTTAAATAGGTCGATTGTTTTCCATCCTTTGCCAAAGACCATTTATTTATTTAGCAGATGAAATATAGACTGATAAACTAATTAAAGAATAATTCATCCATTGTAGGCCGGTCTAAAACCTAGAATAAAGATGTAAAACAATATTAGCAACTTTAAAGATGTTTTCGATAAGACTTTTGATTGAATGAAAATATTTTTATCTTACTTTATCACTTTTAGTAATAATGTCACTCATATACTACTCACAAGTGAATTATCCGTGTTCCGTAATTTCGTACGTTGTTTTAGTTGCGCCAAATACATTTTGTGATATCATTAACGAAGAGAGACCTGATTATAGCTTCAATGAATGTCGCCATATGCCTGGTTGTTAAAATCGAGAGCCAAAATATCCGCCATTTTGAATTTTTCTAAATTGCCGGAAAGGACAGAATATTACGATTCTTCTGAGCCCAGATTCGAATTCCTCGTGCTTTTCTTGTTCAGAAAATGTATAGCTTTAGTGTGGTCATTTTTTTTTTGACTAAATTTTGTTTCCCACCCACCGTGAGATGCCGGTGAAATCATCACTGACGAAGGTCACAAGCTGTGGCTCAGTGGCGAGGAGAAATATCATAGGAACGATGTTGGGTTTCTTGTCCACAAAGAAATTGTCAACAGTGCCTGGGAATGTGAGCCAATCTCAAACCGTGTAATTCGAATCCGACTGAATGCACACCCTAAGGTCCATTCCCACCGGACGCGGCGCGGCGCGTCTCAGGCGTCCAGAATTTTTGTTCAGACCCTTAACAAACCTATGGGGCTGTTCACACAAGACGCGCGGGAGCACGCATCCAAAAAATTTCAGAAAAATGTCCTGTAATGACGCGCGGTTTGCTTTACGAGATAGGAAAATCCATCTCGCGGCTTGCTTTACCCCCCCCCCCCCCACCGCACTGAAACCTGACACCACAGGTTGGCAGATGTTCGTGCAGAGAGATGACTGACTTTCGACATAGCTGTAATTAGCTTTTTTTGTAGCTAAAATAGCTAACTAGCTAATTACTTAGGGTTCGTTTCAAATCACTGACTTTTAATCAAAAATCTAAAGGAGAGATAACTCGTCCTTAATAAATAAATAAAGGTTCAATATTTCGATGACTCAAATTTTATTGCTTACTCAAAATTCTGTAAATTACAAAAGATAACGTGTCCAGAGTTGACTAAAGGAAGAGCAAGACACATGTACAATTAAACTTTATTCAACACCTCATAAAGTCATAGCTTTCAATAAAATTTGACATTATCTTAATAACTAATATAATAATAAAGAGTAAAAATGACACCGTCTGAACTTATGCGTTATGAGAGGCAGCGTCCATCGCCGAAGAATAGTGTCAGTCGAAAGCAAAGTGTCGCCTTGTGTCGCGGAGGAGGTGTTGTTGTCCGTCCGTTCCCGGTGTTCGTTCTCCTTGATGTTCGCTCCCCTCTTGATGTTCGTTCTCCTCGATGTTCGTTCTTCTCGATTTTCGTTCTCTTCCCTCATAATTGTACATGCACAGTATTATATTAGTCTTTCGCGGCCAATTACAATTTGCCGCGATTGCCTTTGGGCCTCGAACCCTCAGAAATCAAAGAAGAGGTCGATACTATGACAAAAGTTTTACCACATAATCGTGAAATTGCTGATATTGTTTCTCTTGAGAGTGAAAATTGAGCGGGCAGTGTTGTTATGAAATTCGTAATGACAATGTAACTTACAGAGCTGCATATAGAAGTTGGACAATAGATTGACCGCATACCAGCATTGTCAAATTCTCGGAACTTTGATGTTTTATACACAGATAGCGTTGCTGGCCAATGTTCTAACACATGTTTGTGCAAATATCTGATCACCCTCATGGCTCCACGGAATGAGAATCCCACTCTTCAAAGATCGTATAGTATTTTCACAATAGGAATGTAAAATATGATGAAGTACTTTGCAGAAGAAAGTAAACTCAATGGACTGAATGTAATATTAATTTCAAATTAATTCTCCACACTTGAGGCGACTGATATATCAACGATACAATCGAGATTACATAGCTATCCGACAATTCTGACCTTCTGTGAGGACCATTTGACCGAATGAACATCACAATCCCTAATCAGTGCACTTTCATTCTTTGTCAACCATGAAATCGAATTCATGAATGCATTTGGAGATGAATGGTTTTTTATTTACTGCAATGGAAGATATTGAGGGAACGATGTCAGTGGCGGGACGCAAGGTGTGCAACTTGAGATTTGCTGACGATATTGATTTGATTGCAGGAAGTAGTGAAGAGCTTGCTAGATTGGACAGTACAACGAAAAAGTATGGAATGGGAATAAGTAGTGAAAAGAGCAAGATCATGGTAGCATCAAGGCAAAATGGTAGAGAGACCGACGTAGACATTCTAGTGGGTGGCAAACAACTGGAAGCAGTCGAAACTTGTAAGTATTTGGGTTCAATCCTTAATGAAGATGTGACATCACGGAAGGAAATCAACACTAGACTGGCGATTGCAACACCCCAACTGACCAAGTTAAACAACATCTGGAAGAACAAGAAAATCCGAGTCAAAATCAAAATAAAGCTCATGCACTTGCTGATTACATCCATAGTGTTGTATGGGTGTGAATCCTGGACTTTCAACAAACGACTGGAAAGAAGGCTGAATGCCTTTGAAACCCGATGCCTCCGACGCAACCTAGGCGCTAGCTATCGGGATCATCGCACGAATGTATCAGTCCTTCAGTAGATCACACAGAAAGCAGGACAATTTAAACCACTTGTGGAAGGGGCAAGAAGATGAAAGCTTCAATGGTTCGACCGTATGACACGTCGTCATGGAACTCCCGCGCACATCATGCATGGGACCGTCAAGGGTATGAGAAGATAAGACAGACCCAGAACGAACTGGTTCAGCGATGTTCAGAAGTGGACGGGAAGAAAGATCGTAGAATGGATCAGACTGGCGGAGGATCGAGACAAATGGAAGGTGGCAAACTCATCAAAGTGCCCCAACGTTTCCAGGACTGCGGGAGTGACTTGACTTAAATTTGAGATTGCAGACTTAGCGGCCCGTTTTGCCTCAGTGTATGCTTTCCTACTTCCTCCCTTTTGCTACTCCTTCCAACGTTTACGTTTCCTCTTTACCGCAGATTTACCTGCTTGATTCCACCACCAAGTCTCTCTTCGTCTGACTGGTTCACTTTTGGTAAGCCCACATCAATGATCCAAGCAACCATGACTTGAAAAATGACCACAACCTTTCAACATCATCTGACTGGACTGCAGATTTGAATCGCTCTGATGCATCCTTTTCAAAAGCAGCACGAGCGGTGGGTGACTTAAGCTTCCAAAAGCGGAGTCTACGAGCCAAAATGTTCTTCTTCGGTGGTCTTGCTTTGATGTTAATGTCACAAACAAGCAGCTTCTGTTGCGATATGCACTCTTAATTTCCAATGACTTCTGCATCACGAACTAGCCCGTCTAACCAACACGCAGTTCACTTGAGTCGATGTGGGTGCACTCAGAACTCTCTGTAATTAGCGGAGAGGCCACTTTCTCAAAGAAGATGTTGACCACCGCAAGTTTCATAGCAACACACAGGTCCAATAATCCGGTTCCTTCAGCATTCCTGGATCCAAAAGCATTATTTCCATATGCACCATGGAAGCCATCAGAAAATCTGCCAACATGCCCATTGAAGTCACCACCAACAAACAGCATCTCTCCATCAAGTACGGCTGCAAGGTTACTTAGCAGCAACTCATAGAATGAGCTCTTTTCATCCTAAGGGCGACCAGCCTGAGGAGCATAAGCGCTGGAAATGTTGATCGTTTCCTTCTAGAACTGAGTCAAATGATGCGACTATTCACTCGAGAGACCGACACGACCTTCTCAACCCAACCTTCAGCAACAAGAACTCCAACAACCCGAAGCCATCCTCTCCTTTCCAGAAACAGTTGCTGTTCTTTCCCTTTATGATTCTCGCAGAAGCGCCCCTCCGAGTTTCTTGCAAGCAGCATATACTAATGCCTGTACGAGTGAACGTCTCCTCTCAAAGTACCAACATCCAAAGTGGCTATACTGAGTTTGGTTGCTTCAACTTCTGTAGAATTCGCGGTATATCCTCTGGTCACATGTCGCATCCCAGTCCGAGGCTGATCGACAAACGAGGGTCCGGAGGCAGCCCCTCTGAGCCAATCTTTCCAGATTTGACATTTGCCATACAAAAACGAAGCATAATTTTGCGGCTGGATGCCCTTCCTAACGCCAACTCAGAAATTTTACTGCCGTCAGAGAAACGACATGACAGTTTTCCTTCTCCCTCTATCCATGATCAAAAATCGTGAACAAAATATCATCTCTGGCCCGATGTTCATCAACACATGCCTACAGATGCGCAAATTGCTCACACATCTACACGCCATTCCAGGGTACTGCCACGCAGCACCCTTCAGTGTAGATGCCATTAGTGCTTTGATGGCATTTCATCCATCACGGTTCCACTACCCTCCCGGACTATCCAGGTTAACCAGGCTATTTACAGCCGTCAAGCACTCGGCTGTGGCTGAGTTAGTGTAAAGTGTGTAAAGAGATGCAAGCATCCAGAGGGCACGACCTACAAGCGCAACCAAGTAACCTGAACCTAAACCACCAAGTCGGAACCAGAACCTAAAGAACTCGGGACGCACAACCAAAGCCCTCCAAACCGAGCATCGAGCGGGTAATCAGATAGGATAATTGTGATGTATAATCAATTATCGGTAGGGCGAATACCAGGCACAACAACGATTTCGCATAGCAAAAGGAAATATATACACAATGTAATCATTTTCCTGCATTCTTCAGTGCAATTTGTATAACAGGGTATTGGTATGCACTCATCTTGATAGAATATCACATAACGATAACTACATACATAATCATAAATTGATGCGTACCGGAACCGAGTGCATATATCATACTATCTTGCTTAGACACATTTTAGACGAAGATAAATGTTGCAGAATATTATCAGCACCTAAGTTTCGAAAAAATACATAATACCATTCTCTAGCTTTTCCCCCTGTCTGAGACTATAATGAAAAAAAAACTTTTCAATAAGATAGCAAAAATAGAGTATTCGAGATTACTTTGCAATTAACGTAAAGGTAAATTGGCCTAACCGTACCCTTTACTCATCATGTTAATTTGCGGAATCAATACTCAGACCTAATTTTGTGCTCTATTCCTATCAGTGAAACGCATTCGAACAAGTACATGGTCGACATGGTCATTTTCGACTCATGTCTCGAAACCAGTTGTCTCCTGTTTTGGTAGTCTAGGACAACTACGCTCTGTTCGTCCTTCCATCACATGTCCTCTCGCATCATCTCTGGTGTTCCCCAAATGGCACTATTGTATTTCTGTTTTGTCGGGTATTCCGGAGGGCCAGCTATCATGGCTTCAACGTGTAATTAATGCCAGTGCTCGTCTCAAAGTAAGGCTCGTCTCGTCTACAATCTCCTTGTAGCAGCTCACATCACACCTTAATGAATTGCGATGGCTACCAGTGACTTCACGTTCACGAGTACATCTTCGGCTTGTGACTTGTGTATAAATGCCTTCATGGTTATGCTCCGGGTTACCTTCGTAAACTGATCACATCGGTCAATTCCTCGTCCAATCGCTCGCACGGCATCAAATAACTTAATTGAGATACCAAGATTCCGCTTGAAAACTGTGGCAAAGAAACACTCCTCTGCCTCCTCTGCTCAATTTTGGAATAGGCTGCCTAGTGAAATTACAACAGATAATTCTCTGCGTCTTTTCAAAAGATCAGCGAGAGACTTCTCTCGTTGCCTTCTCATTTGAGCAATGCGCTTGGTATGTTATCAAGCCTATAAGTGAAAATATTATTTCATGCAGAAGATTTTCCCGTAGGCTTATGCCAGTTAGGCGTAAATAATTTTGATCGGATCTTGTAGGCCTATCTTGATCAATTTTTTTGAAAGGTTAAATGTTGGCATCATCAGCATTTTTAGTGACTTGTTATTGAACGTTAAGAAGGCGGAAGTCATGCGTATATTTTCAATAAGCTCTCGCTGCCTCTTTGTTGTGGGACACGGCAGAAACGGATTGTACAGTACAGCAGGAAGAGGTATTCAATAGGTGAACTGACATTTCATGAACGCATAGAGATGGCATGTGACAAAGATTGATCGATGCACTTACAGGATATGAAAATGCACGAGCACAACAACGCACAGGGTAATGATATGTAGACAGAAATTATACATCAAACAATGGACGGGGATTAATTTAACAAAAATAAGTTGATAGTAAATGACAAAACAATGCCAAGCAATACCAAAGTAATATCAACAAGAAGATAATAAAGGGCTTAAAATAATCAAGTGAAAATGCTAAACAAGAAAGGAAAAAAGGCAAAGGACTATAACATACAAATAACCATGTACGACAGAAAAAAGGAAAAAGGCATTACACTAATTGACAATCAAAAAGAAGTTCTTTTTGTATACATAATACTGGTGAGGTAAGGCGAGCACAAACCGCTAATGACATGCGAAGCTCAAAAGCAGTACGACACAACTTTGATATTTTGTAGTTCGATTTGTCTTGCGTGTGTACTAGGGCAAGACAAAGCATGGCGAGTAACAGCTGAGGATAGTGGTGCCGCTGATCTCGGGCGTGATCGTCCTGCCAGACACCCTTTTGGAAGGTGTTCGTCAATCCGCTTCTAAAGAGGGCGCTCTTTCCGTCCGTCCCACTTAACCTGCTCCGCAGGTGCAATCGTAGGAGTGTATATGACATAACTGCGGTGAGACGAAGGATTATGTCCTTGGGAGCTCTAAGGCCTGCATTGCAAGTAAGATAGCATACTCTGACTTGTATGTGCGTATAGGCTATCTCCACCATCCTGGCTATGGAACGTGCCTCTTGGACTGAGACATTACCGAGGCAGGGTATACTGAAAAATATAAGTACAACTTTCTTCTCAGCTGTTGTAATAGGAGCTGGCAGGATGGGCACCGAATGTCAATGAACCATCTTGGGTATCCATTCCTCATTAACGTCTATTCGGTGGGCTGATGCGAGTGACACACGCGATTTTCACAAGCGGTACCGATGGGTTGCGGATGGGTTCTGCGGATTCTACGGGAGTGGGGGTGTCTGAGGGGACGCACAAGCTGGCACACTCCTAATAAATGTATTCTGTGTCAGGATGGACATCTCGTAGTGAAATCGAGACGGTGAGCTCAGTCGTCGTCCGCGTTCGAAATGGCATTCCACAAGATTTACCATGTAGAGTCGAGGACAAAAAGCGTCATATGGTGTACATACCGCAAGATTGGTTTCCGGTACACCGAAGTCTCAATTTGGTTGTCTATCACATGCAGTTGAACGTCGAGAAAATGGTCATCGTCGTGTGAAACCGGACTACTTCTGGAGTCCTGCCTGGAGGTTGCCGGCCGCCGGACCGATTTGAAGACTTTATTGAGACATACGAGAATACGAGTTTTTGATTCATATGATGTACAAATGAAATTGTACATTTAATTCAATATTCAATACACGACTGATTTTCAGAAAAAAAATTTTCATGACTGATTGTGAACCACGTTGATGAAAAATCAATATTTCATACGGGTCCTGTAAAAGCACTCTTCAAACAAATCTGATCTATTAATAGTTCTTGAAGAAAAAATCTTAACTCAGCACGTTTAGACAATGGCATGCAGTACGCAAACGTATTTTGATTCTGTTTCCCTTCTGTTTAGTTTCTGATTTCAATTCCTTACTTTGTGAACTCATTATTTTCGTGTCGTTAATATGAAATCCATAAGTTTTTTAACAATGGCCATTTGTTATCGAAGTTATAAGTTTAACCTCAGTGTAAAACGAATAAAATTCGTGATCCTAATTTCATGTTTTACTTTCTGGTGCTATGAATTATGACTTTCCATTATCTGTAATCGGAGCGATTGCTTTAGACTTAACTGTCATCTGGGAGCTGTAGGATTTACTCAATTGCTGAAATATTTATTAGGCATGGAGAATTTTCCTGTTTTGTTCACCACATAGAATGGTCTGCAGCCAAACATATCTGATCATTCTCCCATTGCACCGACCTTATCAGTTGAAGGGTTGCCATCTAAAGAAAAGGTCAGGGATTGATGAAAGGATGTACAAGTTGTTAAGATTGGATTGAATGCATAATAGATGTGTAAGCATTTCTGAGAATAATTGTAAGACAATAGGTTCACATGCCATTTATACGTTACGTTAGAATCAAGCCATTCTATCCGAAAATGATGACTTTTTTCACCAAATCAGTACAGAAATATTCAGTAGATCAATCGAAATTATTGAGAAATCGAAATGCCCATTCGATTTTCCGACAACTAAGAGTAACGAGTACGTTGTCAACTCGGGTTTTCAAGAAGCTCAGTTTGCCGGAAAATAACTTATTTAAGTTAAACTCGGTATACAGCGTTGTAAAAACGTTTTTGTAACTCATTAAAATATCCCAGCAAAACTCAGTGACATAAGAAAAATACACCAGCAGTCCTAAGCCATCAGAAATTGGTTAGGATTAAGTATCTATTATAAATGACTCAATAGAGAGCTTTTTTCATCTAAGTGTAAGGGAAGGGGATGAGTCAATTTACCACTAGGCATATGCTACATCAGAAAAAAGGTGTAGGTCTACTCCGATCAATTTTTTCAATTGGTCCGTATCTATATTGGAGCATCAATTAAGTTGATTGATCGCCGTCAATTTGCAACTCGAGGCGCAGTTCTCTCGCTACGTGTCGAACAATTCTCGGTGATGACGTCAGCTGTGATACGGTGACAACAAGGGACGGTAGCCATACACAGCGCTGGCTGCAACACTGAGGTCTCAGCCGTCTCAGTTATGACTCCGAGCATTTTCCGATAGCGACAAGACATCTTGATAAAACTTACATTCTTGGAGCTGATAACACCAGCATTCTTTTAAACTCAAACTTGAAAACGCCAGCTTTAATACAATAAAAGGTATCAAGCTGTACGTGTGTATTTGACCGCTAAAAGCATTGTTAACGCGACAGTAGGCCCAAAAACAGGTTAGTGTATAATTTAGTACAACTATACAATATATCATCAGAAAATTGAACACAAACCTGATTCAATGGTGGTAGTCGTAATTTTCTGCATTCCGTAGTTTTGTCCGTAGGCATCAGTGAATGAATTGACCGAAAATCATACTTTTAAGTCTGCTGACCACAACTGACAAGACGCAACCTAAATGCTCTGCCATTATAAAGTACTAAACATAGCCTTTCACATGGCGTTAAATTTATTGAAATTGAACATCATCATCATTGAAAAATCGCGTCAGATTTTCTTTTAGTAGCAATTTTTCGGTAAAACTTCTTGATACTGTATATCTTTGTACATTCAACGAATCTCAAAATCCTTGCATCATGATGAAGCTGAGTGATAGCTTCATTCTAGCATGACAGACATGACACACACTATCCTGTGTGTCAATTTTCATTAAAAAATTATACTAAATTCAATAAAAATTCATTCGTCTTCATACTAAAATCCTGCACCAAAGAAAACCTTTAATTTTCTTTGGTAGGGCCTGCTGAGCACTATTGATCACTCAAGAAAGTAAAATATATGACAAAATAACCTATGGAACATAAGGTTTCATATGATATATCGCTGTTCAAAATTGATGGAGGCCTTCAACACGAAAATTACATTTGAAAATAGGTTAACTTTTTTGTGCAATTATTTATGAAACGGTCTGTACGCCAAAGAACGGTGTTCCAGCGATGCCAATATGGAAGCTTTTTTAAATACTCTACAAAAAAGACTTTGTGATAATGGCTCCAAATACTATCCTTGTAAAAATATTTTTCCTAACAGCTTTAATAATTTTTTACTCTCAATGATGACTCCTATCCTACCTCAAGTTAGCTAACTGCATCAGGGATAGTAGTAGGCCTACACGCAAAATTAAAAATCTCTCGAAAAGTACAGTATCCGTGTTAACATATCAACAAACCCGTTAAACAAGTGCTTGATAGTTATTCTAGAAACTATGCTAGTAGTATTTGAGATCGTGACATATTTGCATCGTGAAACTTATTTGCCCGACATTGTATTGTTTGTTAATCCGAACGGTATGGTCAAAAATTACTTGAAATCGTTTTGAGGATCACAACTCAAGGAATGAAGCAAGTGAATAGCCTCACTTATGATTTCTACAAAATCACAACCCAAATTTATCAAATCCCATCGGTATCCCATTCGGTCTTACAGACATCGACAGGTAAGTATGCAT
This sequence comes from Prostheceraeus crozeri, assembly GCA_907163375.1. Taxonomy (NCBI): domain Eukaryota; kingdom Metazoa; phylum Platyhelminthes; order Polycladida; family Euryleptidae; genus Prostheceraeus; species Prostheceraeus crozeri. The sequence goes on along the minus strand of CAJQUW010002609.1, from coordinate 25,701 downwards.
AGGCATGTTTGATAGGGGATCGCTTTCCAGCATCTTATCAAAATTCAGCTTCACGAGCAAACTAAAATGATCTCACTGCATGATGTACATCGTCAAATTACGCCATCTACACACCTACGTATAAGAAGCCTCATAAACTAGGACAAAATTCAACTTCATTCGTGCAGTCCATGTCTTTGTGTCATCAATGACTGCTTTCTCATTGAAATCGGCTTATTCATTCACTTCAAGCTGCGCCTGCAAATAGTTGTGTTTATCACAGCTGACGTCATCACGAGCATTAGACAAGTGGATATCTCGTAAAGCAAATCGTTGCAGTGTGTCGGATACGGATAGAAGACGGATGGTCTGTGGCAAGAGCATAGCTAGACACTTGTATTTCCTTTCCTTAGACTCTATGCTGACAACAAAGGTCTGTCGTAATGCATTGAATATCTAAAGAGAATGACAACTGTTAAGTCAATACAAGACACCAACACCCTTGATTCCCCGACCGCACTCGCCCGACCTAGGAATCGAACCGAAGTCCGCGGTGGAGACGAGCTCTCACCTTCTTTTCACTAGGCCACGCTGACGGTTCAAAAGGAATGCGAGTGAAGGCACTGCCCCCCCCCCAGAATTGTCATCAAATGAATGAAAAAATGAAAATGAATATACAAATAAAACTGGTTTATGCATAGAACTGAATTCAGCGTTTACCACTTTCTTCATGCGCACGAGTTTCAATAATCCCACTGTCATTCTTCTGAGTTGACTGTTCAGTAAGAATGCGGAGAGTATTTTAATGGTTTCATCAGATCTAGATTTAGACCCAGGTCTCATGAACGCAGAGAGAACAGTCTATCAAAAAGCCTCTGCACCGGAAAATCTAATCTCCCAAATCAAGCAATGTGCAACAGTCACTTAGAATACATTTCCGCTTTTTTAGAAATACACTAAGTGTACTAATGCTTCCGACTGGAGCAGGAAATCATGATTTGAGAGAACAAATAATGATAAAATAACATAGTTCGAAGCAGAAATCTTGATAAAGCAAGGTATAGTGGTATAGTGTATGTCTGAACAGCTTCAGTTACAATCTCTAAAAGAGAACATTTTCAGTAAGCTGCGAAATTGATCGTTGTTAATAGAATCTGAGAGCGACAAACAATTGTGACATTATTGTGATGTTCAAGTTTGCTTAAAGTTCTTCGAATTTCCATATTTTGAGCTCAAATCAAAACTTTGCTTTCGGTGTAAAATTCATTTAGCATCACCTTATCTTCTAAGTATGTGAGGGTAAATTGCCATGACATGAAAAATGTTGAAGGACAATCTTTTTAATCTTGCCCTTCTGGGAGTGCAGGATAAATTTCACAGTAATATTCGTGTAATCACAATGGGTATGGGACACTGGCCACAGATTTAGAAGACAAGATAGATTAGATTAGAAAATATTTAGATTTAGAGAAGATTCTATGAGATCAGCAAGCAGGTTAATCGTAGAAATCCGAGGTCAGATTTTTACATTTTCTTGCCTTTCTATCTTCATAAAATGCCTGTTTCTGATCTTTTATATAGAGCCAGGTGATTTCCTTCCAGTATGGACGTCTGTTGCATATTACAATGAATGAAATTTATAAAGCAGCAAAATGCGTGCACGCTTAAAAATCCACAGCATAGAACAAACAATATGTTTATAGTAATTCATATTCTTACACCTATACTTGGAACATATTCTTGATTGGAATATGATATTGATAAGGCTTGAATTGTGAAAATACAATATTAAATGTCTATCGAATGATAAAAAAGTAAAATGAACTTATTGTGACTAACGTTCATCAATGAAGTAAGGAGTGACGATTGTATGTACCCGAAAAACTTAAGTTGTAATGCTGGAAAAATAGTTTTTGCCAGTTTTAGCCGAAAAATTGCGACAAAAGGTGGTTGTTTTTACCAGGGGTAAAAACCAGGGTGGCTTTTACCGGCTGGATCTGATAGCTCGCTATTGCTTCTACTCTTTTGGCGAGGACTTTCGGTTTTGGCGCATGTTCGGATGCCGCGAGGCAGCATAAATGATGAAATGATACAAAGTGAATGGAAATAAAATAATTTGATATTGAGATGCATCTTCAGTTCAGGGAATATTCCGGAATTTTGGAATCATTTTATCCAATACCAGGAATCATAATCAAGCCTAGTTCACATCTCATCGACACAACTCCCTATTTAAACTACCCAGCCGTACGCGGGCAAATTTGAGTACAAAGTGCCAAGTACAAAGTGAAGCCACATTTTCGATAGCATGGCACAATTAACAAGATTAATGCAAACACTAAAAGGAAATTGTAAAATCATGGATTTTGAAATTTAACAATTCAAAGCACGTACGACCTAGATTTCTCTCAAGAGAAAGTTTCTTACAATACGTCATGCACGTCACATTACAGATTGTTTTTGATTATTTAGAAACATGTCAGATGTTACAGATTTGATTAAAATGCCTAATAAACTTGAGCATAAAATCATCCATTATTCATGTTGTGCATATTATTCGTACTGCTCGCAGTAACCGGCTATATTTCAAATCATATTCATTTTCTTTACTTGTCGGATGATCGGAACAAATCACAAATTTTCCGTGGCATCATCTCTACTATCAAAAATGCAAATATTCTATCGAGATATCATCGAAACAATTGCTGGGCGCAATTATGATTCTGTTAGTAATCAATTAACCGTGAACAGTACTGATTGTAATATGACATGCGGATACCATGGACTAGATCAGTAGAATCGTTCACTTATCTCTACAGGTCGCAAAGCTCATCGCCACTTTCCTCTCTCGGAGGATGGAGAAGGAACCGAATCAGATCCCGTTCTGTGTCTGGAATGGAATCCTGGTGCCTGCGGTGGTGGTGATACTTCTTGTTTTCTTGTGTCGTCCGCTGATGCTGGACTTTGTCTTCTCGATGCATCCAATGACCGACTGTCCGTCCTCATGCGCTTCCATTTGCCCAGCTCTGCTACTCATGTTCAAGGATTGGCTTGGATTCCTTCAGCTCCTGGTCTCTTCGTGGCAGCCGATTCACGTCACGGACTTCTTCGTCTCTATAATGTTTCTCAAAGCAGCTCACTGGAAATATTTAGAGTCAAGAAGTCGGGCTTCCGTGCCCTACAAGTTAGTCTTGATATCATGATCTTCATCTCAAGGCACTTAACTCGTAATTTTCGAATTCCAGGTCTTCGTCAAACCTCTGGTGGGATTAGGTGGGCGAAAGATTGATCAGAATCAGTCATGGGATGACGATGATATGGACAACTTTCTAGAACCGTCTGCTGTTGCGATTCCAGCTGCACATGTCGTATGCACTTTCTTAGACGGTGGAGTCGGTGTCTATAACCTTCAACGAGGACGTTGGACCTTTCTACGAGAAATGGGACACACTGAGACCATTTTTGACTGTCAGTTTCATCCAGAAGATTGTAATCTGCTCGCTACGGCCAGTTTCGATGGTTCAATTAAGGTGTGGGACGTCCGAACAATGACTGCGGTGAGTATATCTGTCAATAATTTAATTAAGAAATCTGATTGGTGAATAATAATCTGATTTGCAAAGTGGAAAATGCTGTTACTATTGTTATTACAATTATTTGTCAATTCACGTTTCAGTCACAATACTAGTGGAGCTGGTATGAAAAATTCCAAGCGGACCGAGTCGGTGCTGGTCGAGCTGAATAGCCGGTACCAGCCTGATACTGATTCCGGTCAGAAAAATATGTTATTTCATCACTTCAATTTACTATGGAAGAGCCGATGAATAACAAAATTAATTTTCTAGATATGAATATTTTCATTAATGGTAAATTTGAAATCAATTGAAATCAATATAAGAAACAAATGCTTTATTGTATACTCATAGCGAATCCAACAGTTCACATTCTTTTAAGAACAACGGGATTAAAGCATTGTTCAATATATCTTAGAAATTGAGCAGTCTCCCTGCCGACCGCGATTATAACAAAAATAATGTTAGGAATATTTTTATCCTGAACGGATCCTGATAGAATAAATAGATAAAGTTTTTGAGCGATGTGATCTTCCTAAACCAAGATTGAATCTAACAAAAAACTGAATTATTTTGGAAATCCTCTATATTTAAACTCCTCTCTCTCAAATAAAACGTAATATTTGCCACATAAATAGTGCTTTAGAAAATAGTAATATAAGAATTGTCTTGAGCACTTACAAAACACAAAATATGATAAGCAATAAAGATCCAATCACTTTTACTGAGTTATCCTCCGTAGTGTATAAATATACTTGTGAGCATTGCAGTCAATGCTACGTCGGTGAAACCCTTCGCCATATCTCTACTAGGATAAACGAACACGTGAAAGGTCGACCCTCACGTGAAATATCGCTTCATGCTCGTATCCCAGGTAAAGATAATTTTAAAATTCTGATACGCACTCCATACACTAAAGTTTTCTGAATCTTTGTGCTGAATCATCTCATACATAAAATCAATTCTTCATTCGCATTGTCTCATGAATAATCATAACCAAACGCAGCCACTTTTCTTGAATTGGGTTTTCATTTTATCAAGTCCTGCATATATTACATCATTGTTTATTGATCGTTGTCACTGATGATGGTAGTTGTCTACTGAAACATGTTTGCGAATACATCTGTCAAAGGCTCTTTTCTCTATGGAGGTCCTACAGTAAGATATAATCGTACATAATGTAAATTGTGCATGTAAGCATAAATACTGAAGCATATTTCACTAAATGCATGTCTCGATATCAATGACTAGGGTATGCGATTTGGGTCCATATTCCTTAGTTAAAACAGCAGCAGAATCCGCTAAAATTCGGTTCCGTCAAAATGGGCAATTCACATAATTTATTAACTTATTCATTCAAGTCTGTAAACTTGTCCCGCTTCACACGTACCGTACCAAAAAAGTCCGCTTATATTTTCACCGTCGGCCTCAAATGCGGCTCATGTTTTAAAGCACAGGCGTAGAATAATTTAGTTTCACGTTCGTTTCCTGTAGACGAACCACATACAAATAGGCCTCCATGTTTTATGAAAACATGCTGTACTAATAAATGATTATTTCAATGCAAAATGCAACATATCTTTTCAAAGATAGATAATACGTAGACAGCATGTAATCCTAGCTTATTAGTTTCGATGTTAGGGTGAAAAACTAAAATTAATGAATGATCCAAGTTTTCAAATTTACAAATTTAGTCTTCATTTGGTCCTATACAGTTATAGGGGCACTTAAGCTGCATGTAGGCCAGCATGTATGTACAGTATGTAGTAGCAGGTTAGCTGCTTTTGACGGAGGAAATTATTCATAGCGATTGTTAAAACAAGTTTTTCTGCTCCCTGGACTTTTATTGCAGGATGAGATAATGTAAACAAGATAAAAACAAGTACGTGACTGATAAAAACCCTAGTCAGTTTTATCAGGGTTTTTATCAGTCACTTACTTGTTTCTATTTTAACTACATTATCTCATCCTGCAATAAAAGTCCAGGGAGCAGAAGAACTTGTGTTTAACGATCGCTGAGTATCTAGTAGCCTAGTCAACATGCCAGGGTGTCCGCGCTCCCTGCAAAACCTGGAAAACACCTGGACCTGGAAATCCTGGAAAACACCTGGACCTGGAAATCCTAGAAATTTTTCATTCAAATTTGCGCGGACACCCTGACATGCATCTACTACGAATATCGACAACAGTGCATAACACAGATCCGTGCATTCAGATTTTATATGTTAGGCATTCAATAATTCATTGTAGAAGCACACCAACTATGTCTAATTGGCAAGTCGCATAATTTGGCACATTTAAATCAGTCCCACAAGGTGCCTGCTTAGTAAGTCAAATCAAATTTGGCATGCATGAGTTGAAGTACAACAGACTCATGTTATTATTGATATTGAGGCAGATTGATTGAAGTGATCTAGCAGACATTTCTTTGTACTTAGCTTAAAGATATAGAATATTTAAATGCGAGGGAAATGACGAAATCAGTTATTACGAGGAATGTTTGGCACAAGGAAAATGAGGAAATTTATCAAATTAGAACATTTACCTTAGGGATTAACTATCATTTTTCTGAAAGTTACACTTCAACTTCGCAATATGAATTTTCACATCTGCTGTATATTATAAATCAGTGCTTTTGAGCGAGCGGCATTTTGTTTTTGAATTTTCGATGAGCGGATGAGCGATCAAAAAGAAATTCCATTGAGCGAATATTGAGCTAGTGAGTGGTGATTTTTGTCGTGAACAAAAATTGAGGAAGCAGCTGAAGCTGGAGGCTGCAGCAGGGCAACTAATTTCTTTCTCTATGTGAGCATCTCCAATTCGAGTGATGAACTAAACCCACTAAATTGGTTGTTCTTCCGTGGTTTTCACACTCTTGATAATATATAGGCCCATTGACTGCCTGTCTTGGATCTGCGTGTGCATACATGTATGAGCTAGTAAGAAGCTCAACTCCATATCATCGACATGCCATTTATTCACATAATTTTTGATTCGATCTCCCAATCATCGCCTCGTCTAGGCTCGCCTACCTTTAAATGTCCTTAATGATTGCTATTTACGATGCCCAATTGCATGACACAAAATCGTTAGTAAACAGCTTATTTCTTTTGTAATAAAAAATTCATTGAAATTATCTAATGACATGTGGCCTCCCATCCAATCTCAACAGGTACTTACTGTGGACAAAAGGATCTTTGATATATACATACACAAATTTAGATACAGGCTTACACATGAAATTTGAATGATTGCAACAAATACTATGGAAACATAGAAATATACTGCCGCCAGGACGAGCTTCTGCATGGAACGAGACCGAATATGAGACTTTCACAGAATGTTCTACACCAGCATTGTCCAAAATCTGTCCTCCTTTAGAAAATTTCAAAAATCATTCCACTTTAAATATCTGTTGAGTCATGTTAAATAATGGTTTTGTACTTTCCTAAACTTATATACTATTTGAAGTGTTGATAGCAAATTTGGATTTCGTATTGATGATTTCTATTGCTCTGTTGAAACCCTTGATACCCTGATTGAAGACTACGGCGAGCGATTCCAAGATTTCCAGCATTGAATATAGCTCCAATGCATTCAATGCTCCGCTGACGGCAATTATCTCAGAAGCAGCTGATATTTTATTGCTTGGATTATGTGACTTACAAAGTAATCAGTTTTTTCTAACCAAAGCTACTCCGCCAATCAATCAATTTTGGCCTCTCCTCTTCTTTCTCAAGATCAGTACCTAAATTTGCGCCGCTTTGGATTACGATTTCTCTCTATGTTTGGAAGTACTTCCAGGGTTAGAACCGGCCGGCCGGCCGGTGCTTTTTCAAGCCTTTTTGTCAACTGCCGACATCACCAGCTGCATCACTGCTACAGCATTGTAGGAGCCTGCAAATATATAAAATAATGTCCGATGCATATCTACCCATATATATATATACATGTATATATATAGACCTATACTTGAATGTGTTGCCATTACCTACTGAGCATTTGAAAGTGGATTGTTGATTAAAGCTTTGATTACTCGTAAATCTATGACCCAAAACTAGTGAAGTGTACTACATACACATTCTTCTTGTCGATAATTTTCATATCAAGCATTTACACAGAAACGACAATTATAGGCCTATTTTTGGAAAAGTTAGGGACAGGTCCACATTGTAGAGGCACCGAATTATTGGTAGTTCACAACTATCTAGCTATTCAGAATATTGCGGGCTTAATAACATACATGTATATTACGTGCTTATATTCAGAGCTTATATGTACTTAACAAGTACAGTATATATTTGCACTTCAATGCATGGTATGATTTTTGGAAGTCATGAAAAAAGTAAAACTGCTTCTTGTTTTTTGTATCCTTTTTAGGTGAAAAAAACACCAATAAGACACAGAACGAAACGTCAAACTAAAATGAACTCTAAGCTATAATTCCTGAAAGAAGAGTTTAGGAAGTCCACACAGATTGTTGAAAATCACAAATACTAAAGCCCACAGACAACATGACACAAGACAATAAAAACCTTGATGTTATTAAGAAACGTCAAGTCCTGTGATAGCCTAAATTATTATGCTAGTCCTTTATCAAGTCTCACAGATCGGAGTTACATTCATCTCATCAAAAATGTCAAGCGGTTACTGTGGAACGTACACGTAGTAATACTCATCTACACGCTCATGATCTTCAATGACCATGAAAGTATCAGAATTTTAAATAGGCCGACCTCCGACCAGCCAGTTTTAGATACGCCGGCCTCGGACCGGCCGGTTTAGAATGCACCGACCTCCGACCGCCCAGTTTTAGATACTCCGGCCTCGGACCGGCCGGTTTAGAATGCACCGGCCTCGGACCGGCCGGTTTTGAATGCACCGGCCGCCGGCCCGGCCACCGGCTGGCCGATTTAGATGACCCCGGCCCCGGCCGGCTTCTCTGAGCGCCAGCCCGGCCACTGGCCGGTCGGTTTTGAAGACGCCGGCCGGTTCCAACCCGGGTACTTACCTTAGTGAGTCAGTCGCTTAGCCCTAACCTCAGTTGACATTGACACCAAGAAGCTAGCCTCCAAAATGCAGGCACATCCATCCCATTCATTTTTAAGTAACCTGTGGCATTTTTGTAAAACATGTTTCTATGAATGAATTTGGGAAAATTCCTATCCCAAATGTTTCAAGCTTTCATCACATGCTTTCATAATGAACACCAATATAATTTAATATTTGATTCTTTTACGATGCGTCTAATAGCGGAAGATAGTGAAAAAGTTGAATGATGTGAACAGCATCCCGCTGCCTTATTTGCTGGCCGAATGCGGACCGCGCTTGTATTAAGTCTGGACAACGCTGTTCTACGACGTATGAATAATAGGAAAATACGCACCTTCCGAGTTCCTTTGATCCACAACTATGTCATATAAAAAAGACCTGTTAATTGAAGTTTTCGACCAACACAACATCAGTTTGATGTGTTTACTCCGACTATGCGAGATCTATCAACTCTAGCCACATAATTTGCGGCATGACATGCTTTCATGTCGTCTTCTATTGGGTTCTATCGAGTGCAAGAAAAAATTCTTTTGTGCGATGTTATCAAAAATGTGATCATGCTTAAAGTTTGAGTTAGAATTTGATCAAAATGTCATGTATGCTTTACTTAGATGCTTGTTGAATCCAAATATGTTCAGTTTTTGTAAGTAAAGGTATATGTTCGCATGATTTCATGCCAAAAAACCATTGCTCTGGAGTTAATAGATCTCGAATAGTCGGAGTAAACATACCAAACTGATACCTTGGTCGAATACTTCAATTTTCCTTCAATTCATGCCTTTTTCTTTGATGTTGTCTATAGATCAAAGAACTCGGAAGGCGCGCATTTTCGTAATTGTCATTTGGTATAGAACATGCTCGTCCTGCGGTGGGACTATGAGTATATTTCTATGTTTCCATAGCATTTTCTTCAATCATTCAAATTTGGTGTTTATTCAAGATTCTTATGTCCAAAGTGTCCGATAAAGTCGGGGCAAAGTAGCAATTCAGCATGAAAAATGAAATGGTCAAAAATTTCGGTAATTATCTGACTACTGTTCAGTCCGACCTCGATTAAAATCTGCTGCTTCAGGCCGAGGTCAATGTTTGCGCCCCTATAAAATTACTCCTGATAAAAAAAAAGTACACTTGAAAAACTTAGCATTTGTTGTTAACAATGTTGCTTTCCAATTTTCATTGCTGTTATATTTTAGTATTTGTTCAAAAAAAGATAACTACTACTCATCAATTTTCAACCAAAGAAGTTCGTAAAGAGTTCTGAAATGCCTGCGTTTTTCTATCGCCCCGGACTAAGACTGAAGTGTTGTACGCTAATTCTGCCTTATCCAATGAGCATTATTAAATAATATGAATTAGATATCTAAATTTGAGCTAAAAATAGTCTCTGACGTCATCAGGTGACCTTAAATGATCTTTTTGACCTCATGACGTGATAGATAGCGGTCATGTTTATGTTTGTTGATAATACATTATATGGCTCTAAAATGCTTGGCTTGGTCACAAATTAACATTTTATGCTCTCTATTGCATTGATCACGTGACCCATCAAAAGGCATGATTTTCGGACTTTAAATGCTATTTTGCGAGGAAACTAAGCATTTTAGACCAATTTGATATATTACCAACAGATAGAAATGTGACCCCAATCTATGATTTTACGAGGTCAGAAAGGTCATCCGAGGTCATGTGATGACGTCAGAGGCTATTTTTTTTAGCAATTTTTGCACATTTGACCTTACTTTGACCTTTCTGGGCGACCCCTAAACCTTGACCAATCGAGCTAAAACATGTACAATTTTCTTACCAAAAGGAATACTTCCGACGACGTGCACCCTGACTTTTCCAACTTTCGACTTTTTTGAACCATCCTAATATACATGTTCCTGCATTCTTTCGGTTCTCATGCCATCTTTCAAAACCTCGGTTGAGTATTAATTCGAATTGACAGTTAATTCAGTGAATTGACTAAAATGAGATAGAAACATTATAAAGTAGCTTAGTAAAATTTAATAGTTCCTCTCTCCTATACAGTACATACTATGCAACCCATCGCCATAAAAGTTCATGGAAGTTACTCGACTATTTTCTCCATGTAAATCAAGTTTTTTAATTGGAACGGCAGTTTCAGAATCACAGAGGATTGGTTAGCCGATGCTTTAGACATGAGAAAAGCTGACAACGCACCAATAAAGGATGGTGTGTTGCAAAGAGTTCGCAACGATCGATTTATTCAAGAAATTTTATTTGTATTGGTGTTCGTCTTCTTCTTTATTTTGATACATTATTGGTAGCAATGGCGATTAATTTTATTAAAACCACATGTTTAATTGTGTAGTGTAGATATGTGTATTCAAGAAGCAAACAGTACATTGTGAAGTAAACAATTCCATTTTTTCGACTGGTTGCGGGAGATATTATAAACAGTACATTGTGAAACTCATTATTGCACGCCAAGAAATTTCACAGAAAAGATTCACAAAACCCTCCCTCATAGACATTTTGAAATAACAGAAGGCTCAGAAAATGTGTAATTCCTGCTTGATATAATTGCCGAGAAATTGTTTTTATCTATTCTAGGAGGTTTTGCGTGCGGCACTTTAAACAGCTTGAATAATACAAGTTATACTTTTAAATGGCTGGAGCACATAATCAGATTCAACTGCGTGCTTCGATTTCTAGAATTAAAGTAGCGTATCTGTCCTTAGCATCGAAATGGCACACAAAAACACATTGAAAAAACACACTTCCAGAACCAGTGAGTGAGTGGCGTGTGTGCTGTGACATCACTTCGCACACACCAAAGCACACATCGCTGTCTGGCTATCATTCAGTCTATGCACTATGCAGTGAGAAATGCTTAAAAGACGATGGTGAAATCGCTTTCCTTCGAAAAATTAGAAAAGGTGGACTAATTTTCGTGCGCCTGCTATTTTCTTTAATAATGATAGCAAGGACCAATATTATGGAGAAAACGTGTGCGCAATGATCTGAATTCTTCGAATCTGAAGGAATCGTGGCAATCGAAGCACTTCGATGGAATTCGCAGCAATCTGCAAGCGACGAACGACTTTTTCGCTATCTCTGTAAGGTATTAGGAATTCCTTTTTGCCTACTTACTAAGTCCTCGCATGTGCCATCGTTTTGATACAGTAGACTGAAAGAGTAAAGCAATTTAATTCGGTGGGCTGGAGGTTTCGTCTGCGGTGCTTCAGAAAGCATAAAAATTCTGCCAGTTACACCTCCTAAAGGCTGGAAGTTTCGCCTGCGGCGCTTTGCCTCAATATGGTTTTATCTCTAATTAGTTACTATCTGTGGCCATAGTTAATTGATAATCCAATTCATTTTTAGTCGTAGTATAGGGCCAATTGTGTGTAGGCGCATGAAGACTATTGGATTACTTGTAATTATATCAAAACTGAAATTGGGCCCCGGAAAATATAAGTAGCGTATGGGGAAGAGATCCCTAGAAGAGATCCCTCCGGGGCCCACCGGATTTTTTGTGACGCCGCGTTCTCATCCCTGTATGTAGCATATCCTGGGCCCTAGGTGTCTAATTTTTGTCTAATTTAGTGTTGTGCGGTCACCATGAAATGATCTAGCATATAGCGGCAAACACTTTTTGTTGTATATATGTTCATTCTGCTACCCCATTATCATCATTTTAAAGGTCAAACAATTGGCAAAAAAACAAGCGATAGCGCTTGGGAGAATAGGCAGGATTAGGAATATCAGCGGTTCTGTGCATGGGTCCTACAAGCGCTACGTCGATGACATTTTTTTGCATTTTTTGAGAAAAATTCTAATGTGCCTGTATTTTATGATTTCCTGAACTCTATTCATCGTGACATCAAATTCACGATAGAGCAGGAAGTCAATGAAGGCATTGTGTTTTTAGACACCAAAATTACCAAAAGCGGAGATGCCTTCGATATCGCTTCGCATGTGAAAGAAACGAATACTGGTATTTATATTCCTAATTCTGCCTGTGCTCCCAAGCGCTATCGCTTGGCAGCTATGAGCTTTCTTTTTTACCGTGCCCTGAAATTGAACTCGAATGCTGATAATTATCAAGAATCGGTCTCAATCATTCAAGCTCTTTATCGAAAAAATGGTTTTTCAGACAAGACTACAGCCAATGTAAGAGAAAAGGTTGAGGCAAGACACAAAGCCGACAATGTTGAACGCTCCAGTGATAATGACCAGAAATTTATTACTTTGAGCTTTCCCTTCATTGCTGAGAGTGAACAGAATCTACTTTCGCGTGTCAAAGATATTAATGCGATAAGATAATAATTATATATAATTATGTAATAATTATAATATAATGATATAATCGAATTAAGGCGCGACACGGTCGGAAAAATTCGAAGGATCCAGGAAACGGAAGATACCAAAGTTAAACAACTACCCTAGTGGAGAATCCTGTAAATAATTAGGTAATTAAAAGTCATGAATGAATGAATACAAATTAATACTAACAACATAGAGTAACCTACTCCAGTATAGAGTAGGGATTGAAGTACGCTTAAAGGCTAGTCGACTCAACTTAAGACTGGAAGGGAAATAAATTAATAAGCGATTTAATTTTACCATATAAGAATTGAGATAAGAGTTCGTCATGGACCTGACGAGAAGCTAACTTAAAAATAACAAATGGTGAAAATAAGAAACCTAAAAAACCAAAATTAAGTTTGCTATGTATGTATTCATCAGGGAGGAACCATGTGGCTGCATGAAGCAAGGTTTTGTGCTTTATAATATATATGATATGGTGATTGTGATATAATTACATTTAATAAGATAAGATACTAATAAGATATTAATTTCATCAACTCATACGAAAAAAGCTATAAATTTATAGCTTTTTTTGTATAATTATTGAATTTAGTCACTTTTTCAGACTTCAACTTTCAAACATGCAAGGCTGAAGCAGCAAATTGCCTACTGAGACGTTATAGTTTCAAAAGCTATGTATTCTCAATTCATTGTATTAACATTTTTTAATTTTGTTTCTTCAAAAACCATTAACAAGAAACTGACTGAATTAATTATGCAATGCGAAGAAGAAGCATGTTGAATAATTTAATTAGAGGGAATTCAAAGTCATATTGAGTCAAATTAAAAACTAGATAAAGAAACCTCTGCCATGGTTTAATACGATGGTAATGTCCTCAATACAGAAGTATTATTGTTAAGTTGCACCGCATTCGCAGAATCAAGAAAGATCCATACTTTGATTCTCCAGCATTATGTCAGACTCGAAACATCAGACACAAATTTTAAGACTGACGGTCACCATGCGTCCATTTTTTCTACGCAAGCCGAAAAAAGGATGATTAGCAGGAGTTCTTCTGGCGCTTGCGGTCTTCGTCCACTGTGGAGTTTCCCGGTTTCACTTGTCGATACTTCTTGGTAAGTTGGTGTCATTGTGCCTTTGTATTAACATTTGCAGTTTGATATCACGATTCTTTATCATGGAATGAAGACGCCGCAGTTCAAAATGTTGCGTTCCAAAATGCAGTTTGTTGCTTCAACTTAACATGATTGAAAATCTAAGTCTGAAAATTGGCTAAATACAATTTCATGCAAGTTTATGAATCAGATGATGAAAATGAAGTATTTTCTAATCGTAGAAAAGTTCAGAAATTGATTTTTTCTTTCGATATGAGATCATTTAGATCTCATACGTAGTTCCCCTGCTGCAGGTCATTGAAGAAAAGTATATGTTTATAAGTATATCCATAACCACCGCCCACAGAATTCAATTTTTTTGAAAAATTGCAATTATGCCGTTTAATATCGTTCCCGTCAATATTTGGTGGAAAAATTCAAACAGGAAATATCTCAAATTCTATGATAAAAAGAGGTTAAAGAAGTGTCCGGGTAATTTTTGAGTGGTGTAATAGAAAAACTATGTCTGGTCAATACAAAGAAAAAATAGCGTGGAAATTCAATGAAATAGCCTGGGAATCGCCCGAGAATTTGATGCTTGAAATCTGGCCGCCACCCTGTCAATAGTTACTCTATTCTTCGAAATCCAGTATTGAATACATGTTAAACCAAGTGAATTATCAATATTTGTATATAACGAGACAATGTCAAATGACATGAAGATGGAATTTTCAGACACATTTTCCGGTAGTTTTGAAATGAAATAGAATGAGTCTTTACAATAACTTTTCAAAGATGGTACCAACGGCTTCAAAACTTCATTTGAAAAATAGCTCAGGTGACTCGTTGGAGAATTTACACTTGCTACAAATGGTCGAAATTTCAGGTTTTCGGGAAAGTCAGCTTTTAATTACACAAACCTATCGAATTTTTTTTATGCATCCAACTGTCAATTTATGAACCTTTGGTACCCCATATACGAGTATGTGTGTCAATGTGGAATTAAATTTCCATAAGAATTCGAATTCTTGTTTTGTTAGTCAATCTCTAAATTTTTGGCGGAAACTCTTAATTTTGTTAAAAGTGGTTGATGTATGGTGATATGTATGAATCGCTCGATATGTTTGTTCATGCCTAAAATGTTCTGTACTGGATGTAATTCAAAATAACAAAGCAGTCACGTTTGTCTGCATTAGTAATATACAGATCTTCTGATTTAGTTAGTTGCTCAAGGGGTTTTACTTTCATTTCTGAAAAAAATATCCTTTTTATGAATTTCATTTGTTTTTAATGATGACACATTCTGCATCACTTTGGTAGTGCAAGTATCGAAGTTTTCGTCCCTTCCTCTTGGGAGATCGAATGAGGATGGATTCCGAGCTAATGATTCTGCAGAAGTGCCAGCATTTTCAATACTTCGAAAATATTCAGTTATCTACAAACTTAGAAGATTGAATTTTTAATACATTTAAATTCATTTTAGGGGTAGCGTGAATTTGCAACCCCTGGTCATCAACCTCTTCATATCATTTGTTATCTCTTTATCAGTCGATTCGCATTATTTTCAATTTCGTCCATGGTATCATCATTGCTTGAAAAAAATTGATTGTTGTTGTCGAGACTCGATCGATATAAATTATCTTTGAATTGGAAGTCATTGCTACCTTGACGTGCTGAAGCAATTTCGGTAAAGCTATTCTTATTCATATTTTGAACAATATTGTTCCTATGATAATTTCGGTAAAATGGAAATCTGTTATTTCTCTGAAAACCGCGAGTAAAATTCATTCTATTTGAATTAAATCCTCTATTTTAGTTGAATTGTGATTGTGAATTTTAATCTGATAATGTTCATACTTGAGTTACTGAATCTGATCGGATTACGATTAAATCTACAGGGTGTCCGCGCACCCTGGAAAACCTTGAAAACCTGGAAAACACCTGGAAAATGAATTTTACCCTGGCAAACCTGGAAATCCTGGAAAACTCCTGGAAAATGAAATTTTACCCTGGAAAACCTGGAAATCCTGGAAAACTCCTGGAAATTTTGAGACTAATTAAAACACTAATTGCTAGTTGTTGAAGTCACACTCCATGGTTGAAGTGTTTTCTATTTTTCCAGATGTCTACTTATTTGTTACAAATATAGCCTTCATTCTCGTACAATCTTTTTGTTTTCTGGAATATTTCAGTGACTGGAATCTCCTATCATAACGTATACAACATGAATGAGACTGAACTGCGTGGTATGGCTAACTATGAACTGTTGTCGAACTCCTAATCGTTGTACAGTATGATGAATTAGTAGCTGTGAATTCCCTCATAAACGCTTCGCGGTATGGTGAAGTAGGAGTTGTAAATGCTCTCATTAAGGTCGTGTGGTATGGGGAACTAGAAGCCGTAAACTCCTTCATTAAAGTCGTGCGGAATGGCGAACTATGAGCTGTAAGCTCCTTTATTAACGTCGTGTGGAATGGTGGACTATGAGCTGTAGACTGCCTCATTAACGTCGTGTGGAATGGTGGACTATGAGCTGTAGACTGCCTCATTAACGTCGTGTGGTATAGGGAACTAGGACCCGTAATCTAGGATTAATGCTATTACACACTTGATTGCCGTGTGGCAGAATCTACTGACGCAAAATGGTGCTCAACCTATAAACTTCATTTAGGCACCAGGCTTGTTCCGAATGATCCCAGGCTAATATCGAATATTTTCAAGCACTCAAGTAGGTATTCAATATGTAGATATATTATTCCCGACACGTCGTGTGTCAATGAGCTTTCCTCGATCAATTCTTCTCTGTGTCATTCTCCTAAGCTGATTGTGACTACTCTCATGCATATGCAGCACATCAACCATTATGTTCCTCTTTCTGGCTGTTGGTCTTCCACGTCCCACGGATTCACGCTGCAATGCTTCAGTTCAAATGATCTTATCTGAATGTCAACGCTCTGACGTTCACCTTGCTGCATTTCATTATAGAGTGGACTTAACAGATATTCCGTTAATTGTTACATTTCATTGTTGTATTTTTCGTTATTTATTATACTCTTTTTCTATTTTGTTCTCCTCAATCCGCAAGTTTTTAATACGATCGATTGTATTTTCATTTTTTTTCTAGAAATATAATGTGGTCGTCTGATGCATATATTGGTATTTTTTATTTGGAATCACCTGCGCCTTAAAAATTCAACCAATTTCGCGCCACTATTCAAATTTTTTCGTCAATTATATTAATTTTATGGTGTGTAAGCTCCTTAGCCACAGAACTTTGGGTAGATTTTTCCCGGAATTTTTCCTCTAAATTTGACGCGTGCATTTGAGTAAAATTTCCTTCCAGAAAGTCTGGAAATTTTCGTTCGAATTTGACCCCTGATTTTTGGTAAATTTCCCTGGAAAACCTGGAAAATGAATTTTACCCTGGAAATCCTGGAAAACACATGGAAATTTTCATTCAAATTTGCGCGGACATCCTGAATCTATTAGAACGGGTATTAGGAAATTCATTATCGAAATCTTTGTTGCGAAAGGAATTTAAGTTCATTTTAGTAGCGTTCATTCTAGGCTTACCAATAGTCCTTGCATAAGATTCCGACTTTGTTAATGAATTTGCTTTTTCTTTCCATGTTGACTGACTCAGTTGTTCCTCTTTATTGATGCCTACTTCCCACATTTTCCATTTTACATTGGCAGTTTCCTCATCGAAGAAGTTATTGATATGATTCTTAACTTCTTGATCAATTTCAGATACAAATTCTATTTTAGTCTGAGCAAGTGGTCGCAAACGTTGGATCTCGTTTCTGCATTCCGCACACGAAAGCGGTTCTCGTAGTTCTTGTTCCTGTCTAGATAGATATGTAGGGGGTCTTCTCCAATACTTCCGAGAAATCTTCGGATCATCAGACTGTAGTGCTTCCTCATATGTGTCTGCTGAATGATTGTTACGGAAGGCTTGGTAATATGCAAATTTACGTTCTTGCAATCTCTGCTCCAAAAACTTTTCGAAGTCACCTCCACTAGAAATCCTTAGCTGCAATTCATTGGCAAATGTCTTAAATTTGTTCATTATGTTTGTAGAAAATTTGCAAAAGTCATTCCTTAAACTTTGCGGATCATTTCCCATCACATTTGAAGTCAACATATGCATTATTGTGGTTAAAGTCTCCACCTTAAGTAATTTTGTTTTAATTGTCTCAGTTATGTCATTCATGTCTTCTTGAGATATACTTCCTCGTGTCGACGGCATTTTTGAGAAATAATACTCGAAAAATGAATATGTATAATTTAAAAATATACAGAGAAACTTGTAGCCTATACGTATGCCACGTCACACAGTCTGATGTCCTTCACCATTTTCCTCTCTCGATCGATTTATTGGTGTCACACTCCACTGCCACCTACGATTTTTGAGCAAGTGAATTATCGAAATCAAGGGCACTATGTCGTTGACGACTTTTTCGGATGACTCCTGCATCATGAAATGATATCTCAAAGCAAGCGTCAACTATAAAGATGAAATGAAATCCGCACGACCTTGCGTTTAAGTTTACCGCAGTTGCGAGGCAGAAACTGTGCGAACCTGCGTTGAATGTCTCAAGCCTGCGCTTTTCTCTCAAAACTGCGGTAAAAACGCAGAGACTATAATCCAGCCTTTATACTGCTTGGAAGCATACGCATAAGAATAAACTCCATAAACTCCAGTGTTGGTAGATTTCAAATAAAAATCAATTTTGAATTGCTCTGATTTTAGCGTAGTGTTAGTGTCAAGAAAGGCCAATGAATCGTCGACACCTTTTTCCATCGTAAATTTTGGGTCATCGTCAAGTGAGTTCAGAAAATTCAAAATATTTTCTGTCTCAGTATCATTTTGAAAAGGAGCAAAGCGATCGTCCACATAGCGACCATAGAAAAATGGCTGACTGCCGTCGTACTTAGAAAATTGGCTTTCGAAGAGATCCATAGATGCTGGCTGCCATGATAGGCCACAGGCTATTTCCCATGCACATGCCATTCATTTGGTAATACAAATTATTATTAAATGAGAAGAGATTATTTTCACAAGCCAGTTCCAATAAACTCGATAATCCAGTCGAGTTGATATGAAGTGTGCTCTGCTCACTAGCATTCCTTTGAAGAGGACCATCAGACACATCTTCTCAATGATTGATTTCAGCACGAAAGGGATTCGTTTTCCTCAGTTTTCACTGTGAATTGTATGTCTGGGGAAAATATTGTTGCCAATACTTAAAATTAGGGGCAATTGATCTTTTTTTAACAATCACGAAAGTCGTGTAAATGAAAATAAGCATTAATTGTCGAGATCTTTTGCTCATTCTTTTCAGAGCCATACATTAAAACTGGATGGTTACATAGCTTGGAAAAGTTTGCAACAACTAAACAAATTTCAGACTAAAAAGTGACGCCGCTTTCAACAATAGCATGAATGAAATGCTTCAATATAATTGTCACTAAGATACTACTAATACTGAAATGAATTAAATAACCCTTAAAATCAAAGAGAGAAAGGGAAGAGAATATGAAAAATGGGAAAAGTTACAAAGTTACCAAGGTAAAGAAAGACTGTCTACAAACTCTTTTTGTCTACACAGGTCAGGCTTAAACCGTAAAATGCACATAGTCTCGGGCGTGCGCAATAAGGAAGCGTTCGTTGACGAGAAGATCACTTTGAAAAGGCTGCAGCTACTAAAGATTCACAGCTGTATACTTGAAGATGCCTTGTTATTGTAGTCTCAGGTATTCTTGTCGATCTTGGCGGGTACTTGAGAGGCTGTTGTAGCCATCGCGGAATGTGCTCAGCTATCCTCTTTGATAGACGCCGACCAGTCCTTCCAATGTAGGTGCTTCCTAATTGGTAGATGACTTGCGAAGGAGATGGGAGCTTGTCTTTCAGAGCGGGTAGCAGAATTCTTCGCGTCTAGAATCTCAGCAATTAATGCTTATTTTCATTTACAAGATTTGTAATGGGTCATCATTTTTCAATCGCGAAAGTATCATCCACGTAGCGAACCCATAGTATGAATTGTATATTTTCAATAATTTAGTTTCTAGTTGCTGCATTTTTTAAGAGTAGAGAGTCTATTGAATCATACCTGTGCTTGATGCATCAAATAAGCTTACAAACATTAGCCTGACATAGGAGATCCTATCTATGCAAGACCTAGGAATCAAAACAAAAGACCAAGAAAAATGAAAAGAAATGTAGCACTTCAAGAATTCATGCGCGCCAGGAGATCTCTGGCAACTGATATAGCCAGCGTCACGCCCAGAAAGTTAAGCACCTCATTGGGAATTAATGAGTAATGTTCATTTCGGCATGTTGAAAGTGATCTAGAAATCCGAATTAATGCTGCCAATTAAAAAAAGTTGTTGCATTACCAATTCAGCAAGTAGTTGGGAAATGTAAGAACCCATTGGAGTGCTGTTTATCTGGCTGTAATATTTTCCATTGAAATGAAAATTCGTTTTCAGGTATTGTTCAATTAATGCTAATTTAAAATTTGTTGGAATTCTAATAGGTGATTCT
Organism: Prostheceraeus crozeri; assembly: GCA_907163375.1. NCBI lineage: Eukaryota > Metazoa > Platyhelminthes > Polycladida > Euryleptidae > Prostheceraeus > Prostheceraeus crozeri. Next base: position 5,160 of record CAJQUW010002609.1, on the reverse strand, counting down.
GACAAAACTTTCTTTAAACAATCCTTGGCAAGATTTGGTGGGACTGATGGGTAAAGAGATATAACGTCGAGACTTTCATCTTCATAAATTTTGATATTGTTTAGCTTTTTCAGAAATTCTAAAGTATTTGTGATTGGATAGGAAGAATTTCTTGTCAAGCGTTGGAAATGAGGTGTGTTGGCGATCTTGGTAGAGGTACGACGGGTCTTAAAGGATTATTTACTTTGTGAATTTTTGGTGATCCACATATTTTAGCAATGCTTGTTTCTTTTGGAGATATGAAATTGAAATCGTCGTTGGATAAAAGTTTCTTTTTCTTCAAAGAAATTAATGATTTTTTAATTTCTAGTATTTGCTTTTTGCTACGGCCCTCGGATATTTCAATATATATATTTCTATCTCTCAAAATGTCTTTCATTTCTGTAAGGCATGTTGATTTGTCCATTATTGTTGTGGCTCCACCTTTGTCTGACGTGAAAAGTATTGATTCTGTTGCAGCTAAAAAAGAAAGATAATCAGTATCGTGATGATTAAATTCCAAGCCTTTTGATAAAAAATCTATTTGAGCATTGTTCTAGTGTCGGAATGAAAGGCTCACAACTTTTTCTGGCTCAGTGAGGACCATTGTGTTTTCTTTTGGAGATAAATTGAAGAATTTTTTGTCCAATGCTTCTTTCTCCTCTGCTTTTTAATATTTGAGGTTATGTCATTTGTAAATGATAATTCTTCTAAGAGTTCAGGAGTCAGTTGAAATTCTAAAGCTGTCTGTAAGCTTGATAAGCTTACCAAGTTAGGGATCGAAACCGGTTGGGAATGTAAGAGTTCCGAGTTTTCTTTGGGGACTAATTTTGGTATATATATTTGCGAAATTTAATTTTTCAATATATTTGCTAAATCTGGCCGTCACGAATATTTTGTTCAGTTTTGACAACCAATTGCATCATCAAGTGGCCGACATGATCTTTGGACGGCCTTTGCTCTTGATCTCACAGGAAGTAAAGTTCATATGTATGAAGGCGAATTGCCAATTTTCTATCGTCAGTATGTAGACGATTGTTTTGTTATTTTCAATAATACCACTGATGCTAAAAGCTTTTTGAGCTTTATCGATAATTTGTATAACATTCAATTTACTATGGAAGAGAATACCAACAATTGCATTACGTTTTTGGATGCAGAGGTAGGTAACTCTTCAACCTACTAATCAGTTCAAAATGGATTTCCACATAAAATCCACTAACACTGGAGTATACACTCCTAGTTTAATCGACACTCTTAAAAAATATAACTTGGCAGCCATTAGGTCTTTGCTGAGCTATAAGAATTTGATCTGACCAAAATCGATATCAATCCACTGCTGAAAAGATCACTAACATTTTCAAAATAATGGTTTTCATCATGATGATATTACCAGAATATGAAATCAAATTGAACAGATGGCTCGTGGAGAAACTGGAAAAGATATAAAATTTCGGAAAAGAAAATTATATTTTGGTCCGTTCCTTTCATTCAAGAGGGATCCAAGGAATTCAATAAAAGAATTTGGGAAATAAACCAGTCTCTCCAACACTGAAAGCAGACCTGCTTACAAAACCTGTAAGCTAAAAGATTTCTTTCAAAATAAGGATAGACTTACAAGTGGATTAAAATCCAATATTGTTTATCAATATAGCTGTGACCTTTGGTCAATGCGTTATATTGGTGACACAAGGGGCACTTAAATACCCGTATAAGTGAGCATTTGAGAGCATATCCTACTCAAAATAATTTTCCATGCATGAACATGCCCCTAAGCAAGAAAATTTCAAAGTTTTGGGATCTCACAAAAGCCCTTTTATTCTTGAATCAATTTTGATTAAAGATACAGATTGCCTTTCGAATGAACGGTGCGGACAATTTCCATTATCTCTAAAATTATGACGTGACGCGTCATATGACCCTGATATAAAGCATGACATTTGGCGGTTTGCATGACTTAGCATCCGACATTTGGTTACCAACATGACGTCATTCTGAGGTGTCACATTGTTTTCTGACGATTGCTGTGACGTATTTCTGTATTCATTTTAATGTTTCTTCTTGTAATTGAGTTTTTGAAAGATTTATGTAAATATGAATTGTACATGTCATAAAACACTTTGTACCGCTGAAGATGAGGTAATTAAGGACATTGAAACTAGTGCGGAAGTCATTTCTTTTGTAATATACAGGGTGATTCAAAAGTCGCTGCAAAAAGTATTCAATTATGTCTCAATGAGTATCAGCGATATTAACCCGCTTCTTTCTAGTTCACGTTACTGAGGGTATGGGATTTTACGACATGTTCGCATGATCATAACATTAAATATACGTTTCATGAAAATGTTCGGTGATGAAAGACATACATTTTCTGAGATTTTATAATTCAATCTAACATGATTTTGACTTAATTTCCCTATTATCGAACAAAAATGTTATGTTAATAAGAAATTTTAAAAGAAAGGAACAACATTTGACATCCAAAACCATCACTGTTTACTTTTACTACTACTATGAATTACCAACATCGATAAAGAACGTCTAAGACAGCATTCGCCAGTTTTGAATGATTCTCGGAGACAAGTCTGTGTTCAGTTCGTCGCTCTTCATCCGCCAAGGAATTCGGCAACCTGAGATGACGCACTCACTTCTCAATCGCACCTCAAATGTAGAAGTCTAAAAGGACACAGACCCGGTGTTCATGGAAGCCATTTTATTGCAAATCCATCATCAATAACGCCACGATCGCCAAAAGTTCTTTGTTAAAGGGGTCAATTTTGTGGGAACATGTTGACTGTGTACAATGTTGTTGGGGTATGATTTCCATTAACTTTCCCGAATACTGAGTTTGAGGGTTAACTCGTCTCTGTAACATAAAGCTACCAACGCGGCGTTTTCAAACTGTCAACGTGTGAAGTGTAGTCCTTAGAGAAACCTATCCAGACAGTGGCCTACTTGACGTGGAGACTTTTCAAATCTGGATGAGGCCTCACTGATCCCTACATGATGCGATTATGTCGGTTGAAAACTAATCTACTGATTATAGCCTAGCCGCTCGAGATAGAAGGATCAGACCCCTCAGAGACATAGAAATTGACAACAATAAAACCTCTAGAATGGAAATTAAGCTTCATGCAATGCACAATAACGGCACATAAATCGCACGCATTTTCACTTAGATGCACCTGCCAACGTCTGTATGATTGGGTTAGAATCAGTCACATGTGTAAATCGAAGCTTTTAATTGGTGATTCATGCCCCAACTTAGTTCCCCCGGATGTGCCGCGACCTTGAGTCAGTTTCCATTCTAGCCAACTTCAGATAAACAGTTTATTTCTATACTCAGAGATGAGGATTTTCCAAAAACTGAGAAGTCCTGTCTTGACTCCTTCAGTCTCTAAAATTGGCGAGCCAGTTTCATCTAATGAAGATATCATCAAATTACTGACGAGATAAATGGGTGTGATTGAGATTGCAGAGATGACTATGGGCTCAAATAGCTGAGACCACGTTTTCGTTTTTGAAAAAGATAGTAAAGGCTCTTTTCGACTTTGAAAATCCATATTGATTGATCATTCTTGTTGAAAGCAGTGATTCTTTTTAAAGTCACTCATATCTTAAATGTCTATGAGCCTGTGAATCAGCATAGGTGCCAAACATGATTTGTTAAACGCTTTTTCATCTTAAATATTGCAACATGAATCTGTCATAGCTTCATGCTTCATCTGTATATACGTGGTGTGATCCAAAATGTCCCGGACTAGCCCAGTTGCAGCTATTCCTTGATAACGAATACTGTTCCACCTGTTTATTTAGGTCTCTAAAGCACAAGAGATGTGGTTGTAGAACCATGTTTAGTTCATTTTGTATATTTAATGATTTATTAAACTTATTACTCGAATTTCAGTATTTTTCTAAGTTTATCTAACTGTCTAACTGTGTAACAGTATTCAGTTTATCTAACTGTCTAAGTTAAATTGATTTCGCTTACACATTTGAAGGGCATTTGTTTATGACGTTCTACATTCTTCATCTGTCACGTGATTAAGCGATGATTGGTGTCATGTGATTCACATTCAGCAAGAACTCAGTGACTTGTTCATTGATTGTGCAGTCATCACGATGAATGCTTCAACCGTTTCTGCTATCGAATACCGAAGTGCAGTATTGAATTCGCGGATCATGAGAAATCATACATCAAATTAAGACACGACACGGTTAAAAAATTCGAAGAATCCAGGAAACGGAAGACGCCAAAGTTAAACAATTACCCTAGTGGAGAATCTTGTAAATAATTAGGTAATTAAAAGTCATGAATGAATGAAATAATACTGACAACATAGAGTAACCTACTCTAGTATAGAGCAGGTACTGAAATACGTATAAAGGCAAGTCTACTCAACTAAAGACGGCAAGGGAAATAAATTAAAACTTATAAACGATTTAATTTTTTATCAAACAAGAAAGAAACCTAAAAAACCAAAATTAAGTTTGCTATGTATGGAGTCATCAGGGAGGAACCATGTGGCTGCATGAAGCAAGGTTTCGGCCCCTAACCTCCAACCTATACCACATGGCGGGGCCAGGCCAACCATATCGAATGTACGATATGGAAGGTCTCTCCAAGCCTGAGGAAACATAGCAGAACCAAACCCGAAAAACAAATATATCTTAACATATTTGGACAAAAGGACCCACCTTGGAAACTAGAAGAGGAGTAATCTTAGCCCAACAAACCAATGATGGATGGCATCTGGCGGGGTGAAAAACAACCAAACATTAAAAACGAGGTAACCTATTCCTTGGAGAAGGACTTCATTAAATGACAAGAATTAAACCAGCAAATTATTCTTATAACCCCGTCCTTATAAAGATATCAAAAATGCCCTTAGCTCTAGTGATATGAAAGGCGTAAGCACTCAGAAGGGAAATCCTATCGAATCTGATTGAGCTTTTTGGCAGCAAAGATGTTTTAATAGCCAGTGTTCCAAAGGCATTGTTACATCTCGGGCGTAAAGTATACAGCACCACTGGGAAGCCTGAACTCAAACAACCTTATGGTAAACCTCTGTGATGTAATGGCCACCCATCTTCGAATCCTGAACATTAACATCCAAATAATTAACACATTTGTTGTTGTAT